>PVIU01001243.1:0-228020 GCA_004026605.1 Ondatra zibethicus
TCATATATCGACTGCTCACACACTGATAGTGGGAAACTTCAGTACCCCACTCTCACCAAGGTCACCCAGACAAAAACTAAATAGAGAAACACTGGAGCTAACTGATGTCATAAGTCAAATGAGCCTAACAGATATTTACAGAATATTTCACCCAAACCAAAAAAAAAATGTATCTTCTTCTCAGCACCTCATGGAACATTCTTCAAAACTGGCCACATACACGGACACAAAGCAAGTCTCAACAGATGCAAAATTGAAATAATGCCCTGAATTCTATCTGACCACCATTAATTAAAGCCGGATATCAATAACAGATACAACAGAAAGTTTACAAACTCATGGAAACTGAACAACTCTCTACTGAATGAAAAACAAGTCAAGACAGAAATTAGGAAATAAATCTAAAACTGTTTAGAATTGAATGAATACAACATATCCAAATATAATGAAAACAGTTTAAGAGGCAAGTTCATATCACTAAGTGCCAACATAAAAAAAATTGGAGAGCTCATACCAATAACTTAACATCACAGCTGAAATCTCCGGAAGAAAAAGAAATCACATCCAAAATGAGTACAGGCAAGAATAATCAAACTCAAGCCTGAAATCAATAAAATAGAAACAAAAAAGTTACAAAGAATTAATGAAACCAAGAGTTGGTGCTTTGAGAAAAATCAATAAGATATATAAGCTCTTATCCAAACTAACTAAAAAAGATTGGGAGAATATCCATATTAACAAAATTAGAAATGAAAGTGGGGACATTATAACAGACATGAAGAAGTCCTGATAACCATAAGGAAATACTTTAGAAACCTGTACTCCATCTAATTGGAAACTCTAAAAGAAATGGATACTTTGATGCATACCACTTACCAAAGTGAAGATCAAGTAAACAATTTAAATAGACTCATAGCCCCTAATGAAGTAGAAACTATAATTAAAAGTCCCCCCTCAAGAAAAGTTCACTTGGAGCCGGGTGGTGGTGGCGCACATCTTTAATCCCAGCACTTGAGAGGCAGAGGCAGGCGGATCTCTGTTAGTTCGAGACCAGCCTGGTCTACAAGAGCTAGTTCTAGGACAGGCTCCAAAGCTACAGAGAAACCCTGTCTCGAAAAACCAAAAAAAAAAAAAAAAAAGGAAAAAAAGAAAAGTCCAATTGGTTTTAGCACAGAATTCTACCAGACTTTATTAGTCAGGGTTCTCTAGGGTAACAGAATTTATAGAATGAATATAAATAGATGTATACATATTCATATATATACATATTCATACAGTGAAGATAATAGCTATTCAATTCATTGAACACAGAGAGGTTGAGATAGTACCTACACAGAGCCTTCCCCCTTACATATTAGTATCTTTGGAACAGGAAGGTACTCTGATGCTACCAAAGAAGGAACATAAACACCAACCCAGTCACAAAACCTTTGATCTAAAATGGTGTACGACCTGCAAGATATTCTAGTGCAATAGTTGTGGGAGCAACCAACTAATATATTATTTGATTGAAGGCCCACTCCATGAGATGGAACCCATACCAGACACTGCTTGGGTTACCAAGAACCTGAGACTAGATATCCCAGGGACCTATGGTAAAACCAAATACGACTGTTCTTTAAAAAGTAGCAATTAAATGCCTCTTAATGACATTCTGCTATATTGATAGATCAGTGCTCAGCCATCATCCCAGAAGCTTCCTCTGCAGCAGATGGGAATACTGAGACCTACATCCAGATATTATACAGAGAATGGGAACCTTTGAACACTTAGCCCTTAATGGGTGTCTCCTTTAAATCCCTCCCCTCAGGTCTTAGGAAACCACAAAGAAGATATGGAATGATGTAGGAGGCAGAGTGAGAGCCAGAGGGATTGGAGGACACCAAGAAAACAAGGCCCTCTAAATCACCACGAGCAGAGCTCATATGAACTCACAGAGCCTGAAGCAGCACACCCAGGGCCTACAGCAGTCTGCACCAGGTTCTTTGCATACATACATATTTATGGCTTCTAATTGTGTGGTTTTTTTACTCTTTTAGCTTTTGTGGGGCCCACCACCCAAATAAATCCCACACAAAGGCTTATTCTTAATTATAAATGCCTGGCCATAGTTTGACTTGTTTCTAGCCAGATTTTCTCCCCCTCCCACCCCATCTCTCTTTGGTTTTCCCAAGACAGAGTTCCTCTGTGTAGCTTTGGAGCTATCCTGGAACTCGCTCTGTGACCAGGCTGGTCTTGAACTCAGAGCGATCGGCCCAGCCTAGCCAGTTTTTCTTATCCTAAATTATCCCCACTACATTTTGCCTCTGGGCTTTTATATTTCCTACTTCCGTATATCTTATTTTCCTCCTTATTCTGTGGCTGGCTGCCCCGATGTCCTCCTCTGCTCGTTCTCGCTCCTCCCAGAATTCTCCTTCTATTTATACCCTCTGCCTGCCAGCCCTGCCTGTCCTTGCTCCTGCCTCGCTATTGGGCATTCAGCTCTTTTTTAAGGACCATCAGGTATTTTAGACAGGCAAGAATCACAGCTTCACAGTTAATCAAATGCAGCATAAACAAGTCACACACCTGAAAATATTTCCCAACATTTCCCTTTTTCATTCTAAACAAAAATGAAGTTTTAACTTTAACATAGTAAAACTGTATACAATAACAATTATCAAATAAAGATTACATTCTCAATGTAATGAATTCCAGTTCATTTGTGTCTTGCAAATTAAAAGAAAATACTCCATTATCTATTCTATCTTATTGAATCTAATTTACTCTCTGTCATAACTAAGGAAAACTGCAACTATAACTATCTAGTCTTCAACTCCATCAAAGACCCCAGAAGGATATACTATTAAGTAAACAAAAAGTGCATTGCAAACAACTTTCAAAACTCTAGAAATGACAGAGACATCTGACTGCCTGGACAGTCACTCAGAGTTCCTTTGCAAGATTGGGGCATCTGTCTTCAGCCTACAGGTCCATAGTATCTGGCAGACTTTTCAATGTAGCAGGAAATTTGAAAGACTGTCCTGCCTATATTGGCTATCTGTCAGTCACTTTCCTCTGTGTCCTGCAGAATGTCTGGCAGTTTCTTCTGTGAAGCAGAAACCCTGAAGGGCCATCCCGCCTTTTTCAGCCCAGCAAAGTTCACTGGTTCCTTTCCTGTGGGTCCTGCATGACTAGTTTATACAACACACTTCCAAGCAGTTCAAGCAAGAGCAGCTTCTTACCAGGCAGTGGTGGCACACACCTTTAATCCCAGCACTTGAGGCAGGTGGATTTCAGTGAGTTCGAGGCCAGCCTGGTCTACAAAGCAAGTTCCAGGACAGCCAGGACTGTTATACAGAGAAACCCTGTCTCGGAAAAAAAAAAAAAAAAAAGAAAAGAAAAGAAAAAGCAGCTTCTTGACCAAATGGCTAATCTTGCCACTATGACAGCAAACTCCATAAGTAAGGAGTTTCCTCAATGCCCATCATCTCTGAAGTAAATTGGTGCTGCCAGGAGCAGATAATGTCTCATTGTCATGAAAAACCCTAAATTAACAAAACATTTAAAATGCCATATTCTGTAGGTCTTTGAAAGGTTTGAAGACTATCTATCTAAAACATATCTCTCTATGATCTGGAAAACATACCTATCTACAGATTTGATTGTTAAAGATGACTAACTCCTGACCTGTGCTTTTTGATTATCCTAAATAGTTCTTAATAATAGTGTTCAAAAACTAGAATTTTACCTCACATTTTTAAATGAACTGCATAGGTACAATACCTTAAAGAAGAGCAAAAACATATATACAATATGTTCTAACAAAAATAACCTTAAATTGGTATCAATATAGAAAATCCTTTAAACAAGAGTAGAAACATATATACAATGTAACAAAATTGACTTTGTATTCATATATCAAAATCCTTGCCTATGTGAAAGATCTGAGATTAATAGTTGGTATTTTATCCTATAGTCTCCTAAACAAACATCAATGACCCACAAAGTAACCAAAGACCACACCCATTTTCTCTTGCGAATGTGGACATCGTGTTCTCTAGACTGCTTCCTGTTGAATATGATCGAAGTATTTTTAGGGTCCCAGAGAAAAAATTTGAGATAATTGGCCAAGTCTCGGGAAGAGCACCTATAGTTATTGTTGATATCACCTGTCAAGTTTTAGGTCTCCCCTGATCAAACCAGATCCAAATCAACCTAAAATGAATACATAGCCTCTTGTTTCTTATGGAAACAAAAGCAAAACCTCTTCTCCAAAGCATTTTTATTTTCATTTGACAAATACATTTTTTGACTTTTTTTTAAAATTAAGGCATTCTTAAAATACCTAGGCTGGTTTATTTCCACAGTTCCTCTTTCAATTCCAGGTCTCTTAGCAGCTGTCCTTTGCTTTTCAGCAATCAAAAAATTCAAAATCAACACAATACTATACAGGATCCAGACTCCCTGTGTTTCTCATCTTTACGTGACTTTTTTCTTTTACATTACTTTTACTGTATCTTTAAAGACTATTACTTTTAATCTACTTATTTCTTTCTATGACTGCCTATACCCATTTTCTTTCTTTCTTAAGCCTACGCACATTATAAAACTCACTGGAACCTGTTTAGAGGTTTTTTTTCCCATCCACACCTCTTTTACTGCATATCACTATTCTTTTTTAACCGCACTAGCGGACTTTAGACTGCTAAGCTACACCTGATTCTCTGCGTGCTCTGTAGGCTGGCTCCACCCACTCTTGGGTTGGCTGTGAAAGCCAAGCCTAAAGATTGTGCCCTGGTCGGAGCTTCATCTCACCGGGAACCCATGCAACCTTCCTAGAGCTCTAGAATGCCGGTGCATGCACTGTGGCAGGCATTTTTACTTCGTTTCTTGTTCCTATTTAGCGTTCTGGCTGTTCAGTGACTCACCAGCCGGTATAAACTCATAAAGGAGCCGTATTTTTTTTCCAGCTTTCCCAGGCTCTAGATGGATTTTCGAACCCCACGATGGAACACCAAAATGTTGTAATTTTTTACTCTTTTGGCTTTTTGGGAGGCCCACCACCGAGTTCCCAAATAAATCACACACGAAGGCTTATTCTTAGTTATAAACGCCGGCCATAGCTTGACTTGTTTCTAGCCAGCTTCTCTTATCTTAAATTATCCCCACTACCTTGTGCCTCTAAGCTTTTACCTTTCTTACTTCTGTATGTCTTATTTTCCTTCTTACTCCATGGCTGCCTAGGTAGCTGACCCCTAGTTTCTTCCTCTCCTTGTTCTCCGTCCAGATTTCTCCTTCTTTTTATACCCTCTGCCTGCTAGCCCCGCCTATCCTCGCTACTGCCTCACTATTGGCCACTCAGATCTTTATTAGGACCAACAGGTGTTTTAGACAAAGAATCACAGCTTCACAGTTAATCAAATGTGACATAAACAAAACTCACACACCTGAAATAATATCCCCAACATCTAGTTTAAATTTTTTTTTATGGGATTCTTGAGTGTGTGAACGAGTGGGTCTCTGTTTCTTGTGTCGTCTCTCGGGCTATTTTCCTTCTCTTTGTTTTATCCAATTCCAATGTGTTAATTTTTGTCTTATCTTACTGTATTTATTTCATTATTTTTTTAAAAAAGAACAGAACCTTTGGTGATAGAAATAGTTATTCTCTTTCATATGATGTGGATATACAATCCTAACTCCCATGATCAACATTTAATTTTTTATTCATGTGGGGGGTGTGTGTGTGTGTGTGACCTCAAAGACCAGAAGAGGATGTTTGATCCCCTGGAGCTGGAGATGCAGATGATTGTTAGTGCTGGGAACTGAGCTCAGGTCTAATCTTGCTCATGTGTAATAAAATTTTATAGAGCAAATACAGCCAAGTAAAATGGGAGATTTAGAGAATATCAGCAGGGGCTGTGGGAGATGGCTCAGGGGGTTAAGAGCACTGCCTGGTCTAGAGGTCCCACCAACGTGGGAGTTGACAACTGTCTGTAACTCCTGTTTTAGGGGAGTTGATGCCCTCTTCTGGTCTCCACGGACAGTAGACACTTAAATCAGCAGTGCATGCATTGCACAGAGACATACATACATGCATGCATACACACAAAATATACCTGCAAAAACACAGACATATACCCACATGCATTAAAATAAATAAATTTAAAAATAATAATATAATCAGAAGATTGTGCCAATATTCTGGTTGTGTGATACTAGACTAATGTTCTGCAGAATATGTTCATTGATGCAAACTGGCACACAGTGTCTCTTTATACTATTTCTTACAACTGCACTTGACTCCAGTGATCTCAGTAACACTGTCTTTTTTTTTTAATCCTTTTTTGGGGGGATGGTGGTGATGAGTATGTGTTTTGTTTTGCGTTGTTTCCTAAGACAGGATTTTGCTGTGTAGCCCAGGCTAACTTCAAACTCACAATCCTCCTGGCTCAGCCTCTTGAATTTTGGGTTTACAGGCATGTGCTCCACACCCAACTTAGCATCTTCTGTTATTTTTAAAATGCGACGTAGGGTCAATGCGCGTCTCAACACGTAAAGGCTTTTGACACCTAATCCTGGGGATCTAAATTCAATCCCCAGAACCCACCGGACGAAATGAGGGAAACAACTCATGAAACCCTATGAACTTCACGTGCATACTGTGGAATGCACACACACTCACATAAGTAAAAGTAAAAGAAAAAATAATTAGACTAGACTAAAGATGTAACTGAGAAGTATAGCTCTTGCCTCGAGTCCAGGTCTCAAGCTCTAGTACCACAAATAAAAAGGAAGAAACTGACCCTATTTATAACCGGCATACAGCCAAGCACAGAAGCCAAGGCTCTGAGCATTCTCACCTCCATTCAATAAATTGAGAGCCTGTTAATGCCTGACAGACTTCTGAAATCCAGCCTTGAGGTTGTAGCCAGGGATTAATGAATGTTCAAACTGTCTCTCTCTTTTGTTCAATGGTCCCTCACATTCTTTGGTCAAAGAAACTCTGGGGTCACTTGCTGTGGAAATGAATGCAGGAACAAAGATAATGAGGCCAAATAGCTTTGGCCCACTGCCCCCGAGGACAAAGATGCCAAACTTCTTAACGCTCTTTCCAGGAGGAAGGAACAGTGTTTGGTTTGGCCAAGAGATCATGCCTAAAAATAACTGGATAAACGTGTTGGCAGGGAGCCAAGTTGGCTCAGAACTATCTTGTAGGTTTGAGAAGCTGATGCTGTCCGAGGGTGACATTGGCTTAAAAACTACAATTCCCAGAGTGTCGTGCGGCCTCTGCCAGCCGGGTGATCATGTGATCCAAGCTCACGTGTTTCCAAAGTCGGCTCGGAAAAGACGCCTACGAGGTTTGTGAACGGAGGTACCGACGGTTCTAGGTGGGGCTGTAGGGTTTCTGGGTCCTTGGAGTTCCCCATCTCTGCCGCGACCAGGTTCCCGCAGGGCTCCAGAGCCATCCTCTCTGGTGTCCTCTGTTGCACCGGCCCAGCCACGCCTTAGGCTGGCGGCTCTCCACTCAGTCCTAGGCCAGGATCGAGTCAGTTTAGACACGCAACCCACCGCTTTTACGTCATGCTTGGGACTCACCCAAGGCCACCCTGGCCAGGTGCTCCCTTCCCCACCTCCCATGCAACTAAACTTCATGTTTCCCAGGTTGCGCTGGGAAGCGGGTAAGATCTATTCCATTTCTGACCTAAGCATGAGTCTATCGTGATTATAGTTCTGGCCCGCTATCTGTTCACTGTGACCTTAACGTAATTTCTTTCCTCCGTGGGCCTTTGCTCTATCTAATCTGGCACTCCACTCCATACTATGGGTTATTAGAACTACTCCGTGTAACCCCCACCCTCACTCCTGTAACCAGCTGCAAAAGGTCAAATTCTTTTCTGTACTGACTGCAGATTTTAGGTAAAGCCTTGAGAAGAACTTGAGGCCAAAAAGGGATGTGAGGAGACTCGGATCCCATACCTTTAGGCAGAGAGAACAACCCTCTTCTAGGATAACAGGTAAGTGGGGCTAATTGGGGTAGGGGTGAGAGCTCTTAGGCCAGTGAGAGTCCAGGGGGTGGAATCATTCAACCTGAACTTGCTTGCTTTGTTTAGTTAGTTTGTTAGTTAGTTTTTCGAGACAGGGTTTCTTTGTGTAGCTTTGGAGCCTGTCCTGGAACTCACTCTGTAGACCAGGCTGGCCTGGAATTGACAGGGGTCCGCCTGCCTCTACTTCCCGAGTGCTGGGATGGAAAGCGGGCGCCACCACTGCCAGCTCAACCTGAGCTTTTGTATGGTTGCAGGAGAGGCTGGCAGATGGCACAGGACGGGGGCAAGGGTGCCAGAGAGAAGCCTGCTTCTTAGAAAGAGGCTTGGGGCCATGTGACTGTAATGTCTTTCCGTGGTGTTAGCATTGTGGCACGGATGGCCTTAGACCTCTCTGGAGCTGTGCCTGGACCTGGGGCGTCCCCAGCCTGCCTTTACTACTCACTTCTGAGACTTTGCTGAGTTGGCTGGGGGCAGATTGCATAAGAGGAACAAGTCTGTGGCTAGACTGACGTTTCTGACTCTGGCCGAGCAGGCGTGTGTGCACTAGGACTATTTCCCTTAGATGTCCCGCAGCACCTGCACTTTTCTCTTCCTTCTGTGGTAATGTCCCCAGCTTTGTCCACCATCAGCAGGAACACTTGGGAAGCACCCCCAGGGGCCTCAGTCTATTCTAGACCCCCCCAGTGGAATGACCTTATTAAGAGGGGTGGCTTGGGATGAACAGTGGTTGTGGCTGAATCATTGCCTTTGGGGGGAAGAAATGGGATTTTTTTTTTTAATTATAAAGAATGAGAATATGAATGAATGAACAAACGAATGAATGAATGAACAAATGAGTTCCTGAGTCGTCAGAGAACAACCTTCAGGAGTCCATTCTTTATTTCCACCACGCGGGTTCCAGGGATTGAACTCAAGTCATGAGTCTTGCTTGCAAACACATTTACCCATTCAGCCATCTCAGCCCCAAATGGCGGCTGTTGGGAATTGACTCCCAGGCCTCATTTATGGAAGCACAGGCTCTACCACCCCCAGTCTGGTTATGCTTGCTAATATCAACATGCTCTTCATAAGAATAAGCCATGAAAAGACTTATTGGACTGAAGCCAGGCGGTGGTGGCGCACGCCTTTAATCCCAGCACTCGGGAGGCAGAAGCAGGAGGATCTCTGAGAGTTCGAGGCCAGCCTGGTCTACAAGAGCTAGTTCCAGGGCAGGCAACAAAGCGACAGAGAAACCCTGTCTTGAAAAACAAAACAAAACAAAAAGACTTACTGGACTGAAGTGACTTACCCAAAGCTGTGCACTTAGGAAGTGGTGAGGTTAGGCTTCAGCCCTCTGAGTCTAAGATGAGAGCATAGCCCCTCCTAGCTCAGGTATTTTTTTTACTTTAAAAGTTTTTTTGAGACAAGATTATACTATATAGTTCTCCGCCCCTCCCATTCCCCACCCCCAAGCTGGAGAGATGGCTCAGTGGTTAAGAGCACTGCCTGCGCTTCCAAAGGTCCTGAGTTCAATTCCCAGCAACCACATGGTGGCTCACAAACATTTGTAATGAGATCTGGTGCCCTCTTGAGGAAGAGACCTGGTCAGTCATCCTCATCAACTTAGACCATGAAACCCAATATGGACAAGTTCAACAGAACCGCCATGTACGGACTGCCCATATATGCTTCAGCACTACCAGTGCATAAATATATATATGGACTGGAGAGATAGCTCAGTGGTTAAGAGCACTGGCTGTTCTTCCAGAGGTCCTGAGTTCAATTCCCAGCAACCACATGGTGGCTCACTACCATCTGTAATGAGATCTGGCGCCCTCTTCTGGCCTGCAGGCATACATGGAGGCAGAATGTTGTATACATAATAAATAAATACAAAAAAAGAAAAAAAAAAAGAAGCATTATTCCTATTGGAGATTCAGACCGGCACTGAGCTGTGAGAACACTTGTTTTCACAACTGGGCTCCTGAAAGCACTTCAAGATTGGGAGAAGAGTGGACCTCCTGGTTTTCAAGGAAAAACCAAGGCTAAAGGAAAGCCTGCAGTTAGGTTGTGCTTTTCCAGGGGCCGAGAAGGTGACAAGCTTATTATCAGTTCAGCAGGCCCAGGACAGAGGCAGAGGCAAACAGATGAATGTTCTAAGCCACATAAGAATGTTCTAGCAATGTTGATGTTGTTTGGTCTTTGTTCATTCATTCAGTTGTGTCTGCGTCTGTTTTTTATGTTTGTTTGTTTTTGTTGTTGTTGTTTTGTTTTTCAAGACAGGATTTCTCTGTGTAACAGTCCTGGATGTCCTGGAGCCCACTCTGTAGACCAGGCTGGCCTTGAACTCACAGAGTGCTGGGGCGGGGGTGGGGGGGTGGGGTGTTAAAGGCATATGCCACCACCACCCATCTGTGTGTGTAGATCAGAATCAGAGGAAATTTGTGGGATTTGTTTCTCTCCTTCTACCATGTGGTTCCCAAGAGTCAAACTCAGGTCATCAAGCTTGGCAACAACCACCTTTACCTGCTAAGCCATCTCAGCAAGCCTGGTTTTGAATCCCAGCCACCAGTGACTGCTGCAGCTTGTAGTAACGATAACCACCACATGTCTGGCCTCGGAGCCTTTTGGTCTAGCTAGGGAAAGCAGCTAGCACACAGCAAATGATGGAAGGAAATGGGTCTGGGTAGGGCCAGGCTCTGTGATGACTCCAAGAAGGACTCAGTGAGTGGCCGAGAAATGGGGAAGAGATGGAACCTGTGAGTGACCAGCAAAGAGGCTGGAAATATTCCAGACACACAATTAGGAATTATCTTTCTGGACCAGTGAGATGGTTCAGTGTAAAAGAATCTACCAAGCTACATGATCTGAGTTCAGTCCCCTGGGCCCACATTATGAAAGGAGAACACTGATTCCCAAAAGTTACCTTCTGACCTCCACACAAGCACACACACAACAAATAAATGAAATGCAAACCTCCACACAAACACATACACACAGAACAAATAAACGAAATGCAATTTTATAAATGATTTTCCTAGCTTTGAGTGGTGGTGGCACATGCCTTTAATCCCAGCACTGGGGACGCAGAGGCAGGTAGATCTCTGTGAGTTCAAGGCCAGCCTGCTCTACAAAGCAAGTTCCAGAACAGCCAAGGCTACAGAGATGAGCCCTGTCTTGGGGGGGGGAATGTATATTTTCCTGCTATTGGCAGACTTCTTTAATCTCATCACTCAGGCAAAGGCAGAAGGATCTTTGCGTTTGAGGACAGCCAGGAGAGAGACCTTGTCTCAAATCTTAAAACAAAAAACAACAACAAAAATTACAGAGGATCAGATATGGCAGGGATTGCCATGCGGGAGATGAGAGAGCTGACCTGAATTTCGAAGGGCCTTGAAAGCCATGTAGTCTGGGTTGCAGGAAGGCATGCCAGGCTGAAATGCACTGAAGCGCTGTAGTTCATAGTAGCAGCTCTATTGGGACCGTGTGGTGTTCAGACAGCTTGGGAAGTCAGATGGATCTACCAGACTGTGTTGCAGCTTGCCCATGGAGCGTCCTGGGCCAGTTTCTCTGAGCCTGGGCTATTTTCTCTGAACCGCTGATCACAAAGCTGCCACAAGACCAGATGATCTCAGGCATGTCTGTGACACACCTGTCCCCTGGGGCCTCTCCAGGTGCTGACATTTTAGCACTCCTGTCTTCTGTGTCCTTTACTCTCTTCGCAGTACTAGGCTTTGGTAGACAAGTGCTCTATCAGAGCCTCTCTGTATCCCCAGCCTCTCCCATGCTTTTGTTTCATTTTCTTTTTTGAGACAGGGTTTCTCTGTGTAGCCTTGGCTGTCCTGGAACTCGCTCTGTAGACCACGCTGGCCTCGAACTCAGAGACCTGCCTGCCTCTGGAGCGCTGGGGTTAAAGGTGTGCACCACCGCCACCCAGCTCCACTCTTATGTGTAGGTCTTATTTACCTTTCTGGCCTATAAGAGTGAAACAAATTGGGTGTGCAGCTGGCATGTTTCTGTGTCTGTCACCCACACACTGTGACCTCAATGCACAGAGCAGCACCTGCACTTAGCCATGAGGAGTTCATGCCATGCAGTTGGTTACTGCCTGGTACTTGTGCAGATCCTAGCCAAGTGCTCTTGGGAAAGTTGCATCATCTTTTTGTGCCCCAGATTCACTGTTTCAGGATAAACATAATGCCTGCCTTTCTTTGTCTTGCCTAGGTCGGCAAGAGTTCCTCAGAGTAGTAGCCCTAAGGGAGCAGTTATTCTCTCAGCTACCCTGGGAATGTGGTCGTGAGGCAGAACCCACAGCTTTCGGAAGAAAAGTAGCCTTGGACCATGGCCCAGGTCAGCATCAACAGTGACTACAGTGAGTGGGGCTCCAGCACTGATGCTGGGGAGCGGGCCCGCTTGCTGCAGAGTCCCTGTGTGGACATGGCCCCCAAGAGTGATGGGGAGGCGTCTCCTGGAGATCCAGACAGGGGCACCACTTCTACACTTGGAGCCGTCTTCATTGTTGTCAATGCCTGCCTGGGTGCAGGACTGCTCAACTTCCCAGCAGCCTTCAGCACCGCTGGAGGTGTGGCAGCTGGCATCGCCCTGCAGATGGTGAGTGTACTGGCGGCAGAGTTGGGCAGTGCTCGTGGGCTCTCTGATTGGCAGGGGAGGCTTTGAATCCGAGTTAAGCAATAGAGGACATACACTGCCATTCTTCCCTCTCTAGTAACTGATAGACATTACCAATCTATTCCAGAACTTTCTTTTAAAGCTACCGTCTAAAACCAATACAAGAGTATGAAAAGAGTAGGGTAGACGAAGGAAAGAAAGAGAGGGAGCTGGTGAGATGGCTCAGAGGTTAAGAGCACTGGCTACTCTTCCAGAGGTCCTGAGTTCAATTCCCAGCATCCACATGTTGGCTCACAACCATTTGTAATGAGATCTGGTGCCTTCTCCTGGCCTGCAGGGATATATACTAGCAGAATGCTGTGCGTATAATAAAGAAATCTTAAAAAAAGGGGGGGGGCATAAAGCCTAAGTCAAGTGTCAGAACTCTTCACACTGAGGCCAGTTGCGATCAAAAGCCTTCCTAACAATGAGAGAGGTTTGAAAGTCATCTGCATATTTAATTTTTTGCCTTTTGAGGTGGCTCTTGTGACCTTGAATTTTCTATGGAGCCAAGGATAACCTTTAACTTCAGAGTTCCTGCTTCCCCAGCCCAAGTGCTGGGATTACAAATAAGTGCTTCGCACTTGGCACTTGGCTTTGTGCAGTACTCGGGGTCAAGTCCAGGATATCGTGCATGCTGCACAAGCAAGCACTCTACCAGCTGACCTACATCCCCAACCCTATATCCCCAATATTTAGGTTTTTAGGTATTATATTTGTGGTTATGTTTAAATAAAAGAAAGACTGTTATGTTTTAGAATTATTGAAATGTTTACTATTGAAGTAAAAAGATTGTATTGACTTCAAAATACAATGGAGAGATGATAAAACAGGGAAAAAAGAGCTACTGTAGAGGGGCGTGCCTATAATCCCAGCACTCAAGAGGTTGAGGCAAGAGGACCCTCATGAGTTCAAGGCCAGCTTGTACCGCATAGTAAATTATAATTCAGCCTCCAGCCTACTTGTATGATTGTGAGCTGCATGCGTGCATTGTCAGTGGAAGCCAGGAGAGGGCATCAGATCCCCACGGAATTGAGTTACAGATGGTTGTGAGCCCCCGTATAGATGCTGGAAATTGACCCCAGGTCCTCCGAAAGAGCAGCCAGCTCTCTTAACCACAGAGCCGTCTCTCTAGCACCTGAAACTCATTTTTAAAGAAAATTTCAACTCGGTAACCTCTAGTAATCTGTTAAAACTGTCCTGCAATATAAGACCCATTTGCAAACCTACTATGGACATTGGTGTAAAAGATGCCAAAACTGAGTTCACGACACCTTTCCCACACCTTTTCATCTGTTCCTGCTCGCAGGGCATGCTGGTTTTCATCATTAGTGGGCTTGTCATTCTGGCCTATTGCTCCCAGGCCAGCAATGAGAGGACCTACCAGGAGGTGGTGTGGGCCGTGTGTGGCAAGCTGACGGGCGTGCTGTGTGAGGTAGCCATCGCGGTCTACACCTTCGGCACCTGCATCGCCTTCCTCATCATCATTGGGGACCAGCAGGACAAGAGTGAGGTTCTTCCCCAGCTCTCGTCTTTCTCCTTGGCCTGAGTTCCTGGGGTAGAGGGGAAAGAGTGTGCCACACTAGGTCTTGCCCTCTCTTCGAGTCCTGCTCCTTAGAGGGAAGTCTTAGGACCCTGCCAAAGCCAGAGGGCCACACCCTGAATGGCCTGGCATGACATTCGCTCCTTCTTCCCCATGCAGTTATAGCTGTGATGGCAAAGGACCCTGAAGGGGCCAGCGGCAGCCCCTGGTACACAGACCGCAAGTTCACCATCAGCCTCACTGCCTTCCTCTTCATCCTGCCCCTGTCCATCCCCAGGGAGATCGGCTTCCAGAAATATGCCAGGTTCGGAGGTCCCAACCCAGCCGGGGCCAGACAGAGGCTCTGATCAAAGGCAACTGGAGAGCCATTTCTGGTGGGGAGCCCCTCTCCCCCATGGCATCTTCCTTGGGGAGCAGGAACAGGCAAGCCAGGGCAGGCCACAGCTTCAGAATCCCAGGCCCGGGACTTTCCTTTTCCGTTTATATCAAGGAAGATAGTGGCCTTTTGCAGCATTGAAAGGTGTGATCTAAAAGTCCTTGTCCAAGAAGGGATTGGTGATGGCTGGCACTGTAAGGGCAGATGCTGGCCAGGGCTTTGGCTTTTCCGGAATCCGGGAGTTGGTGATCACTGTTGTCAGCGTGGTTGGGACTTCCATGGAGTTTGGAGAGAGAAGTCTGGCTTCCTAGCCCTATAGCTGAAAAGCTGTGGGGGTTGGGGCTGGTTTCGTACTTGGCCATCTCCAGGGTTTCCTTAAGTGTTAGCACCCCAGTCTCTACACTCTCCCCCTTTGCCCCAGAATCTCTTAGTTCTCAGACGCCAGGCCCACAGGCTGGCCAGCTGCAAGCCCTTGCCACACCTGGCTGCTCAGGCTGAGCTTGTACTGTGCTTTGGAGCCCATTTCCTGCATGTGGTCTCTGAGCCAGCACATGCCCCTGGCTGAAATGCTAGCAACCTCCTCCCTGTGGCAGGTCTCTCTGTCGCTTGCTTCTGAATCCCTAGAGCAAGGATGGGTACGTCTGAGCATGGGGTTGGACAAGGGGTGGCTGGGCCTGGGACGTCGGAAGTCAAATCTCTCATTCTTGGCAGTTTCCTGAGTGTTGTGGGCACTTGGTACGTCACCGCCATTATTATCATCAAATACATCTGGCCAGATAAAGAGATGCGCCCAGGGGACATCCTGACCAGGTAGGTGAGGGTCCCTGGGAAATGCATGGGGTAGAAGCTGCTACCCAGATCAGCTGCATCTAAAGGTCACACGGGTGCCCTTCCTGAGGCTCATTAGCTCATTGATAGTGACTCATTGTAGGAAGGAGGGGAGAGGGCCTGTCCAGCATCTAGCAGATGCCACCATGCAATGCAATGTCCCAACCTGGGGAAACTGCCAGGGGGAAAATAACACATTTTCCCAGTTACTCTTTTTGGATTTATCAGACTGGGACTCATGTAGCTCAGACCAGGCTCAAACTTACTATGCAGCCTGGTCTTGAACTCCTGATCTTCCTGCCTCTACCTCCCACGTGCTGGAATCCCAGATACACACCATCGTGTCCAGCTTTTCCGTACCCCTTGTGTTTTTTGTTTTTAAAAGAACAGTCCGGGAAAGCAAAGTCCTAGTTCAGGAGCCAGGAATTCTGGACGCTGGTCCTAGCATGGCCTTTTAGAGACTGTATCCTGAATTTTACATAGATGTGTGTGTTCAGTGTGTAGGATGCTGGTTGTCGGAGGTTGATGGAAGAATGCAGAGAGGGCGGTTTGGACAGTTGGTGACCCTGTGGGATTCACAGGCAATCTCATCTTGTGTTTGCCAACAGACCAGTTTCCTGGATGGCCATGTTCAATGCCATGCCCACCATCTGCTTTGGATTTCAGGTGCCAGCACCAGGGTCCCCGCTGTCCCATTAGCTCACTCCCCATCCTGGGAGGACCTGATTATGGATGGGATGATAGGATTCCTGGGAGGACGGATGAACCAAGGGCTCCTGGCTTGCCCCTTATCCCTGGGGCCTTTGAAACCTGGAGATGAGGTCGCTTCCCCACCATGACCATACCCTTCCCCTGGACAGTGCCATGTGAGCAGTGTGCCCGTCTTCAACAGCATGCAGCGGCCAGAGATAAAGACCTGGGGTGGAGTGGTGACAGCTGCCATGGTCATAGCTCTGGCTGTCTACATGGGCACAGGTGAGTGCTCCCTCCAGAGGCCAGGCTTGGAGTGCTCCCACTCCCTCTTGAGTCCCCAAAGTTTCTGGTCTAGCTTTCCTAGGGAAGTCCTCCGCACTCTTAGCTGCATGACCACTTCTGTAGACATTGACTTGAATTGAGCTACCCGAGGCTACCTCTCATCAAGATGAGAGTGTTCTGCCTGCTCATGGGTTCTTTTCTGATGCTAAGTGGCTATCAGAAGGGAAGGTATTCCCAGTGTGGGGTTGCTACAGGGACTATGTGTGGAACTGGCCCAAGCCCTGATGGGATTGACAGTCTTGGAGAAACAGTTGTATTTAATAATAATGAAAAAAGAATTCCAGGCAGTGGCTGATGAAACCAGGAAGCGGGGGATGGGACTGAGTATGGGTGGCATTCACAGAAGGCTCTTCTCTGAAGATGTGGCACCTGGAGAGGCCCATGAGGAAAAAGCCAGACTGAAGAAGAGCATTCCACAAGAGAGAAACCACAAATGTAGGGAGTCTGGGGAAGGAATGGGGGAGGTCTGTATTGCTGGGGTATAAGAAGTTGGTACCTGTGAGACTGGGCAGCCAAGGGGAGAGCAATGGATGCTGCCAGGAGCCTGGGAGGATGGGAAATGACCGGTCAGATCTTTGGCTGTTGCCTGGGTTAATTTGGGCAGGAGGTCAGAGATGAACTGGGAGTTATCATCCTCCTGTGGTAGGAGATGAGGCAGGAGGCAAACAGGCAAAGCCCCTCTTGCCATGGGTCCCCTGTTCTGACTGGTGACAGGTGATCTGAAGAGAACAGAGCAGGATGGGGAACAAGTGACTGGGGTGGGGGTGACTGGATGGGCAGGGCAGCGTTCTCTGAGGAGGTGACATCTGAGCTGAGACCCAAGTGATGTGCTGGCAGCACAGTGGTTTGAGCAGACGCAGTGGTTTGTGTGGAATTTAGGGAGACAAGTGCAGAAAACACCCGTGTGTGCTGCTGGGCTCCAGCAAGCAACACCTGCGGAGGCAGGAAAGTAGACAGTCCACCCTCACCCTCCCCGGGCTGCCCTGACCTTTCCCCTTGTCCTTGCCCATAGGCATCTGTGGCTTCCTGACTTTCGGAGCTGCTGTAGATCCAGATGTGCTCCGGTCCTACCCCTCCGAGGACGTGGCTGTGGCCGTTGCCCGAGCCTTCATCATCCTGAGCGTTCTCACCTCCTACCCCATCTTGCACTTCTGTGGGCGGTGAGCCCCTTCCCCACCCTGTCCAGGGCTCCCGGGAGCCAACACAATACATGGCCTTATGGGGAGCCCATTTTGTGTCAGGGAAAATTGAAGCCAACAGAAAGAATCTGAGTCTAGGATGCCCTTCTCCCATACTCCCTGCCAGGTCTTATTGGTTCCAGAACATTCTGTGAGCCCTGTAAGGATCTCCAGTCTGTATCCTATCCTGAGCCTTTATATATTCCCAGCCAACATTTTGGATACCCCAGTGCATTCCTTTATAAAGGGAATTATGGTGTCCCTGCCCGGGTGAAGAGGCAAAGTCTTGCAGCCCGTAACACCCAAGGACAGTGATGGTCACAGATGAGGACCCAGGCTCAGGGACCACACTTGCCCATTCAGGATCTCCCCCTCCCTGCACTAGCCAAAGCACCCTGAGCCCCTCCTCATGTGAGCAGGGCTGTGGTGGAAGGCCTGTGGCTGCGCTACAAGGGGGTGCCAGTGGAGGAGGACGTGGGGCGGGAGCGGCGGCGCCGAGTCCTGCAGACGCTGGCGTGGTTCCTGCTTACCCTGCTGCTAGCCCTCTTTATCCCTGACATCGGCAAGGTCATCTCAGTCATCGGAGGCCTGGCGGCCTGCTTCATCTTCATCTTCCCAGGTGCCCACCACATGTGCCCCTATCTTTCCCACACAGCAGGACCTCCCTAACCTTAGCTAGGAACTCAGAACCTGCTGGTAAAAGTAACCACCAGTTTCTGTTGCTTGCTGACCTGGCTCAGCCACATGCTGCCATGTCAACACTGACTCCTGGTTGGAAGGTTATGATCTCTTTTTACTGATGAAATGTGAGGCTGGAGAGTACAGACTTGCCCAGAGGCAAACAAACTCAACTATCAACAGCCCAGTAGGCCCAGGTCCAGGGTCTCTACTCCCACCGTTTATTCAAGTATGTGGACCCTTGACCCTCGGGATCTGGGTACTCTATTCCAGTCCAGAGGAAGGAAAGCCCAGTGGTGGCACCTTGAAACTGAAGTTAAATTCTAGATACGGGTCAGCTGCAGATCCCCCAAAATCCGTCCTGTCTGTCCAGCTATGAGTTCTACTATACCCAGCTTGTTTCTGTCCAGTAACCTCGAAAGCTCTCTCCACTGGATGTTGAACAAGGGACCCATGCCTGCTCTGGAGTAGGCAAGATGATGTGATCTACCACAGTCTCATTCAGTATGTTCCCTTAGCTCTGAGATCTGAATGTAGCCCAAAGGTTCTTGTTATCTGTTGGCCTGTCTTGGGAGAGCAGAGGCCAGGTGTCCAGCTTGGTATGGGTCAGGGTGGACAATCTGGATTTCAGGATCTCTAGTAGAGGAAACAGACCTTTCTCCATCAACACCATTACCTCCTGGCTATGGCGGGGGGGGGGGGTTGGAAGGGCGGGACTGGGCTGAGGGAGGGACCCCGTCGTCTCCTCCAAACTTAGGGTTACCTCTTGTCTTCTAGGGCTATGCCTCATTCAGGCCAAACTGTCAGAGATGGAGGAGGTCAAACCAGCCAGGTAAAGCAGGGGCAGCTGAGCAGCCTTTTAGGGAGATGAAAAGGGACCTTAAGGGCTGGAGAGATGGCTCAGAGGTTAAGATCATTGCCTGCTTTTTCAAAGGTCCTGAGTTCAATTCCCAGCAACCACATGGTGGCTCACAACCATCTGTAATGAGTTCTGGTGCCCTCTTATGGCCTGCAGGCATACACACAGCAAAATATTGTATACATAATAAATAAATAAATATTTAAAAAAAAGAAAAGGGACCTTAAAATAGGCAAGGGGTCAGCTGGGCAGTGGTGGCACACACTTTTAATCCCAGCACTTGGGAGGCAGAAGCAGGAAGATCTCTGTGAGTTCAGGGCCGGCCTGGTCTACAGAGTGAGTTCCAGGACAGCCAGGGCTGTTACACAGAGAAACCCTAGCTTGGGGGGAGGGGGGAAGGACAGACATAGGCAAGAGGTCAAGAGAGCTGGACACTTAAAATTGTGGGACTTTCAGGACAGTGGCACATGCTGCCATCTCCACACTTGGAGGTTAAGGTGCGATTGCTGGGGTTTGGAGCCCCTGATGCTGTGCCAGTTACTTTCAGGAGAAGAGTTTTCTGTTCATGGGGGCACTGTCTGTCATGGTACCAAGATGTGTGGAATTTGGTCACATGTCCGTCCTTAAGTCAGGAAGCAAAGAGGTGACAATAATGCTCAACTTGCCTTCTCCATTCTTTCTTATTCATTCTGGGACTTCAGCCTGTGGAATTGCATGGCTCCCATTCAGGGTGGGTTTCTGCTAAACCTCTCTGGAAACACCCTTACAAACACACCCTAGGTGATTCCAAATCCAGCCGAATTGACAATGAAAATGAACCATCACACTGCATTGTTGTCAGAGGAGGCCACTTGTTTGTTCCCGGCTGCCCAGACCACTAAATAATCATACAGAAACTATATTATTTGCAATACTGTTTGGCCAATAGCTTAAGCATATTTCTGGCTAACTCTTAATATCTTAAATTAATCCATTTCTATTAATCTGTGTATAGCCATGTGGCTGTGGCTTACCAGGTAAAGTTCCATCAGGCATCTGTCTCCCGTGGGGCTACATGGCTTTTCCTTGACTCTGCCTACTCTCTCCTCCTCTATCTGCTTGGAACTCCCACCTTGCCCTATTCTGCTAAACCACTGGCCATTAACCAATAAAAGCAACACATAGACAGAAGGACCTCCCACACCGCTACACAGTGAGAACCAAGCCAGCCAGAGCTATATAGCAAGACCCCATTTCAAAAAAAGAGGGAGGGAACTGGAGGGACAGCTCAAAGCTTAAGAATTCTTGCTCTATGGTGGCTGGAGAGATGGCTCAGTGGATAAGAGCTCTGCCTGCTCTTCCAAAGGTCCTGAGTTCAATTCCCAGCAACCACATGGTGGCTCACAACAATCTGCAATGAGATTTGGTGCCCTCTTCTGACCTGCAGGGATACATGCAGACAGAGCACTGTATACATAATAAATAAATAAAATTTAAAAAAAAAGAATTCTTGCTGTTTGAGGTGGTCCTAGCACTAAGGAGACAGAGGCAGGTAGATCCCTGAGTTCAAGGCGAGCCTGGTCTGCAGAGAGAGTTCCAGGACAGCCAGGGCTACACAGAGAAACCCTGTCTCAGAAAAAGAAAGAATGCATGCTGATCAACCCTAAGACCAGAGTTCCAATCCTAGCATCCATGTAACAAATAAGGCATCCCACAAATGCCTATAACTCCAGCTCTGAAGAATTCTTCCAGCCTCCACACATGCACCTACACATTTGCACATACACTCTCCCTCTCTCTCACACACACACACACACACACAAATAAAAAGTTCTTGGTGCTTGGAAGTATACCTTAGGAGCAAACCATGTGCTTGTCATGTATGAAGCCCTGGGTTCAATTCTCTAGTATGGGCCTGTGAAACCTTGTCTCATCCCAAACAGATGGGGTAAGTCCTTCTCTCACAGCCCACTTTACCCCTGTCCTAAAACACGTTTTCCCTATGGACCGTGACCTAAACTGTTTCTGTGCACATGTGTGTGGTGACACAGAGCTGAGCAGTGTACACAGTAAGGGGTTTGTGACTTTGTTGTTTGAGGCTGGAAGATCACCATGAGGTTAAGGCCAGCCTGGACTTCAGAGCGGGACCTTAACACCACCAGGAGTCATCTGGTGAAGGAAAAGGTCATTGCTTCCATATATGAATGTTTCTCTGAATAATAGTTGATAAAAGGTTTCATGCTTTAAAAAAAATTATTCCGGGGCTGGGAAGATAGTTCAATGTGATAGTGCTTGCCTACAATATATAAGACCCTGGGTTCAGTCTCTACCATGAGAGGGGAGAGAGATGGGGGTAGGGAGGGATAGAGAAAGAGAAAAAGGAGGGGGGATGGGAGAAAGGAAGGAAGAGCAAATGAATTTATCCCATGGCAATGTTTGTATTTCAGTACTTGGGAGGCTAAGACAGAAAGGCAGTGAGTTCCCGGCCAGCCAAGGCTATATAGTGAGACCTTGACTAAAAACACAAAACAAAAAAGTTATTTATTATAAAATTTAAAAACAGTAGCCAGGCAGTGGTGGTGCATGCCTTTAATCCCAGCACTCGGGAAACAGACAGGCAGATCTCTGTGAGAGACCAGCCTGATCTACACAGTGAGTTCCAGGACAACTAGGGCTGTTACACAGAGAAACCCTGTCTCAAAAATAAAATACAATAAAACAGACATATCTTTAAAAAAATAAAAATTACCCTTCATCTCAATGCCAATGATGATCCCCTAGCATTTTTGTTACATGTGGTTATAGATGTCTGCCTTCTGCTTTTTTTCTTTATTTTTTATTTAAAATTGTCTCTCGTGTGCATGTGCACATGTGTCCACAGAGGCTAGATGTATCCAATCCCGGTCTCCCTGGAGCTGGAGCTACAGTAGTTGTGAGCCTCCTGATGTGGATCCCCTAGAAGAACACTGTGTGACCTTAACCACTGAGCCCTCTCTCAGCCCCCTGCCTTCTGTTTTTGTTGTTGTTGTTAATGTTATTTTGAACGAAACATCTCATTTCCTGTCACCTGTTTTCTCTTCAGTGTCTTCCCATCGGAAGACTTGCATTCTGCTGTGGTCCTGCCTTGAGCATTAGTCCATCTAGGTCTTGCTCCTTAACTGTGAACTAGGGTCACAAAGCTTTGTATGGGAAAGTTCATGGGAAGCCTGAGGTGTTCTGCTCACAGAAGTGGGGTGACTGATTATATTAACTGTTATAGATAGGAGTGAAACTTTCTCTTGTCCTCTGCCCTACAGCTGGTGGGCACTGGTCAGTTATGGAGTCCTTCTGGTCACCCTGGGAGCCTTCATCTTTGGCCAAACCACAGCCAATGCCATCTTTGTGGACCTCTTGGCATGAACACTGCCTCTCAGCAAACATGTGACCAAGAGCCATCTCTCAGAGCTGTGGAGCTACCCCGAGTCCCACATCCTCTTCCAGCTGGTGACATCTGGACACATGTCTCCAGGGACAGTCATGGGACAGAATCAACTGCAAATCTGTGGACAGCTCCCGCCCAGCTGCCTTCCTGCTTCCCAACCTTGGCATTGTCATGGCTGGTGGCAGGAGGTCTCACGTCACAGGAGCTTCAAGCCTTTGGGACCTGAGAATGGAGAAGGTCAGTGAGTCTCAGAAGAGAGAGACCATGTTGACTTCCTCTGGGAAAAAAACCACAAAATTGTATACATCACGCTTGCATCCTTCACAGAACTTGTCGGAACTGTGCTCAGTACCTCGGGGTTTAGTGCCCACCTATGTCTCTTAGAAGCCAGTGATGGCTTCTCCTGGGACCTGGCAACTTCCAAAGGAGACGCTGACATCATATAATTATCCATTCCCCTGTGGGCCTCCCCATGAGTCTCTGGTAGCCTTCCAAGTCTTTAGGGTCCCTACCCTGACTTTATCCAAACCTAATGGGTCCAGATTGGGTATCCTCCTGTGTCCCTAGACATCACTAAGTCTAATGTTTACAAATGGTACCGGCCTGCGTCTGGGCTAGGGCTGCCATTGCCATGGTGCTGCGAGCACTCCTCCGCTAGCTTCCCACAGGGACAGAGGGTCTGTTGTCTTTTCGGGCTCAGGTTGGGTCACAGGCTTGGGACTTTCGGACCTTCCTTCCAGGTCAGGCTGCCCAAGGTCTGGGTGAAGTCCCAGCACCATTGCTTCACTCCTCCAAACCAGCCCTCTCTGTTCCCCAGCTAAACCTAAACTTTCCCATACAAAGCTTTGTGACCCTAGTTCCGGAAGGAACTTACCTGGGGACCCTGGACATTTCCTGTACTATCTCCATCTTGACACTTCCTTCCATTCCCACACCCCACCCATCCCTCACCCCCTGCCCTATCTCTTCTCTTTCATTCATGGATGGGTTTTGGTATTTGGCAGGGTAGGGATGGCACCAAACCCTGCCATATCAGCTTGCCCAGCTCCACACATCTGTCAGTCCTGGCCTCAGTGCCTGGGAATCCCTCTGGGTCATAGCTGCCCCAGGTGAGGTCATACCAGACACTGTAATTTGAGTACCTTAACCTCTTGCCTACCCCTGCTCACTTTTATAGGTCCAGGTACAAAACTGATCTCTCTCCACATAATTTTCTCCATCTATTCTGCCTGAAACACCTATCCTAGAAATGAAAGGGGGCCTTCCAAGCAGCCCCCCAACTCAGGTCAGTTCAGTAGAGGCGGCAGAGGCTCAGCATCTAGACTAGCTGAATTGTTCTTTTCCCATCCATTCCTGGTACCCATCCTCTCTGGTCCAATGATGGCTGTTTTCCCTCGGGTTCCAAGTGCTGCCTTCCAGGGACCGGCCAGGGGTAAAGCTGAGACAGTTGACTAGAATCCAGCTTCGTTGACTAGAATCCAGCTTCAGCTTGATCTCAGGACCACTTCCCTTCCTCTCCCTTGTCCTCTTCCAGTGTCTTGCTGGGGTTTTTTCTGCTCAAGCACACTTGGAGAAGTGGGGATGGCTAATAAAGGGGCTTACCCTGTTAAACTGTTGTCTCTTTTATTTTGTGCTTGGAACAGAGTCCAAGGCATAAATGGCAGGAAGGAGACCTGGGGTGGAACATGTAGATGACAGTTGACTGTCTACAACCAGGAATGGGACCAGTGGGCTCCTCTTGCCAAGCAAGAGTCCATAGAAGGTTCTGGATACCTCCCTTTCTGCTTCCTCCCCTGAATCTTTCCCCGCTGCCTGGGGGAAAGTGTCTTCTCTGTGCCCTACTTCTGTCCTAACTCAAGCTCTTGCCCTGCTGAGCATCGTACAGGTCTGAAAGAGCAGTCTCTGTTTACAGATGGTGCCCAACATGGAAGTCCCAAGGAGGGAGTGTTTAATCCCAGCACTTGTGAGGCAGAGGCAGGAGGATCTCTGTGAGTTTGAGGCCAGCCTGGTCTACAGAGCTAGATCCAGGATAGCCAGGACTGGTGGGGTTTTTTTGTTGCTGTTTTTTGGTTTGTTTTTTTTTTTTTTTTTTACTTTCATTTTATGTGCATTGGTGTTATGCCTGCAGGTAAGTTTGAGATCTTGGAGCTACGGACGATTGTTAGCTGTCATATAGGTGCTGGGATTTGGACCTGGGTCCTTTGGGAAAGCAGTCAGTGCCCTTAACCGCTGAGCCATCTTTTCAGCCCCTAGCCAGGGCTGTTTCACAGAGAAACCTGTCTCGAAAAATCAAAAAAGAAAAAGAAAATGGAGTGTTTGGATTGATCAGTATAAAGTTTCTGTCACTGGAACAAAGTGCTTGAGATCAACTTAAAAAGAGGGGAAGTTTATTTTGGTCCTTGACCACTAGGCCTTGTTGCTTTGTGTCTGGGATGGCAAAATATGTCATGGCAGGAGCATGTGGTTAAGAAGGAAAAAACAAAAAACGATTGTGGCACACTTGTAATCCTAGCACTCAAGTACCTGGGGGAAGGAAGATCTCCAGCCTTAAAACAGAGAAACCCTGCATGGAAAACTAACCAGGCAAGGTCTAGCGTCCTCGTATGCTCTTCAGAGGCATACTCCTGTGACCAAACTTCCTTCCACTTCCTATCACAGGATGGAGAAGAAATCTTTAACCAGAGGGCTTTGGGGGACAATCTGGCTCCACATTACAGCAGAGGCCTTAGGACCTGTCTGAGAAGTCCAGGAGGGCTTGCTGGAGAAGGTAATGTTTGATCCGGCCCCTTACTCTTGAGTAGAGAAAGGTGGGGAGAACTTTACAAGGAGTGAACACTCTAGGAGTAGAGGTCCTGAAGAGGGAGAAATCCAGCTTAAAGAACTAAGAAGTGATTAGTGTAGGTGAACCTTGCCTAGGTGTGGGAGAGTGGCCAAGGTGAAATTAAACTCTCAGTGTGCATCTCTGGCTCCCCTTTAGGATTAGTCTAGACACCATGCTCCCCGCCACTCCCTCTGTTGCTCAGAAATACTCAAATGAGGGAGGGAACTCAACCTACAAAGAGGAAGCTCTTCAAATGGGTTAGGGCAGCAGAACAGCCTTGGGCCTTCACTCTGTCTTGACTGGGAGGCCATGTACTAAAGAATGCGTTTTGTTCTCTTCGCACTCACAGAGGGAGGAAAGGTAGCCCATCTCCCCCATCCATGCCTCATACTGGAACTTCCCCCATCTTAATGTGCCACACCATTAAGCACTTGATCAATGCCTTCCCACAACACCGGAAGCTCCATGGCAACAGGGCAGTGTCTTCTCATGGATCAGGCGTCAGCCTAGTGCCTGACTCATAAGAGCCAGGGGCTCAGCAGCTGAGTGGAGAGCAGCACCTGTAGGACTCTCAGATTTTTCTAATGCTTCATTGCATCAGCTCCATATGGTGCAACTGAAGAAAGCCAAGGCGAGAGAAGTTAAATAGTTAGCTGGGGTTGCACAGGTCACGTCAATGGAGCCAGACAGCATTCTTATCATGGATAAGTCAACAAGGAACCAGAGAACACTCTCAGCCAGCACGATGACCTCTGACACCACAGGGAAAGCGAGGGACTCACAGTTCCCATTCAGGCACACACATCAGATCTCTGAACCCTCTCAGCCTCTCTCAGCCAATCCACATCGAGTGGTCAGTGCCTTCTGGCTAGGGGACTGGGCAAGGTCCTCACCTCTCCAGGTCTGTTTATCTAAAAGGAACATAGCCATTGACCTCATCCACATAACTCCTGTGTAAAGCTGAGTCATAAAGACAGTGCCTGAGGGCTGGGGATGGCCTGCATCTGTAGAGTCCTTGCAAGACAGAAGGGAGAAAGGGCAGAATGAAGGAAGGAAAAAGAAAAAGTAGGCCACATTTCTTTCTTTTTTATCTCAGGAAGATGCATGCTGGGTACTCCCCCTGCCTCTTGGACTTGGGGTGTTTCTCACACTCTAACATGCAACCAAGTCATAAGTGAAGAGCCACCTAGGATCTCGAGGCTGTTGGTTTTGCTTCAGCAGGTCTGAGGTGGTGCCCATGTCTAACGCTCCCACTAAGCAATGCTTCTGCTCTTGACAACACTGAGCGACAGAGAGCCTGGTGATTGGAGCTGTCTTTGACCTCAGACGTGGGTTGATTCCCAAAGATGCCTCTTACCCTGCCAGAACTTGGGTTTGGTTCACTACTCTGAGCCTCCTTTTGTTGAGCTATGTGAGGGGGCAGTGGTGCCACCTTATAAGTAAGACATTGGAAATCTAAGAGAGACTAATTAATGTAGAGTGCCTGGCAGATAGATACCATGTTGGGTGTTTCTCTGCATGGAAAGAATAAGCAACTATAGTTTCCCTCTCAGAAGATAGAGGTCGCCCTTGGGTAATTTCTGTTTATGGAGTTGGAGAGTTGGCACTCCCAGAGGAGACCTCAAGTCTCTGAGTCACTGGAGTTTGGTACATCTAAGGGACACCCTTATACTAGGGCAGGGCCACCTTGAAGCCACAGTCTCCAGTCTTATGTGGAAGTCAGACTAATAAAACAATTCTAATCGTGTAGGTGTAATGTCTCAGTTTCTTCTCGAGGACACAGGCACAGACTGACTGGCTGAGGGGAGGCCCTAGGCCACCACCCTAGCCCCGGACTCAAAGCAAGACAGACTGTACGTCTCGAGCACCTCGATGATCAGGTGGCAGCCAGGCTCCGCTGAGAGCAGGATTTTGGTTTTGTTTGGTTTTGGGGTTTCGAGGATCTTAGGCTGCAGTCCAGGTTGACCCTGGCCTTGGTCCCACTGTGTCAGTCTTCCAAGTGCTGGGATGGCGGTCACACAGCACCACGCCTGGCTGAGAGAGCGCTCTTCACTACCCTGCCTGGCTTTCCCCACACCCCCAGTGAGTCAAGTTCACAAGAACTCCCACCTCAGGCCCTACATTCCTTCATTCTTATTTTATTCACGATCTAGGAAATGCATGTGGCTCCTGAGGTTTGCAGAGGGTGGTAACAGGAAGAACCCAAAGGCCCACACCAGGATGGGTATGTGGAATCCCACCCATGAACTGGCCAGACCTCCCCCCCTCCTTTGCAGCTCTGAAAAGCTGACGAGCCAGGTTTATAAACCCATACAGGATCTAGGAGATAGGGAAGCCAAACAAACCCAAAAAGAAGGCCTACAATAGCCTAGTGTGAAAAATGAGTCCCTACCCAATGGCCTACAGTGATGGCTTCAACTACAAATAAATTGAAAGCAAGGTATACATATAGGGGTTCTGTTTGGCTAATGCCAAACAGCCCTGGCCTGCAGAAAGCACAGGGCAGAGGTCCAACACAGATTAAAGGAATGTAAAGGGGACAGCCTTAATGTAAACAGAAGGGCCCAGTGTGGTGATGGCACACACCCTTAATCCCAGCACTGGGGAGGTAGAGGAAGGCAGATCTCTGTGAGTTCAAGGCCAGCCTGGTCTACAGTGTGAGTTCCTGGACAGCCAGTGTTACACAGCAAGACCTTGTCTTAAGAAGCTAAATATAAATAAGTATATAATGTTAAACACTTATTAGCTAATAATAAACAATAATATAAATACAAATGGTAATGATAAGTTAAAATATAGAGAGATGAACACCTATCACTAATACACAGAGTAATGAAGAAGATATTATAATCATAAACTAAAGTAAAAATGCTTTTAAAGTGAAGAAAATAATAAATAACACCCCAAAATTAAAATTACAGTAGCCCAGGCACAGTGGTGTATTCTATAATCCCAGCACTGGGACACTAAGGCAAGATAATTAAAATTCAAGGCTAGCCTGGGCTATATAGGAAGACCCATCTCAAAAAGTAGTAATTATTTTAAAAAAGGATTTATTGTCAGGCATGGTGGAGCACACCTATAATCCCAGCACTTAGAAGGCAGAGGTAGACAAATCTCTGTGAGTTCGAGGCCAGCCTGGTTTATAGAACAAGTTCCAGGACAGCCAGGGCTACACAGATAAACCCTGTCTCAAGAAAAACGATATTTATTTTTATTCTTATGCGTATGAGGGTTTCATCTGCGTGAATGCATGTGCACCACATGTGTGTGTGTGGTGGCCACAGAGGTCAGAAGGGGGAGGTCAGAATCCCTGGAGCTAGAATGATGGATGGCTATGAGCCATCATGTGGGTAATGAGAACTGAACGAGTCCTCTGCAAGAGCAGCCAGTGCTCTTAATCACTAAGCCATCTCTCTTGTCCCAATAATTAATTATCGAATAAGGAAAATTAGAAATGGTAAAGAGACAACAAAGGACTTGTGTGCTTATTTATTTGTGCAGAGGGGATGTATGTATGGAAACCAGCATGGTCTGTAATTTTCATTCCTCCCAGACTTCTAAGGGCTGAGATAACAGATATTCTACACATTGGGAATAAAGAAAAAAGTTTTCTTTTTCTGCTCAGTGTGTGGGGTCAGGGGAGTGGGTAGAAAGGAAGTTCTCATCTTTACTGCAAGCTGCTTCAGAAGGAGGTTTTATTAGGGCCGATGCGATGGCTCAACAGGTACAGGGCCTTGCTACCAAGGCTGATGACCTGAGTTTGATCCTTAGGATCCGCATGATGGAAGGAGAGAACTGAGTCCCAGAAACTGACCGCTTACCTCCACACCTGTGCTATGACATGTTCCTGCTCCCCAAAATTAATATTTGTAATAAATTCGATTTTAATTACTTTTAGTTGTATGTATGTATTTATTTATTTATTTATTTATTTATTAGGGAATCATGTCACAGTGCCTGTGTGGACGTCAGAGGACAACTTTTGGGGGTTAGATACCTCCTTCCACCGTATGTATCTCTTTTTTTTTCCTGCTGTATGTATCTCAGGGATCGATTCAGCCTGTGAACCTTGGCAGCAAGCACCATTATCCAATGAGTCATCTCACCAGCCCCTGTTTGAAATGTTTAAATTAGAATGACTTTCAAACTAGGTTTTAGTATTCAACCAATCCTTGATAAGTATGAAGTAGAAATAAAAATATGTTCAGGTAATCAGAGGGTAAATAAATTTGCATTGTAAGCAACGTTTCTTAGAAAGTTGATGATGGATGTGCTTCAAGAAACGGAGCTGCAGAGCTACAAGGCATCTAGAAGCAAGGACAAACTTCAGGAGAAAGGCTGCCTGCTTTCAGAATGGGCAGTGGGCAATGGCCGAGAAGTCAGCTGAGGCAGTGTAGAGTGACATGAAAGCAAGAAGAAGCAAACTAAGAGGAAGGGGAGGGACTAGGTGTGAGGTGGAACACCAGTGGGACAAGGGACAGTTTGCTCTTGAGAACTTTTTTTGTTTTACTAGACAGGGTTTCTCTGTGTAACGTCCTGGCTGTCCTAGAACTCGCTCTGTAGAGCAGGCTGACCCCGAGCTCACAGAGATCTGCCTGTCTCTGCCTCCCGAGTGCTGGATTTAAAGGCATGTGCCAGCACCACCCAGCCTCTCAATAACTTCTTCAAAACTTTATTTTATTTGTTAATTTATTTATTGGTTTTTAGAAACAGGGTTTCTCTGTTGGCCCTGGTTGTCTTGGAACTCGCTCTGTAGACCAGAACTGAGTACAAGTTGGCCTTGAACTCAGAAATTGGCCTGTCTCTGCCTCCTGACAGCTGAAATTAATGGCACCACGCCTGGCTCGATTTTTTAGTTTATTTATGTGTATAGGTAGTTTGCCTGCATGAATATTTATTCACCCATGCATGCCTAGTGTCAATGGAGGTCAGAAGAGGGTGTTGGGTCTCCTAGAACTGGAGTTGGAGATGGTTGTGAGCCACCATGTGGGTTCTGTGACTCAAACCCAGGTCCTCTGGAAAAGCAGCCAGTGCTCTTAACTGCTGCGCCATCTCTCCAGTGCCCTCAATGGCTTCTTAGCATTATTTTTAAAAATCACCTTTGTCCTATTCCCTTTCCTCCTGTGCTGTTGATCTACTGTGTAAATCAGTCTTTCCTTGAACTCACAAAAATCCTCCTGCCTCTGCTTGCTGGGTGCTGAGACTAAAGGCTTGTGCCACTATACCCGGCTCCTTTTTTCTTCTTCTTAGCCCCCGCCTCCATCTAGCTTGGGGTTTCCTCTTTATTGTTGTGCTTCCTACCTTCTCCCCATAGTTTCAGTCCTTTCCATCTATATCCCTCCCTTCAAAAAAGATGGCAGGAGACTGAAGAGATGGCTTAGTAGGTAAAGTACCTGTGTGCAAGCATGCGTGCCTGAGTTCAGATCCCCAGCATCCGTGTAACAGCAGGTATGGTTGCATGTGCCTATAATTTAGCACAGGGGATGCAGGGACAGGAAATTTTTGGAGCTTGTTAACCAGCCAGTCTAGCCAGTGAACACCCGGTCCCATGAGAGACCCTAGTGCAAAATACAAGATGGAGAGCCACTGAGGAAGACACTTAATGCTGCTCTCTGGCTCCTCACACAAGCACACATTTGATAGACTGCATGCCTATACACATACAAAGGCAGTGAAAGGAAAGGATTTGGGGGGCTCTGTGCCTCTTAGTCAATAAGAAAGAAAATAAAATCCAAAATAATCATTGGATGTGACAGAGCTAGAGAGGAAGTGTAAAGCAGACCAGGAATCGAGGACAGAGAAAGAGGTATGAGAGGCCCCATCCTCCATTACGGAAACTCCTAGGGAAACTGGAGAGAAAGCCTCAAACATTAAGAAGTGCAGGTTCTGAGGAAGATCTGCCTGCCTCTGCTACCTGAGGGCTGGGATAGAAGGCCTTTGTCACCACTGCCCAGCTAGGCCAAGTCTCTTATATGAGTCGTATGAGCCTTTTCTAATGTCACAGAGACATCTGTTTGAAGCTAAAGCAGGAGTTGGGCTCAAGGAAGGAGAATGACTTCTTTCTGTAAATGTCTCACCTCTGAGACAGCAGCTTCACAGACAGCAGACAACGTAGTCACCATTGGCTGTGGTGGATGAATGAGAATGGTCCCGTAGGCTCATACGTTGGAATGCTTGGTTCCAGTTGGTGGAACTATTTGGGAAGTATGGTGGTTTGAAAGAAAATGGCGCCAAAAGAGAGGGACACTATTAGGAGATGTGGCCTTGTTGGCGGATGTGTTACTGTAAGGGCAGGCTCTGAGGTCTCTATTTCTTCCCCCAGTGTGACAGTCAGTCGATTTTCTGTTGCCTAAGATTTAGCATTCTCAGCTCCAGCACCACGTCCGCCTGAACGCTGCCATGCTCCCTTTTCATGATGATAATGGACTGAACCTCTGAAACTATAAGCAAGTCACTCCCAATTAAATGTTTTCTTTATAAGAGTTGCCATGGTCATGGTGTCTGTTCACAGCAATAAAAACCCTAGGACAAGAAGGATTAGAGGGTGTGGCTTTGTTGGAGCAAGTGTGTCACTGGGGATGGGCTTTGAGGTTTCAAAATCCCAGGTCATTCCCAGTTCTCTAAGATCAGGATGGGAACTCTTTTTTTTTTTTTTTTTTTTTTTTTTCTGAGACAAGGTTTCTGTGTTTAACAGTCCTGGCTGGCCTGGAACCCACAGAGATCTGCTGGCCTTTGCCACGGGCTGGGACTTTTTTTTTTAATTGATATTTATTTTTTTAATTATTTATTTATTTATTATGTATACAATATTCTGTCTGTGTGTAGGCCTGCAGGCCAGAAGAGGGCACCAGACCCCATTACAGATGGTTGTGAGCCACCATGTGGTTACTGGGAATTGAACTCAGGACCTTTGGAAGATCAGGCAATGCTCTTAACCTCTGAGCCATCTCGCCAGCCCTTGATATTTATTGAGCTCTACTTTTTCTCTGCTCCCCTCCCTGCCTCTCCCCTCCCTCCTTCAACCCTCCCCCAAGGTCCCCATGCTCCCAATATACTCAGGAGATCTTGTCTTTTTCTACTTTCTACTTCCCATGTAGATTAGATCTATGTAAGTCTCTCTTAGTGTCCGCATTGTTGTGTAAATTCTCTGGGATTGTGGTTTGTAGGCTGGCTTTCTTTGCTTTATGTTTAAAAACCACCTATGAGTGAGTACATGTGATAATTGTCTTTCTGTGTCTGGGTTACCTCACTCAAAATAATGCTTTCTAGTTCCATCCATTTTCCTGCAAAATTCAAGATGTCGTTATTTTTTTCTGCTGTGTAGTACTCCATTGTGTAAATGTACCACATTTTCCTTATCCATTCTTCAGTCAAGGGGCATTTAGGTTGTTTCCAGGTTCTGGCTATGACAAACAAAGCTGCTATAAACATAGTTGAGCACATGTCCTTGTGGCACAATTGAGCATCCTTTGGATATATACCCAAAAGTGGTATTACTGGGTCTTGAGGAAGGTATTTCCTAATTTTCTGAGAAATCGCCACACTGACATCCAAAGGGGTTGTACCAACTTGCATTCCCACCAGCAGTGCAGAAGTGTTCCCTTTTCCCCACAACCTCTCCAGCATAAGTTATCATCAGTGTTTTTGATCTTAGCCATTCTAACAGGTGTAAGATGGAATCTCAGAGATGTTTTGATTTGCATTTCTCTGATGACTAAGGATGTTGAACATTTCCTTAAGTGTCTTTCAGCCATTTTAGATTCCTCTGTTGAGAGTTCTCTGTTTAGGTCTGTACTCCATTTTTTTAACTGGATTATGTGTTCTTTTGGTGTCCAATTTCTTGAGTTCTTTGTATATTTTGGAGATCAGATCTCTGTCTGATGTGGGGTTAGTGAAGATCTTTTCCCATTCTGTAGGCTGTCTTTCTGTCTCGTTGACCATGTCCTTTGCTTTCCAGAAGTTTTTCAGTTTCAGGAGGTCCCATTTATTAATTATTTCTCTCAGTATCTGTGCTGCTGGGGTTCTATTTAGGAAGTGGTTCCCTGTGCCAATGTGTTCAAGTGTACTTGAAGTGTACACTTGAAGTGTTGAGGTCACCATGCACAAAACTCAAGTCCAAATGGATCAAAGACCTCAACATAAAGCCAGCCACACTGAACCTTATAAAAGAGAAAGTGGGAAGTACACAGAATGCATTGGCACAAGGAACCACTTCCTACATAGAACCCCAGCAGCACAGACACTGAGAGAAACAATTAATAAATGGGACCTCCTGAAACTGAAAGGCTTCTGTAAAGCAAAGGATGTAGTAAAAGGAGTGGGGCTCCTTGTTTCATCCCACCCGGATCCCGTCCATCTGGCTAAGGATGTGGTCAACAAGACAAAAAGACAACCTACAGAATGGGAAAAAAATCTTCACTAACCCCACATCAGACAGAGGTCTGATCTCCAAAATATACAAAGAACTCAAGAAATTGGACACCAAAAGATCACATAATCTGATTAAAAAAAAAAATGGAGTACAGACCTAAACAGAGAACTCTCAACAGAGGAATCTAAAATGGCTGAAAGACACTTAAGGAAATGTTCAACATCCTTAGTCATCAGAGAAATGCAAATCAAAACAACTCTGAGATTCCATCTTATACCTGTTAGAATGGCTAAGATCAAAAACACTGATGATAACTTATGCTGGAGAGGTTGTGGGGAAAAGGGAACACTTCTGCACTGCTGGTGGGAATGCAAGTTGGTACAACCCCTTTGGATGTCAGTGTGGCGATTTCTCAGAAAATTAGGAAACAACCTTCCTCAAGACCCAGTAATACCACTTTTGGGTATATATCCAAAGGATGCTCAATTGTGCCACAAGGACATGTGCTCAACTATGTTCATAGCAGCTTTGTTTGTCATAGCCAGAACTTGGAAACAACCTACATGCCCCTTGACTGAAGAATGGATAAGGAAAATGTGGTACATTTACACAGTGGAGTACTACACAGCAGAAAAAAATAATGACAGCCTGAATTTTGCAGGAAAATGGATGGAACTAGAAAACATTATTTTGAGTGAGGTAACCCAGACACAGAAAGACAATTATCACATGTACTCACTCATAGGTGGTTTTTAAACATAAAGCAAAGAAAGCCAGCCTACAAACCACAATCCCAGAGAACTTACACAACAATGCGGACACTAAGAGAGACTTACATAGATCTAATCTACATGGGAAGTAGAAAGTAGAAAAAGACAAGATCTCCTGAGTAAATTGGGAGCATGGGGACCTTGGGGGAGGAGAGAGGCAGGAAGGGGAGCAGAGAAAAATGTAGAGCTCAATAAATATCAATTTAAAATGTAAAAATAAAATGTAAAAAAAAGATGTAAGAGGTAGCTATGAATACACCAAAGTTATCGGCCAAGCAGTGTTGTAATTAATATAGTTTATCTGTGATTATTTGTGTCTGGGCAGCCAGAAAATGATTGCTCAGTCTCCACCTACAAGGGCCAGGAGATCTAATCTCTCTATTGGCTTCTCTAGGCATCAGGCACACATGTGGTGCACAGGTTTACATGCAGGCAAAACACCCAACAAGAAGAATAAAATGAAATATATAGAGAAGTGAGGAGCAAAGAGAAGAGAATTAGATCAGTTGGGGAGTGTGTCCTTAGCTTACACCATGATGTACTGGGTTCACACACACACACACACACAGAGAGAGAGAGAGAGAGAGAGAGAGAGAGAGAGAGAGAGAGAGAGATTTTCACCGAATCAAGTTCCTAAAGTATTCTAGGATAACCCCAAGAACTGCACCGGTGCCATACAGAGCAGGCAATTGAGAATCCTGTGGGAATAGCATGGTGTTTCCATGAAGGGAGGCTGCAGAGAAGCAGTCCCACACCCCCATTGCCAGACACTTCCACAAAAGGACCTCCAATCTTTGCAGCAAATCTTCCTCTAATTTGACCGCTGGGACCAAAGTTCTTTCCGGACATAGCCCTAGCTCCCAGTGCTGGCTTCAGCACTGACCTCCATGACCCTGGGAAGGTCCCTCACCAGTGAAATGAGATGGTGAAATACCATGGTTCCTTGTGAAAATACAAACACTCCTCCCACCCCTGCCAAGACCCACTTCTCAGAAGTTTCTCTGACAGAAGTTACTCTGTCTCCCAATGATTAGCTGTCCACTGAAGTCTATCTTTTAGAGATTAGCTGCCCACTGAAGTTAGCTAGGGATACATGGAACCGAACCTCCCTTCCTGAGCACTCCCTAGTCCCAAGTAACAGGACAAGGTCACACCTGGAAGGGTGCTAGCCAGAAATGCTGACCCAAAACAAAAGCCAGACTCGAGCTTTGATAATCAGCACAGACACTTTGATCCTCTGTGTTTTCTTTAGATCCACTGGGCTGCAGCTCTTGCCAGTCTACGGGAAGGAGATAAGATGCACACAGCCCACATTCCAGAAGCCTCTGCTTTTCAAGATGCTAGGCAGCTGCGGCGCCCAAGGGATCTAGCGAACTTCCCTTCAGAATTGTTAGAAAGATATAATTAGAGAACAGGGTAAGACAGTCATTGAAGGGCAAGAAAGAGCCTGACACATTGTTACTAAAGCGATTACCTTGTCCCTTGGCCTCTGCTGTCAGTGGCTGCATTGGAACACTTATGTTGTCCCTCCCACATCTGACAGATTCTGTCATCCTCAGTGTCTTTTCCCAGTTCCTTATCACAGGCCTTGCAAGTAGAAGGTCCCCCCCCCCCGCATTTGCATCTTGAGAAGAGCAACTAAGAAGGAAAATGTTTGGAGGGGTGGAAGATAAAGAAGCATTGAAAAATGAAAAATTGAAAAATGAAAAAAAAAACCATTGCCTAGGGCCTCCTGAGTCCAAGTCTTCTGTATGAAGAAAAAAGTGAAAATTTAAAAAACAGCAAATAGTGACACATACCAGTAATCCCTGTTCATGGGAGGCTGAAGCAAGAGGATCACAAGTTCAAACCCAGCTTGCGCTATACAGCATGACTTTTAGAAAAAAGAAATAACCAAGCCAGACATGGTGGCACATACCTTTAATTCCAGCACTTGGGAGGCAGAGGCAGGCAGATCTCTGTGAGTTTGAGACCAGCCTGGTCTGCATAGTGAGTTCCAGGACAGCCCAGGCTACATAGTGAGGCCCTGGCTCAACAAAACAAAACAAACAAAGCAAGAGACAAACAAAAAATAACCAAGCAAAGGATAACTAAGAAAAATGATGTAGAAACCTAGCTGCCTGGCTTCCTTGAGGGGATCCTCAATCCTTGTGGAAATCACCACCAAGAGTGGACAGACTATGACTCTCCAGGCACTACAGTTCCAAGCCAGAAGCTTTCCCCAGGAATATGCTCTGCCTGGTTCTTGCGAACATTGGGATTTTGGAGACCTGCAATTAAACTTAAACCAGATCAACCAATTGTAGCTCACTCCTTCCTCCCCTGCAACTGGCATCGGCCCTGGGGCTCTGAAATGCCCCTAGATGAACAGAGGCCAGTGCCAAAGCCAGCTGTCCCACCAACTTCTGTCCAGGGCTCAGGCCAAGAAAGGTTATAGGACTGACCCAAAACACAAGCTGGGGCCGTGAGACAGATGGGTCTCTCAGCCTCTACGGGAACTTTGGCAGTTATGGGCTCCCAACATCTTTTTCTCTTTCCTGGCTGCTCAGGATTAACAGAGGCCCAATGAGAAGCAAGCTTGGACTTTCTTTTGGGCCAGGCCTCTAGGGAGCCAATATTCAGTAGAAGGCAATCTTCTGGCTTGTGTTTTAATGGTTAATGCTAGGTTCTGAACCTCAAATAACCACAATTAGGTGACTGTTTGGCTTAACTGAATACCCAATTAATGTGTTAATCTCCTCACCTGTTCTGAGACTGTAGAGAAGAAACCGTTTCTTCCTTCTCTACTTTCACGCTGATATCAGCTGTGTGGGAGTTTCCTCATTCATACTGATTCTGAGTAAGCATTCAGTTCCATGGTGGGCACTAATTGGGTGTACTTTAATTCAGTTCAGTTCTGCCCTTATCAACTGGAAGGTAGTAGCATTAGATCCCAGAGGCACTATCCAACCTGGCCCCCCACTTACAGGGCCAAATGGAAGCCCCAGGGTTTTGTGTCTGTGCCTCTGAAGCACAGACTAGAGCGCCCTTCTTAGAATGGAGTTAAACTGCTACAGTGTTGTTACATCCACTGGTTAATTTTAAAGCAGAGGGCAAAAGATACAGATAAAGATTTGCACAGGACAAGACCGCAGCTTCCAAGTCTTCTCTTGGTCCATAACCCTCCAGGTGTTTGATAATACAAACTCTAGCCTTTTACATTTGGGGTTTTATGGAGGCTTCCAATAAATGTCCAATTATCTGGGATTCACTTAGGATCTTTTTTTTTTATATTTATTTATTATGTATACAGTATTCTGTCTGCTTGTATGCCTACAGGTCAGAAGAGGGCACCAGACCTCATTACAGATGGTTGTGAGCCACCATGTGGTTGTTGGGAATTGAACTCAGGACCTTTGGGAGAACAGGCAATGCTCTTAACCACTAAGCCATCTCTCCAGCCCTTCACTTAGGATCTTCTGAGCTCCTTCAAAGGACTTGGGTCATTTCTCTGGCTCCGTCCTCTGCAGCACACATAGCCTGTCTTCTAGGCTCGGGCTAACTGCACTTCTACAGGTGATCCTCTGACATCCACATGGTGCACCATGGCATACACATGCCCCTCTCCCATAAACAACAATCAAATAAATAAATGTACATATGTAAAAAATCCTAAATGAATAAACAAGTGAATAGGAAGGGGGTGGGGAGGGAGAGAAGATTCTGGAGTGGGCAGAGAAAAGGAAAGTGGAAAGTGGTTGTGTCCTGGGTGACAAAGGCCTGCTCAGCAAGGTCTTCGCACTCTGCCCCTACTTTCCCTGACTGTCAAAGTGCTTTGTGTCTCCAAGCTCCCAAGATGGATCTTGGAAGCCACTAGACTCAGCTTCTTCTTTATATTAAACTTTATTTTTGTGCATTGGTGTGAAGGTATCAGATCCCCTGGAACTGGAAAAGCAGCAGCCAGTGCTCTTAACCACTGAGTCATCTTTCCAGTCCCAAGACTCAGCTTTTATGAGCCCATGAATAAATCTCTTACTTTCCTACTGACTCTAGGGTCCCTGATACTGATTTTTGAGTGATAAGTAGCTTAGATCTGTCTTATTAACACTAATATTTCCATATCTGAAAAAATAATGTATTGCATTTAAAATCAATGATTTTTTGGGGGGGTAGGGTCTCATGCATGCCAGGCTGGCTTGCCTCATACTCATTAAGAAGCCAAAGATAAGCTGGGCGGTGGTGGCGCATGCCTTTAATCCCAGCACTCAGGAGGCAGAGGCAGGCGGATCTCCGTGAGTTCGAGGCCAGCCTGGTCTACAGAGATAGTTCCAGGACAGGCTCCAAAAGTCACAGAGAAACCCTGTCTCAGAAAACCAAAAAAAAAAAAAAAAAAAAAAGGAAAAAGAAGAAGCCAAAGATGATGTTGGCCTTGAACTTCTGATCCTGTTGACTCTACCTCCCAGATCCTCTGGCTGCAGGTGTACAACACCATACCTGGTTTATACAGTGCTGGGGATCGAGTCCAGGGATTCATGGTTGCTAGGCAAGCACTTTAGCAACTAAGCTACATTCCTAGACCTAAAATTAATCATTCCCAAATGTATTAGAAAGCTTTTCTTCTTGACACAAAAGCATTTCAGGAATAGAACTGAATCACACTGGCTTAAAGGTCTGACAGAGATTGTTGCCTTGTGGGTAGGACTTCTGTCTTTCCTTCTTCCCTACTTCCCTCCTTGCTTGTCTTTCATTCCTCCACAAGCACCTATTCTGTGTCAATCTCCTGTCCAGGCTTCAGGACAGAGAAGGTGCGAATGGTGGCCACAGTGAGAATATGCCTAAGAAATTGCTTCATGGACGTACTCTGAGGCCCAAGCTGGCTTCCAACTCGCTGTGCAGCCTAGACTGGTCTTACATGTGTGGTGACTTTCCTGCTCCAGCTTCCCAAGTGCTAGGGTGATAAGCTATAGTATCCATTATATTGGGAAATCGTCATGTGTTGTTTGAATTCACCGGGAAGCTGGCTCTCCAGTGAGGTTGGCCTCCCCACTTCAGACCCAAACAAGTCTGTCTCAAAATGTTCTTCCAGACCTTTGTCTGGAGTTGGAATGGGCTCCTTTACCTTTGTTACAGGGAGGAAAATGAACAGTAAACAGCCCAGGAGTGAAAAACATGGTGTCCTTGAGAACAGCTGGACAGCAATGATTTCCAACAGAGGTTATTGTTGTTTATCTCATGATGTGAAAATGCCAGCAACGGGAATGGGAAACTGGAAGTTGGGCTGGAGAGATGGCTCAGTGGTTAAGAGCATTGCCTGCTCTTCCAGAGGTCCTGAGTTCAATTCCCAGCAACCACATGGTGGCTCACAGCCATCTGTAATGAGGTCTGGTGTCCTCTTCTGGCCTGCAGACATACACACAGACAGAATATTGTATACATAATAAATAAATAAATATTAAAAAAAGAGTTAACATTAAAAAAAAACTGGAAGTTTAGCCTTGGCAAGCTCATCCATGGAAAGAAGCTCAATTGTGGACTTTGAATAACTGCCTCAGCTTCCCAGTTAATTTCTGCTACATGTTATACCTCGATTTGATGATGTTACCTTGGATAGGTCTCTGAATTGGGATACTCCAGTTGTCTCTGCTGGATGTTGTAAACTCCTGATTAGATGATGCTTTGCTATCTGTCTGATGCCTCTCTCACACACAGAACTCAGGCATGTGCCACCATGCCTAGCAATACATGTTTTGGGGTAGTTGTTTTTCTCTCTCTTTTTATATTTTAAAACTATTCGTTATTGTATGTCACACCACATGAATGGAGGTCAGAAGACAATTAATGGAAGTTGGTTCTCTCTTTCCATCACATGGGTCCTGAAAATCAAACTCTGACAGATTTGGCAGCAAGCACTTTGACCTGTTGAATCATCTGACCAACCTAGCTTTTGTCTCTTTTGAATACTAAAAGTTGCAGGAAAAAATTTACAATTATAATATAAACATAATATACGTATAGGCTAGAGAGCATGAATTGGACAGGTTTGAATTTGAGCCTTGAGTTTTTCCATATCCGGTCTGTGGCATCTGTCACTGGCCTTTCCAAAGCACTCACTATGCACTTGGCACCACAGGACACTTTCATACATATCTCACCTGATCCCTGAGCTCCAAAGGCATTTCGTAAGCTCCCGGAAAAGCACTTTACACCCCAAATCTGAATCTCTACATCTGCAAAGAGGAAAAAAAATCTGATAAGCTGTCTGGGTAAGTTAAGGGAACTCAGCGTGGGAAAACTCCAGGCGTTAGGTTTGACCCAGGGCGTGTGCACAGCATGAGTGGCTGCCAGAGGCATCGCCCTACCTACCTGCCAAGGTGAGGCACTCTGATGTGTAATCCAGCCTCTTGTGCATTCTCGCTCTGTCATCCTTGCTCTCTCACACATATGCTCTTTCTTGCTAGGGCTGGAACTGAGCCTATAATGTTCCACAAGCGCTTTACCACCAAGCTACACTCTTAACATCTCCTTCCTTGTTTATTTTGTTGTGCTGGAGGTTGGACCCAGAGCATAGCACGTCTTAGGAAACTCTATACTGCAGAACTACATCTCCAGCTACCCCTTTCATTTTCGTCTTTTTTTCCTTCCATATGTGTGTGTGCACTTGACGTGTGTGTGTGTGTGTGTGTGTGTGTGTGTGTGTGTGTGTATTTGGCACATAACAGGGCATCACTTTGTAGCCCTGCCTGGCCTGGAGCTTACTATGTAGACCAGGCTGGCCGCCAACTCACAGACATCCACATGCCTTCCCATTGCTGGGATCAAAGGCATGTGCCACCATGCCTGGCTCCGTTTCAAAAAAATTGACACTCTAGTTTGGCTGAGCCTTCCTACTTTGTTGAATTCCAGGCAGGGCTGCTGTGAGACTTCAAGGATTCTATCCACCAGCTGTTAAACATAACTTCACACAGTGTAGTGAAGAGGACAGAAATGTCTCCAGACCAGTCCCCAAGCAAAGCCATGTGAGCCTTCCTTCGCTGCCGGCTTGCCACTTGCCTGCCCTTAAAAGGGTGCGCATACTCAGAAAAGAACCACTCTGTTAGTCTAAACACCCGTTTGCAATGCAACTTCAGGCAGGTCTCTTTCCTTCTTTTTCCTTATCTGAGCCTAAAGCGTCCTTGCTCTACAGTGGGAGGGTACAGCAGGTGACAACTCAGCTCTGTGGCTCTAGTTGAAGTTCTGCACTAATGGTCCTGCAGACACCTCCGCTGCCGCCCACCATGTAGCTGAAAGCAAGCAAGCAAGCTTCGAGAATGCGGGCAATGTAAGTTCTCAGTGAGAACACCAGAAAACAAAGTCAGACTCCTCTTAAATGCAGGGAAAATCCAGTCCCATGCAGCTGGTTATTTCCGGACCATAGTACAGGATGGTCTGCTGGCCCCTGTTCAAAGGTTAAGAATTTTAAACTTTGAGCTGGGCGGTGGTGGCACACGCCTTTAATCCCAGCACTCAGGAGGCAGAGGCAAACAGTTCAAGGCCAGCCTGGTCTACAAGAGCTAGTTCCAGGACAGGCTCCAAAGCTACAGAGAAACCTTGTCTCGAAAAAGAATTTTAAGCTTTGAAGGAAAGGTTACTGTTGGTGTACTTCACTTTAAATTTAGTCATGATTCAAGTAACTCTTACCGTGAAGAGGAGGAGAGCCACTGACCTAATATTTGGTCTGTAGTCCCTTAATTAGTGGGGAGAATTGCCAAAGACATACGTGAAGGCACTCATCCAGATAAAATAAAGTACATTTTTAAAATTATTAAAACTTTGCAACAACATTTCTTACAAAACTCTTCAGTTGAAGTAATACATTTATGAATTGAAGTGAACACGACTGTGTGTTGGGGAAGAAGAAGAAGTCTGTATTGTGGCACATGCCTTGTCATCCAAAGGACTCAGGAGGCTGAGGCAGGAGAATCACAGGTTTGAGGTCACATAGCAGGCTACATAAAGGAATTCAAGGGCTATGGAAATGACTTAGCCATTAAGAGCACTTAGTGCTCTTCCGGAGGACCTGAGTTCATTACCCAGCATCCACCTCTGGCACCTCACAATTGCAATTCTAGCCTCACAGTGTCTGACACCCTCTTCTCCCCTTCATGGACACACACACACACACATACACACGCACGCACGCACACATACATAAAATAAATCTTAAAAGAAAGAAACAGCTCACGGGGGCTGGAGAGATGGCTCAGTAGTTAAGAGCACTGACTTCTCTTCCAGAGGACCCGGGTTCAATTCCCAGCACCCACATGGCAGCTCACAATGTCTAAAGATCCAGTTGCAGGGGATCTGACACCTTCACACCAATACACATAAAATAAAGTAAAAAATCTGGAGGCATCACAATCCCTGACTTCAAACTATACTACAGAGCTACAGTACTGAAAATAGCCTGGTACTGGCATGAGAACAGACAGGAGGTCCAATGGAACCGAATAGAAGACCCGGATATCAATCCACACATCTTTGAACACCTGATATTTGATAAAGAAGCAAAAAATATCAAAATGGAAAAAAGAAAGCATATTTAACAAGTGGTGTTGGCATAACTGGATATCAACATGTAGAAAAATGAAAATAGACCCCTATCTATCACCATGTACAAAACTCAAATCCAAATGGATCAAAGACCTCAACATAAAGCCATTCACACTGAACCTTACAGAAGAGAAAGTGGGAAGTACACTTGAATGCATTGGCACAGGGAACCACTTCCTAAATAGAACCCCAGCAGCACAGACACTGAGAGAAATAATTAATAAATGGGACCTCCTGAAACTGAAAAGCTTCTGTAAAGCAAAGGACACGGTCAACAAGATAAAACAACAGCCTACAGAATGGGAAAAGATCTTCACTAACCCCACATAAGACAGAGGTCTGATCTCCAAAATATACAAGGAACTCAAGAAATTGGACACCAAAAGAACACATAATCCAATAAAAAAAATGGAGTACAGTCCTAAACAGAGAACTCTCAACAGAGGAATCGAAAATGGCTGAAGGACACTTAAGGAAATGTTCAACATCCTTAGTCATCAGAGAAATGCAAATCAAAACAACTCTGAGATTCCATCTTACACCTGTAAGAATGGCCAAGATCAAAAATACTGATGACAACTTATGCTGGAGAGGTTGTGGGGAAAAGGGAACACTTCTGCATTGCTGGTGGGAATGCAAGCTGGTACAACCCTTATGGATGTCAGTGTGGCGATCTCTCAGAAAATTAGGAAACAACCTTTTCCTCAAGACCCAGTAATACCACTTTTGGGTATATATCCAAAAGATGCTCAATTGTGCCACAAGGACATGTGCTGAACTATGTTCATAGCAGCACTGTTTGTCATAGCCAGAACCTGGAAACAACCTAAATGCCCCTTGATTGAAGAATGGATAAGGAAAATGTGGTACATTTACACAGTGGAGTACTACACAGCAGAAAAAATAATGACAGCTTGAATTTTGCAGGTAAATGGATGGAACTAGAAAGCATTATTTTGAGTGAGGTAACCCAGACACAGAAAGACCATAGGTGGTTTTTAAACATAAAGCAAAGAAACAATGCGGACACTAAGAGAGACTTACATAGATCTAATCTACATGGGAAGTAGAAAGTAGAAAAAGACAAGATCTCCTGAATAAATTGGGAGCATGGGGACCTTGGGGGAGGGTTGAAGGAGGGAGGGGAGTGGCAGGGAGGGGAGCAGAGAAAAATGTAGAGCTCAATAAATATCAAGGGGAAAAAAAAGGAAAAGAAAAACATAAGGCAAAGAAAATCAGCCCACAATCCCAGAGAACTTAGACAACAGTGCGGATACTAAGAGAGACTTACATAGATCTAATCTACATGGGAAGTAGAAAGTAGAAAAAGACAAGATCTCCTGAGTAAACTGCGAGCATAGGGACGTTGGGGGAGGGTTGAAAGAGGGAGGGGAGTGGCAGGGAGGGGAGCAGAGAAAAATGTAGAGCTCAATAAATATCATGGAAAAAAATAAAAATAAAGTAAAAAAAAAAAAAGAAAGAAAGAAACAGCTCTCAACTCCAACAGAAAAAGAGATAGTTTATTCTGGAGCCAAATTTGAATGATGATGCTCCAAGACCATGGATTCAGGTCATCACAAACACCATGTTCCAATGTGGTAATAGTTTCATGAAAACTATACATCAAGGCACTTTTCAAATACATTAATGAGAACATCAGAGAGGTAGATTTCTGCAAAGTAGGGAAATCTCTGCTGTAGGCCTCGGATGTTATCTGATGACATTGTTAGCCTTTGGGCTGGTGGAATCTAGAGATGTTTGTACATTCCAAAAGGATTTACTAACTGTCACCTGAGTATTAGGTCACCTACAGAGGTGGGAGATAAACAGCTAGAGAAGGTCAAGACAGCCCGAGGGAATTTTGGCTCCTAGCCTGTAACATTCTAGCTCTCCACTATCAGTTAATCAGCCTTGTAAAATATTTGACATCTGTGTGGCTCTCCTCTCCTGCCAACCTTCAGTTCCCCTGTTAGATCACATTGGTGCATGAAGAAGCCAAGTGTCATTTCATGTCCACTGTGTCAGAAAGGCTCATTCCTGGGAGCTGGTATAGACAGGGCTGAGTAAGTTGCTAAGCTAACTCCAGGAGAGGGGGACCAGTTGGTCAAGCTATACAGGAAGAGATTCTTGGGTTATATTGTCAAACATATTGGTCGCCATTCCGGGTTGGATTTCTTTTTCCGCTCTCTGAATCTGAGATAACATTTACATATGATATACGATAGAAGTATTATACACAAATTAAAACAAACAAGAACACTGTACGACCTAACAAGTAAAGGCAGGCCAGGCATGGTGATGCAAGCCCACCTTTAATCCCAGCCCTCAGGAGGTAGAGGCAGGAGGAAGTCTGTGAGTTCAAGAGAGACTTCCAGGACAGCCAAGGCTACAGAGAGAAAAACTGTCTTGAAACAACAACAACAAAGATGTGTGTGCCGGAGTTACAGGCAGTTGTGAGTCATTGGATGTGGGTGCTGGGAGCAGAACTCAGGTCCTCTGGAAGAGCAGCATGTGCTGTTAACTTCTGAGCCATCCCTTCAGTACCTACTTTATTTATTAATATTGTGTGCATTTGATACATGGGGGAGGGTGTGCACATGCCGCAGCACGCATGTGGAGGTCAGAGGTCAGATTTTGTGGAGGATTCCCTCCTTCCATCCTTATGCAGATTCCAGGAGTACAGGCGCCAGGCTCCTATAACGAGTACCTTTCTTGCTGAGTGATCCCACGGCACACCACTCCCTATCTCTTGATTAAGAGATACCTAAGGCGTCCTATAGGATCGTTAGTGGGCACTTACAAAACTGAACAACATCCACATTTTGCCTATGAAAGTTAAATATGTAATTAACAAAGAGATGCCTACTGGAGTTCATTTCCCTTTCTGATTATTAAATAAGAAATAGAGCAGGCGAGAGGGCTTAGTGGGAAATGCCACCAAGTCTGATGATTCTGAGTGTGATCCCCAGGACTCACGTGGTTGAAGAAGAGAACCGATTACCACCAAGTTGTCCTCTGACCTCCACATGTGCACCCTTCCCCACGTACACAAAATAAATAAAAGTGAAAGATCCCACACAAGCTAATGAAGATTGAATAAATATTTAATATAGCCATTGTAATGGATTAATTAAAAATGCTGCAGAATCCCCAGTGGCTGCAGAGGCAGAAATGCTGCAGGTCCCCTAGTGGCGGCAGTGGGCAGTGGTCCGAGAGCAGCCAGTCCTAGGCAGGGACTGGCGCAGTTCCCCAAATGGCTGTAGCAGGCCATGAGTAGAGACAGACAGATGGGCACGCCACGAGACCACGCCACAGGTCTCCCAATGCGGCTGGTCCCAGACAGGAAGACTCTCAGAGGGTGAGAGACAGAGACATGGATAGGCACACAGCGCAGAGCAAGGTTGGATATTTATTTAGTGGGTTATGGGAGGGAAGGGAGAAGAGCAGAGAGGCAGAGAGAGAGAAGGGAGATACAGAAGGGGAGGAAGGGGAGAAGTGGGGAGAGAATGGAGCAAGGCAGAAATTGCCTTTTGGGGAAGAGATGGAAAAGAGACTCAGACTGCAAGTAGGAAGGAAGATCTGCCTGCCTCAGCGGACAGTGGAGGGAGTAGGCGTGGCTTGTCTCTTAAAGGGACAGGACAGATCATTACAGCCATCTCTACAAAACCTATAGAATTTCGATTTCTCACAAATCTGATCTTCTATTCTTTTTTTCTTTATTTATCTTTGTTTTCTGTGCATTGGGGTTTTGCCTGCATATATGTCTGTGCCAGATACCCTGGAACTGAGGTTACAGACAGTTGTGAGATGCCATGGGGATGTTGGGAATTGAATCCAGGTTCCTCTAGAAGAGCAGATAGTTCTCTTTACTGCTGAGTCATCTCTCCAGCCCCTTGTTTCTATTCTTATCATTCATATTTGATGTAGGAAAGATGATAATTTTGTAGAGAGGGTATTAAAGGAACACTATGTTGCAAACAAATTTCTTTTGTAATGTAATATTTTTTTGAGACAGGCTTTGGTGCATGTCCTGAAACTAGCTCTTAAAGACCAGCTGGCCTCGAACTCACAGAGATCTGCCTGCCTCTGCCTCCCGAGTGCTGGGATTAAAGGTGTGCACCACCACTGCCTTGCTTATAGTGTAATTTTACATTTAGTTCCCCAAACTAAAATCTTGTACAGTATCAAAGAACAAAACAGATCAAATTATTATCTATAGAATGAGTTATAATAATTTAGGCATTAAAAAACAATCTTTCCTAAAAGTTATTTTAGGGCTGGAGAGATGGCTCAGAGGTTAAGAGCATTGACTGCTTTTCCAGAGGACCTAGGCTGGATTCCCAGCAACCACATGGTGGCTCATAACCATCTATGATGAGATCCTATGCCCTCTTCTGGTGTGCAGGCATATATACAGACAGAACACTGTATACATAATAAAGAAATCTTTAAAAAATTATTTTAAACCGGGCAGTGATGGTGCACACCTTTAATCCCAGCACTCGGGAGGCAGAGGCAGGTGGATCTCTGTAAGTTCGAGGACAGCCTAATCTACAAGAGCTAGTGCCAGGAAAGGCTCCAAAGCTACAGAGAAAACCTATCTTGAAAAACCAAAATAAATAAATAAATAATTTTAAATCATCTAAACATAAGCTAGCACACTTCTTAATGAAGAGGCCTAACTTTACACCAGTGAAGCCATGATAGTCCCCAACTAACAATACTGGGACTAGGTCTCATCCTTACAATAACCAGGAAAAGCCACAAACTGTACCCTGTGGGAGGCCAATCAGAATTGAGAGAAACAAGTACTAGATGCTCCAGAACATTAAGAATAGCTTATGAAACTTGTGTATAGATTGCCAATTTCCTTACAGCAACACCAGTACCAATCCCTGTTTGACAAGACTCCTGCCACCCCACTCCTGCCCAATCAGGAGTTTAACCCCCATCTGAATCTGGAATTCCCCTACTCGCACCCCATCCTTTACTCCTTAAAAACCCTGCCTCAACTGAGTTCACGGATCTCTGATTCAACCACCGTGTCAGAACAGATGGAGAGTTCAAGTTCAAGCTAGCAATAAAGGCTCTTTGCTTTAGCATATGAACTTGGACTCCTGGTGTTCTCCGGGGTCTCATGACATAGGCATAACACTCCAAGTACCAGGCATATACACGGTGCACTGACATAATACAGGCAAAACATCCATACGCATTACACACATATGTACATATATATGATAAATTTTTGAAGTATTTGATGTATGGACATTTGCTTTATTCAGTTTGTTAAAAGCTGATGAAATTATTGCCCCTACACAAAAGTCATAGGAACAAGTTAACTATTTGAAAGAACAAAATCATTAGTTACAAATTTTAATTATAAGAATTAAGCATACACCATGATCAGTGAAAAAAAAAAACAAAAAAAGAAAAAAAAGAATTAAGCAAAAAAAAAAAAAAAAGAATTAAGCAGTAACCAATCTACTTTGATAGTTTTAAAGGGTACAGATACTATTTGTTTTTTGATTTTTGAGACAGAGTTTCTCTTTGTAACAGTCCTGGCTGTCCTGGGACTTGCTTTGTAGATCGGGCTAGCCTCAAACTCACTGAGCTCACTAAGATCCACCTGACTCTCTGCCTTCCAACTTCTGGGATTAAAGGCATGTGCCCTGACTTCCCGGCTGCCCATTGTTTCTATAATTTATTTAACTTTTATTTTATGTGCATTGGTGTGAAGGTGTCAGATCCCCTGGAACTGGAGGTACTGACAAGTTGTGAGTCACCATGTGGGTGCCAGGAATTGAACCCGGGTCCTCTGGAAGAGCATCCAGAGCTGTTAACCACTGAGCCATCTCTCCAGCCCCCAGATACTTATTTTTAAATGAATGACAAATATCAGTTCAGTTTTCCTAACTCTGTTCAGGATCTACATGAATGTGGTTGTGTACATAGGCAGAGAGAGTGGTGGTGGCATCATCAACAACTAGTCCAGAGGCATCATTTCCCAAAAGAACTTTTAGCAACAAATTCTAATTTTCTAAATGTCTGAAACTACACAGAACTCAAAGCAATCTATTTTTCTACCTGAGATAAGAACAGACTTCCCCTTTCCAATTTAAACATAATTCTTGGTATTGAGGGGAATCTGAATTCGCATGATATAGTTTTTCAAACTTGCCCCCACAATTTTAACCTCTGCTTAAGTTGTTTCACATTTTGCATATTTTTCTTTAAAGACAAATGATACATTTATGAGGTGATAATGGGACCATGATACTACTTGTTATATGAAATCAGAAGGTGTTTTCCATAGTGTTCCTGAGGGAGCACTAAGAAATGGGATCCCAGAATCTAGACACATGCACAAATCACTATGCTTTCAGAACTTAAGCTCACTTTAAGAAAACTCACTGTATTCTTCTCTTTGGAGTAGAGGTTCCAAAACAATGATGCAGAACAAAAACACCTTGTATAAAAGCTCCCACCACAAGCAGTAGCCGTGTGTGTGTGTGTGTGTGTGTGTGTGTGTGTGTGTGTGTGTGTAATGGGTTTTTACTGCTCAACTTCATTTCTTGTTCCTTCCTCTTGCTCTTTACCACAAAACCAAAAGCAAACAGCCAAACCATCACCAACAAAAAAAGCTATTTAAACAGCTGCCTCTTTCATGGCAATTTTTGTTTTCAAACCCTGAATGCAAAAGAAGCTAGAAAAGCAGGTGAGGAGGCCGTGTGGTGTAAGAGTGTGAACTGAGAGAGAGGAAAGACGGTCAGGAAGCCTGAGCGGGGCCAACCCTCAAAGGACAGAGGACAGGAAAACTAGGGAGGTGTCTGGCCCTTCCTTCTAGGTCTCTCTTGTTTCAAGGGTGTGGGGCCAAACTTTCAAACTCTGAACAGGTAATGACTTAGGAGAAGAGAGAGAACTGAGGACCTGATAAAGAAGTGTGGCAGTAACTCTAGTTATCAATGAGTTTCCTTGTTCTTGTATTGGCAATGGCAACACCATCTTTGTTGGTGTCAGCCTTTTCTGTGATCCTCTGCATTTGCTTGTTTTGAGCATCAGCTTCATTGCCCATATCCAGGGTGGCAGCTGCCTCCTCCTCCCCTTCTTCCCCCTCTTCCTTCTTCTCCAATAAAAATATATTTACATGTATGTCTGCACACAGAGACTTCAAGTGCTCTGTGACTGAAGTTACAGGTAGTAGTAAGCCTCCACGTGAGTGCTAAAATTCAAACCCAGGTCCCCTGGAAGAGCTACCAGTGCTCTTAACCACTGAGCCGTCTCTCCAGCTCCGGGAACGATATTGTTAAGTTTGCCCAGGATACTGCCTATTTGAGTCAGGTTCTTTTCCATCTCATCTTTTCAGGCATCATTAGCTATACATTTAATGTCTCTACCACTGGCTGCTCCTGTGGTTTGTTGAAACTGGTCATTGTTACCAGCCTGGTTGCTTAGATACTACATTGCTAGATGACTTGTCTCCACCATCTCCCCATGTAGCCTCATAGGTCTTTCCAGACTCAAAATTCTTTGTCCTATTACAAGGGCAGGCGCAAAGGCCACAGCATTTGTTGAGTTTTGTTAGCATCTTCTCTGTCTCACTCATGTCTTTGTTTGGTCCATGCCTTCTCTGTGGTTTAGTTGTTTCTCTTGTTTATCCAGCATAGTGATGGTGTTGATTCTTGCACCCTAAGACTCAATGGATAAACCGAAGTTTCTCCTCATGCTTTCCAGACACTTGTCTGTAACCTAGCAAGTCCTTAGCTGAATTTCTTCTGATCATAGATCAGACACAGAAATGGGATCTGGCTCAGGCAGTTCAGAGGGTCACAGCGCGGACACTCCTAGATTGGTCCCAGACCTGTGCTTGGACTAAATAAAAATTTTTATAAAGAAAGAAAAATGGGTTCTTAACTTATAAAACATAAAACACCATGAAGGTTGTTGTTGATTGTTTTTGTTTGCTTGTTTGTTTTTATAATTTGGATAAGAAGAGTTAACTCAAAACTTTGGTTATTCCTCAAAAGTGTTAATGGAGTTAAGGTAGCTAGAAATCTGTGTTGCAAAGCTGTGTGTGTGTGAGTGTTTGTTTGTATGCATGTACTTGCATATGTTCAAGGGGAAGGCAGAGGTCAGTGTCAGGCATCTTCCTTTGTCACTCTCCACCTTATTATTTTAGACAGGTTTCTTAATGAACCCAAACCCACTAATGAGTTAGACTGGCTGGCTAGTAAACTCTGGGATCCTTGGGGACATTCCTGTTTTCCTCTCCATGCCCCCAGCACTGGAGTTACAGATTCCGTCATACCTAGTCTTGATGTATGTATAGAGGAGGATCCAAATTCAAGTCCTTATACTTGCGCAGAAGTATACTTCACCGATAGGTGAAGAACTCAACTCCTCAGAGGGCTTTTTAGTTGTATCCTAGCAATTTTTAGTATTAATAGAAACATGGTAGCACAATAGGCTGGAGTCAGCTTTAGTTTTCTACGTAGGAAGAGAAGGGATGGGGAAGGGGAGGAAGGATGTGTAGGAGAAGTAGGGGGCACTAATCTCAGTGATATATATCACGGGGGGAGGCCTGAGAAAGGGAAACACAGCGGAGAAGTAGCCTCCCCAGCCCCAGACACGCCCACTGAGCTTCAGTCAAAAGCCTGGGTCCAACAGGGAGGAAGGGTTACAGTCTTTGTTTCATGTCAGAGAGAACATTCATTATGCAAAGAGAGACAGGATGTCCCCAACTCCTCGATCTGTCATGGACCTCCTCTCTCCCACCCCCAAACTGTGCATGTCTGAATCCTAATGACTAGGAATCTGTCTGGAAGCTCCTTGAATTGGCTTTGGTTTCATTGCAAAAGGGATTCCTGGGCTGACAGCAAGGCTCACTTGGTGAAGCCTATCACGCAGGATGCCCTGGGCTCTGTACCCAGCATAGCATAAACCAGGTGTGGCTGTGTCACCACGCCCCTGTATTCCTGTGCTTGAGGTCAAACATTCAAGGTCATCTTCAGCTACCTAGCAAAGTTGAAGTCAGCCTAGATTATTTAAGATTCCGTCTCAGAAACAATTAATAAATGGGACCTCCTGAAACTGAAAAGCTTCTGTAAAGCAAAGGACATGGTCAACAAGATAAAACAACAGCCTACAGAATGGGAAAAGATCTTCACTAACCCCACATCAGACAGATGTCTGATCTCCAAAATATACAAGGAACTCAAGAAATTGGACACCAAAAGAACACATAATCCAATAAAAAAAAAATGGAGCACAGACCTAAACAGAGAACTCTCAACAGAGGAATCTAAAATGGCTGAAAGGAAATGTTCAACATCCTTAGTCATCAGAGAAATGCAAATCCAAACAACTCTGAGATTCCATTTTACACCTGTAAGAATGGCCAAGATCAAAAACACTGATGACAACTAATGCTGGAGAGGCTGTGGAGAAAAGGGAATACTTCTGCATTGCTGGTGGGAATGCAAGCTGGTACAACCCCTATGGATGTCAGTGTGGTGATTTCTCAGAAAATTAGGAAACAACCTTTTCCTCAAGACCCAGTAATACCACTTTTGGGTATATATCCAAAGGATGCTCAATTGTGCCACAAGGACATGTGCTCAACTATGTTCATAGCAGCTTTATTTGTCATAGCCAGAACCTGGAAACAACCTAAATGACCCTCGACCAAAGAATGGATAAGGAAAATGTGGTACATTTACACAATGGAGTACTACACAGCAGAAAAAATAACGACAGCTTGAATTTTGCAGGAAAATGGATGGAACTAGAAAGCATTATTTTGAGTGAAGTAACCCAGACACAGAAAGACAATTATCACATGTATTCACTCATAGGTGGTTTTTAAACATAAGGCAAAGAAAACCAGCCTACAAACCACAATCCCAGAGAATTTAGACAACAATATGGACACTAAGAGAGACTTACATAGATCTAATCTACTTGGAAAGTAGAAAGTATAAAAAGACAAGATCTCCTGAATAAATTGGTGGAGCATGGGGACCTAGGGGGGAGGGTTGAAGGAGGGAGGGGAGTGGTAGGGAGGGAGCAGAGAAAAATGTAGAGCTCAATAAATATCATGGGAAAAAAAAGATTCTCAGGAAAGGGCAGGAGAGGGGGAAGGAAGAGGGAGGGAGAGAGAGAGAGAGATAGGAGATTCCTGCAAAATTCAGCATTATGTAATTAGCTCAGTTTTGTATTTTTGGTTGTTGTTTTGTTGTTATTGGTTTTGTTTGTTTCTTTTGAGACAGGGTTTCTCTGTGTAGCTCTTGTTGTGTTTTTTTAAAAGAAAAGGTGACCCAGCAGCTTGCTGCAGGTCCCCAGACCACGCGGTCTCTGTGGCGGGCGGGCAGCCACGCAGCTAGTCTCCGGGTCCCCATATGGGCTGTGCGGCGGTACGGATGGACAAAAGAGAGCTGGGTAGGCGCGCTATGCAGAGTTAAACATTTATTAGATGGGTGATGGAGGGAAAAGAAGAGAGAAGATAAAGAGACAGAGAGAGACAGAGAGATAGAGGGAAGGGGGGAGAGGGAAGAGAAGCAGCTGCTGCTCCCGTGAGAGCGGAAGAGGAAGAGAGGCAGAGAGTTGGGGTCAGAGGCTGGAAGCTGGGAGTGGGCGTGGCCAATAAGAGGCCAGACACTACAGCTCTGGCTGTCCTGGAACTTGCTGTGTAGATCAGGTTGGTCTTAGACTCACAGAGATCCTCCTGCCTCTGCCTCCTGAGTGCTGGGATTAAAGGTGTTTGCCACTATTGCCAGGCCGCAGTTAGTTTTTATGTGTGTGTATGTGGTTGGGATGAGTGTTTTGTTACATTAGGTAATTTTCAGATTTTATTTTATGTATATGGGTGCTTTATGTATGTCTCTGCATGACTTTCATACCTGGTGCCTATAGAGGCTAGAAGAGGGTAGGTGTAATGGAAAAATTAAAAATCCTCCTTCTTGTGACTCTGGACTTAGTTTTTTTTTTTTCCATGATATTTATTGAGCTCTACATTTTTCTCTGCTCCCCTCCCTGCCACTCCCCTCCCTCCTTCAACCCTCCCCCAAGGTCCCCATGCTCCCAATTTATTCAGGAGATCTTGTCTTTTTATACTTTCTACTTTCCACGTAGATTAGATCTATGTAAGTCTCTCTTAGTGTCCGCATTGTTGTCTAAATTCTCTGGAATTGTGGTTTGTAAGCTGGTTTTCTTTGCCTTATGTTTAAAAACCACCTATGAGTGAATACATGTAATAATTGTCTTTCTGTGTCTGGGTTACTTCACTCGTCTGGACTTAGTTCTAGCAGCCCAGGCTGGCCTCTGCCTTGTCTTAGGTTCCCAAGTGTTAAGATTATAGATACGCATCACCATACTTGGCTCTAAGTCAATTTTTATTTACTTATTTTTGGTGTTTTGAGACAAGGTTTCTGCCTCCTGAGCGCTGGGATTAAAGGCGTGCGCCACCACCGCCCGGCTTTTAAAAAAAATGTGTAGACCAGGCTGGCCTCGAACTCGTGATCTTCCTGCCTCTGCCTCCTTCAGCAAATCCTACCGGCGTGTGCCCTGCATCACCATACTTGGCTCTAAGTCAATTTTTATTTACTTATTTTTGGTGTTTTGAGACAAGGTTTCTGTAGGACCCAACCATGATAAGCTTAATAGGAACAGACCACCCAAAGGAAGTTCTTAACTTCCAACCATCATCACCTGCCAATGTAGGACCTAGCTAGCCATGATAAGCTTAATGGAGGCCTGAGTCTCACTAGTTTACCCTGAGGCAATACCTGGTTGCAGGAAGGAGCACAAACTGAGATTATCCAGGCACCACCCAAGAACAGACCAGCCAAAGGAAATTCCTAACATTCCAATCATGGTAGACAGGATCACTTGCCAGCACACTCTCACCAGGACACCCCTAGACAAATGTCAGCCAATCAGGGGTCTTGAACCTTAGAAATCCCTCACCTCCCACCTTGCTACTATAAAAATCCAACTCTGACTGAGCTAGGGGCTCTCCGATTACTCCAATACTTTGGACACACAAAGAGACCGAGTTTGCAAACTTGTATAAAATAAAGGCTCTTTGTTTCTTCATACGGGACTTAGTTTCTTTGGTTTTGGGGGGACTTACGGATCTGGGCATAACAGTTTCCCTGTGTAACAGGCCTGGCTGTCCTGGGAGTTTGTTTTGTAATCTGGCTGATTCTATTTTTAGAATGAGTAGGGTGGATTTGAGTTTTTGTTTTTGTTTGTTTGTTTGTTTTTGGTTTTTCGAGACATGGTTTCTCTGTAGCTTTCGAGCTTGTCCTGGAACTAGCTCTTGTAGACCAGGCTGGCCTTGAAGTCACAGAGATCTGCCTGCCTCTGCCTCCCAAGTGCTGGGAGGCATTGCCCTGCTGGGTGGATTTGATTTATGGCAAGTAAATAAATAAAAGTAAAAACTTCAGGGTGTTTTTCACAATAGTGACACCTCAAAGGAGCTTGCGGCACAAATGCACATGCAAGCAAAACATCCACACACATTAAATAAAAACAGGGGAGAGGGGGAGATGGAGCCCATTAAAATTCTGTCACAGAGGGAAGAGGGACTAATGAGACCTCTCCTGAGTGTCATAGTCACTGTCCTATTGCTGTGATGAGTCACCATGATTGAGGCAATTCTTTCTTCTTTTCTTTCTCTCTTCTTTTTTTTTCCCCCTTTGGTTTATTTTCGTTTATTTTTGTTTTTTCAAGACGGGTTTTCTGCACAACAGCTCTAGTGGTCCTGAAACTCACTCTGCAGACCAGGCTGGCCTTGAACTCGCAGAGATCTGCCTGCCTCTGCCTCCAAAGTGCTAAGATTAAAGGCGTGTGTCATCATTGCCTAGCTGGCAATTCTTTAAAAGAAAGCATTTAACTGGGGCCTTGCTTATAGTTTCAGAGGTTTAGTCCATTATCATCACGGCAGGGAGCATGGGCACTGGGGCTGTAGCCAAGTGCTACATCCTGATCCATAGGCAGAGGAGAGCACCTGGGGCTGGCATGGACTTTACTTCAAAGTTCACCCTCAGTGACACACTTCCTTCTCATCCTTTTAAATAGTGCCACAGTTGTTAAGGGTGAGGGACTATCAAGGCCATACTCTTTCCTGAGGATCCATAGGCAGCTAATGGTTGCTGGGGGAAGGAAGGAAGGAAAGACATTTTCTCATTTTCTTCAGTAATATTATATTACATATCTAATTATATTATGTCATACATTACATATATTATTATTACACACACACTAGACACACACACACATATTTCAATATATTTCAGTGGTATAGTCCTGACTGATCCTGATAAGTTGCTCAGGCTTCTGTAACTAACTTTACCTATGCCATTCAAATGCCCTTCCAAGTAATTCTAATTAAACTCACTGGTCAACCACATCACCAAAAGATACAGGCACATGCAAGAACTTTCTGGAAAAAGACTCCAAATCTCATGGAATAAGCCTAGGAATTGTTGAGCTGGAGTGCATGAAATTAAAGCTTTTTTTTTTTCACAGCCCAGGAAATAGCAGAATGAACAGACAGCCTCCTGAAAGGGAGAAAACTCTTTGCCAACTATATATCTGACAGGAGATTAAAATCTAGAACTTATAAAGAACTCCAGAAATTAAATACTAGAATTAAACCTGGAGCTGGAGCTGGAGAGATGATTCAGTGGTTAAGAGCTCTTCCAGAGGTTCTGAGTTCTATTCCCGGCAACCGCATGATGGCTACCAACCATCTATAATGGATCTGATTTTCTACCTGATTCCCTCTTCTGTCACACAGGGATACATGCAAATAGGGCACTCATATACATAAAATACATAAATAAATCTATCAAAAAAGAATTAAACTAGCCAATCAATAAAAGGAGGCCCAATGAAGAGACAATTCTTAAAGGAAGAAATACATGTTGGCCAATAAATGTTTATTTGAGACAGGGTCTTCCTATATAGTCCTGATTGTCCTAGAACTCACCATGTAGACCAGGTTGGCCTCAAACTAGCAGAGATTCACCTGCCTCTGCCTCTTGAGAGCTGGGATTAAAGGCATGTGGTACCATGCCAGACCAAGGATTCTATGTCAGAACACCAGAGAGACTTGCAGATCTGTGTTTACTGCTGCACTTTACACAGTGTTCAAGGTAACAGTCAGGTTCTATAGGTAATCAGAGAAAATCATAAGAATACTAGAAAATGCCTGTAAATATACCTTTGCATCAATCAAAGTCTGCAGAGAACTAAGTGATTAGTTGTTTGCTTTTTTTGTTTTGTTTTGTTTTTTGGTTTTTCGAGACAGGGTTTCACTGTAGTTTTAGAGCCTGTCCTGGAACTAGCTATTGTAGACCAGGCTGGCCTTGAACTCACAGAGATCCACCTGCCTCTGCCTTCTGAGTGCTGGGATTAAAGGCGTGCGCCACCACCGCCCAGCTAAGTTATCAGTTTTTGACAATCTTAGGAGAGTTGCAAGGATGCGTCCTCTCACCACTGCTCTTTTAATATAATCCTGGAATTAATAATAGCAACAGTCCTGCAGGATGAGGAGATAGGCATGCAGATAGGTGGTGTACGAATCAATAACTTGCGTTTCTGTGCTGAAAGTCCAAACAAGCTGCAGGCCATGGTAAATAGAGTGGTGAAAGTAAGTAAAAGCCTTGGTATGAAAGTAAACATCGAGAAGACTGAGATACAACACTTGTGAAGGGAACACAGGGATTTTAACATTGTAATAAAGTATCAGAACCTCAAGCAAACAGTCAACTTTGTCTATCTGGGAGGAAACCTCAGTTCAAAGGAGGGAACTATTTCAGACTTCAAGAGGCAGATAGGGCTAGTGAGGGCTGCATTCCAGGCACTAGGAATGGTGTGGCCAGCAAGAAACATAATGACAACGATAAAACTACAAGTATATGAGACGCTTGTCTTGAGCTGTCTTCTTTACAACTCCGAAACCTGGACAATGAAACGCTCCTCAGAACAACAGCTGAATGTGTTTGAGATGGCAAGTCTCATAAAACTACAAGTATATGAGACGCTTGTCTTGAGCTGTCTTCTTTACAACTCCGAAACCTGGACAATGAAACGCTCCTCAGAACAACAGCTGAATGTGTTTGAGATGGCAAGTCTCAGGAAGATTCTAGGAGTCACATGAAGAGATAGGCTGTGCAACGATGACATTAAGAAACATCTCCATCTGCAGAAGCAACTAAACAACAGGATACGGCAACGATGCTTAAGATACTTCGGCCACGTTATGAGAATGAATGATGGCAGATATCCAAAGATAGCACTGCTTGGAGGAGTGGATGGGATAAGGCAAAGAGGAAGGCCCCCCCAAAATGCTCAATCTAAGACAGGTCTCTCTTGGGATCATGGACAGAGAGGAAGGCATTAGAATGGCTGTTCTGCTCTGCCCTCCCCACCGTGGTCTGTGCTTTCCCTGGGGCACAGTGTAGACCATGAACATGTGGAATTCTCAAGAGCTCTAGAAGGAAAGAAAGGGTTTAGAGGCATCGTGGCCAGTTCTCTCTTACAGAGGAGACATTGCATATTAGTGAGGAGGAAGGAGTTGGTCTTCATGAGAAGGAGATCACAGATTAGGGACATATGACATGGAGAGGGAATGTGAGGTTCAACAGAAGCATCTCTATGGGAGTCCCCAAGTTGGGAATGGGGGCAGGACATAGAATATTTGGATGTAGGGAAGGAATGTTTGTAGCTTTGAACCTCTCAACCTCTTACTATACTCTCTACCTATAGTCAGTCTCCTTATGGTCCCATTCCTGAGATTCTTGAATACAGCTGTGTCACTGCTAGGCACAAATGGTTCAGTTAAAGGATGTGTAGAAAGGCCCTCTGAATATCAGAATATCCTTCTGCCTGGAAACTGAAAGTGTGATTTTAGGTTCTAAGTAGCCACTGATAAAGGTATGGCAGCCAGGCTGCATCTTCGTGTTTCTACAGGACCGACGAGTTGTCATGGAAGAGATGTAGGATAGACACAGCAGATATTGGATATTGAGATGCAGAATAAGGCAAGGAAGCTTTCTCCTGGTTATAATTCCAGCAACTGAACAGAGCCTAGACAGAGTAAACACCCAAATGTTTGCTGAAGCAAAAAATGTAAGCCAGGCCTGTGATACAGTCTTGTCCCACCTACTCCAGGAGCTGAGGCAAGACAGTCCAAGTATGATGAAGCCGGGCTGGGCTAAAATGTGAGTTCAAGATGAGCCTGGGCAAACTTGATGAGGCCATGTCTCAGAAGAAAAAGTATGTGTGTGGGGGAGTAGTTCATGGCAGCTCAGTGTGTAAAAGTTCTTGCCAGGCAAGCAAGACAACATGAGTTTAATCCTTGGAACCCACAGAAAGCTGCTGAAGTGACTCACATCTGTAATGGAAGACGGCAAAGGTGGGAGGATCACCTGGGAACTCCTGGGCCTGGAATTACAGCTCTGGGTATGCAGAGTGGCAGAAATAAGAGAGATCCCTCCTCAACAAGGTGGAAGGAGAGGTCCAGCTACAGAAAGCTGTCCTCTGACTTGGACGCCGCATAGCCACACACCAAATAAAAATTTAAAATGACTTACAAAGATGAGCCAGGCACAATGGCACAAGGTTTAAGAAGTTTAAGAAGAGAGAGACACATGCTCAGTTGGAGAGAAGATGAAAGTGAGGGTCTTCAGATCCACAGAGAGGGTTGGGCAGCTGTGGCCATGGGAGTGGGACAGGCTCAATCAAGGAGGTGCTTTTGACTAATTTGGAGACAGGATTGAAAAAGCGACCCCAGGATTACCAGTTTCCCTGAGTTCATAGTAGGCAATGCCATCCTCAGATACGTTTCCTTGCCTTGCCTTGGGCTGGCAGTACAAGAGGCCCCTTTTGCCAGAAGTGTTGCAGCATGACCTCTGGGCTCTTGTTTGCAGGAAGACACTGACCTGGCTTGCAATTTCTTGGAGGAGACAGGTGTTTAGAGGCCCTATGCTCCCAGAGGAGGGGGATTATAAGTTCTGGGGAAGTCTTGCTGGGGAACCAGGATAAGGATGTGTTCTAGTTTCCTTTCTGTTGCTGTGATAAAATGCTCTGACCAAAAGCAACTTAGGTACTTCTAGATCACAGTTAATACCGAGGACAGTTAGGGCAAGAATTCAAGCAGGAACTTGTGGGTAGGCCTGCTTGCTATTCCACATAGGTTTACCTTTAACCAAGCAACTCACAGTCAAGGGATTACAACAGGACCTATGGGGGATGCTGCTTAATAAGCTGGCTCACAAGCTCATGCTGAAGTAGTTTTCTTATACACCCCAGGCCCACCTGCCCAGGGAATGGTGCTGTGCAGTGGCACGGACCCTTTGTTAACAATCAGGTGAGTCTCCCACAGACATCTCTTCAATATGATGTGGGCAATCCCTCAATTGAGACTCCCTTCTCAGGTGACTTTAGGCTGTGTCAAGTAGACAGTTAATGCTAATAGGGTGAAATGCCACAGCCTTTCACTTTTACAGTGGCTACCAGCTGGAATTTGGTGTGCTCTGAATGGATACACCCCCCCAAAGCATTCTATGCCAGCGAAGAAACACCAAGAAGAGGAGGGCCCCAAGACGATCGTTGTTCCTCCAGCTATCTAAAGCTGAGTTCCTCCCAGCGTTTACAAACGGGCGAGGGGAACTGAACCCAAGACCTCATGCAAAAATGAGTTCTTTCCAAAAGAACTCGACAGCATTTACACACATGTAGGTCTCTCTGGGACTCCTCCTTCCTCTATCAGTTGCTATTGTCCCCTTTCATGGATTCACTTAGCCCTGGCTGTTGGCCCCTTATACCACAGAAACAAGCTTTCTCCAAGGCCACTGTGACAGCCCGAAGACCTTGTCCATTCCTTCCTTGCTTGACTGCTCACAAAGACTGCCACCCTCCAAATGCTCCTAGCCCTTCCCCTAAAGTTGGGTTGCTCCTCTTCCAGCTCTAGCCAAGAGTTCAGGAGAATCTTTTTCCTGGTTCTGGCTTCAGCTCTTTGCCACCTCCTTTAAGGTGGCAGCTCTTTTAGCCATCAGTAATGCTGTCCCCAGTTTCCAAATTCCCTTGGAACTTCAGCTCAATGGGGACCACTAGATATCTTTACCTGGGTGAACCTGGTACCTTCCACTGCCAACTAGAACTTACTATCTTTATTAGTCAGGGTTCTCTAGAGGAACAGACTGATAGGTGATTACACACACACAAGGTTGTATGTACAAACATGTGCTAGAATGCCAAAGAAGTAGGCTTTAATGCCAGTGAGGGAGTAGACTTGCCAGGAAGAGTGAGATCAAGCAGGCAAAGAGAGCAAATTTCCTTCTTCCTGCCCTTTATATAGGCTGCCAGCGGGTGTGGCCCAGATTAAAGGTGGACCTCCCCTCGTCGAAGGATTAAAAAAAAAAAACAAAAAAACAAACCCTCACATAGGTGTACCCAGTTGCTTGAGTTTTAGTTAATTCCAAATAAAGTCACATTGGCAACCAAGAATAGCTATCACACTACCTCAGTCTGTCCCTAGACTCATTGGTAGAAAGACAGCAGCAAGGGCCTTCACTTTGGTGAGGTGTACTGGCATCTGCTGCAAACCTAGCACTTGGGAGGCTAAGGCAGGAAGACTGCTCATCCAAGACCAGCGTGGTCTACACAGTGAGCCCCAGGCTTGGGTGGGCTGCATAGAGAGACTTGCACCCTCATCTTTCACTCTCTCTCCGTCAGGGGCTGAGTTCTGATGATTCTCTCCCTTCATCTGTGACTCCAGCTTGCCCTGTGTCTACCCCACAGTGCCTCTGGTGGGGTACCAATCCTTATTCTACATCATAGCAGAGTCTAAGAGTTTGAGTATAAAGTCACCCAGAAAAAGTGCAGAGCAGTAGTTTCTTCCTCTCTATGTCTTTATTTTTCTTTTCTTCCTTCCTTCCTTTCTTTTTGAGACAGGGTCTTACTATATAGCCACACTAAGGCTAGCTTTCAATGCTCCATCATCTCACCTCAGTGCTTGGATCACAAGTGAATACCACCAAACCACCAGCTTCCCAGCTTCAGAACCATCTCTTCAAACTGTCTCACTGATACCCTTCCTCTCCTTTCTCTCTTGGAGTCTCTCTCTCTCTCTCTCTCTCTCTCTCTCTCTCTCTCTCTCTCTCTCCCTGTGTGTGTGTGTGTGATGAGGGTTATATTCAAGCTTCACACATAGACAAACCGAGCAAGTGATGCACATCTGGGTTCATGACCCACCCCTCTCAGTTTTTCTAGCTTGAGTACTGCCTGTTCAGCTAATGTGGACCTTTCTTTGCACATTACAGTTGGTCCCTCGGAGATCACCCAGCCAGCAAGGCTCCCAAGCCATGACTTGGGGCTGGGTTTGCAGCCCAGTGGTAGTGTGCTTCTGCAAATCTGCCACAAAACCAAAGCAAGCCCCACAAAAACTTGTGTTCCAACTCTTTGTCGTTGACCAAATATGTGATTTTTGGACAAGAATGTAACCTCTTTACATTTCAGTTTGTTGCTGGGTGTAGTGACATGTTCCTGTTACCCCAGCATTTGGGAAGAAAAGAAAGGAATACCTCAGTAAGCACAGACTCTAGAAAAAAATAAAATAAAAAAAAAAGAAAGGAATACCAAGAGTTCATGGCCAGTCTCAGTTACAGAGTAAGGCCACACTGGGCTACAAGAGACTGTATTAAAACAAAACAAACAGACGAACAGGGCATGGAGAGATGGCTGAGCAAGTAAGAGACTTGCTGCTCTTGGAGAGACCTGGGTTCCCAGCACCCTCACAGAGTAACTCCAGTTTGGGTGGTGGTACTTCACACCTTCTTCTTGTGCTCCCAAGAGCCCTCTTCTGCATCTGTGGGCACCAGGCATGGAATGCTACACATCCATACATGCAGGTACAACACTCACAAACACAAAAGAAGTCTTCAAAACATTATTTAAAGAGGTTGAGGATTTAGCTGAGGGGTAGAGTGCATGACTAGGAAGCAAGGCCATGGGTTCAGTCCTCAGCTCTGAAAAAAGATATGTTTTTTTTTTTTTTTTTTTTTTTTTAGAGATCAGGAAACAAAAATCAAGTTTCAGTTTGCCACTGCTTGCGTACCAGGCAAGCGCTCTAGCTCAAACCTGTTCTGTGACCCTGAAAATGCAGTGAATAACCCAGCCCCTACCTCACTGGGACCCAAGGTGTGGATCCAGTGGACCCTTTAGAAGAAGTTGGCCGATTAAAAACAAAAACAGGGCTGGTGGCTGAGCTTAGTGATACAGATCTAGGCTGGCAAGTGGGCCACCCAACTGCAGTGTGGTGCTTTGTGCCTGGATTCCCAGCACTTGGGAAGCTGAGGCAGACATAAGACACTGAGTTCATCCTGGGCTACATACTGCAGCTCCATATGAAGCAAAAAAAACAAAACATGGGCTAGAACACTTGACTGGCACATGTGAGGCTGTGTTGAATCCTGTCTGGGGAGGGGAATATAACACAGGAAGTTAGTGCTATAGCCCAGGTAGGAAGTGGGTTTCTGAATGTTTCAGAGGTTTTTTTTTTTTTTAAAGAAACACAATATTGCAATTACTTGAGAATTTTGCACATGTATTTAATGAATTTTGATTATATTCATCCCACTTCCTAGCCTTCCTCTTAACTTTATGGCCCTCTCCCCCACAGGGTCTTACTGTGTAGCCCTGGCTGTCCTGGAATTCACTACATAGACCAGGCTGGCCTTGAATGCATAGAGAACTGTGGTGATATTTTGTTTCTGATTTAACAGGTAAAGCTTGCCTGAAGATCAGAGTGCAGAGCTAAGCCACTAGTCATGGAGGTCAAGCAGTGGTGGCACACACCTTTAATCCCAGCACTCAAGAGGCAGAGGCAGAAGGATCTCTGTGAGTTCAAGGCCACCCTGGGCTACACGAGATTGGTCCAGTCTAAAAGAGAAACAGGGCCCACATTTTTGATCCCAGCACTTGGGATCACACATCTTTAATCCGAGCACCTGGGTGTGGAGACTGGAGTGATATAGCTGAGTGGAGAGAGGAGCTCAGAGATTCAGTCTGAGGTTTCCTGGAGGTAGGACCTTGCCCCCTTTCAGTCTGAGGATTCAGTAGAGGTAAAAAAAAGTCTTTCTAGTGGCTGGATCTTTTACTTCGCTCATTTTTCAGCATTTACCCCGTATCTGACTCCGGGTTTTTATTATTGAGACCAATTAGAATTCGCGCTACAGAGAACTGCCTGTCTCTGCCTAACCCTGAGTCACTGAGTACAATTTGATCTGCCCATGCACTCGAGGATGAAGGCCCTCCTTTGGAGCACAGTGAACCACCAGGGGCATACCATTAAAGGAAGCTCCTCAGGCAGGGCTGGGAGCTTGTGCACCCTTCCACCTTCTATGCTCTCAGGGGAATTTTTGTAGTGTATTTCTTGGATGCCCTTTGGCCCAGGGAAGTCGTAGCTTTAGATAGGAAGGAGTCTTGAGGTGGTCAAAACTGCCAAAAATGTAAGTTACTCAGTTGTATGAAAAAAAAAAAACGGAACTGAAAATACCATTATAGAGAAACAAGGCCACTGATTTCTGCTCTATTTTCTTTAAAGTACCTCCATTTTTTTTTACAGACTGTACAGATATAAAAAATTCTTTATTGCATTGATATATTTTGTTCCCACCCTTTCAAACCCATAAAACAACAAAAGTTTGCCAACACACATTTTTCTCTTCAGGATTTTTAAAATGTTTTTGTTTTTTTTTTTCAAGACAGGGTTTCTCTGTGTAGCTCTGGTTGTCCTGGAACTCACTCTGTAGACCAGGCTGGCTTTGAACTCACTGAAATCTGCCTGCCTCTGCCTCATGAGTGCTGGGACTAAAAAAAATTAAAACTTTACTTTTAACACAAAATTTTTTGTTCTATTTTACTTTTAGGATATTTTGTGAAAGTTTTGTAAAATTTCTCCAGAGCCTGGGATGCATAACAACTGGAGCCGGAAGAAGGCTGAAAAGAGAGCAGGTGAGTTTATCTGCTGGTTAAGACATCCTGTTCTGCTGGGTGGTGGTGGTGCCTTTAATCCCAGCACTAGGGAGGCAGAGGCAGGCGGATCTCTGTGAGTTCGAGGCCAGCCTGGTCTACAAGAGCTAGTTCCAGGACAAGCACCAAAAAAAAAAAAAAAACCAAAAAAACCAAAAAACCTACAGAGAAACCCTGTCTCGAAACAACAACAACAACAAAAAAAGACATCCTGTTCTTAAATACATTTGAAAGCAAGCATTCAGAATTGCTGAGTCAGAAAGCAACACTTAGTAGACCCTTTATGAAGGTCTTCCCAGCTTTCTAGTAAAGATAGCAGCCACCCAGCTTAGATATACAGTCAAGGGACTTTGATCTCCAGGGTATTGTGAAAATCTTGGCTCAGTCTACATGGCTGTCAGAATCTAGTAGTGACATTTGTACAGCAGAGAGACGGGCAGTGGGCTTAAGCATCTCCTGTAGGAGCCTTGTTTTAAATCATCAAACCATCATCTTGGTAAAGACAGGCTGAAGCAGGGAAAAGCAATTCAGATTTGTTTAAACTTACCTTCAGTATGGGCCGAATCTATGCTAGAAGTGACAACTGGCTGTAGAATTAACAAGTTGGCCTTAGGTAATTAATTTGTATGGCTCTTCCTTACCGTACACCCCACTTCCCGCCCACAAGCCTTTCATTATATAATTCAGGATGCCCCCCCAAACTCTTGATCTTCAGCCTCTTGAGTGCTGTAACAATAGGCATATACCATTATGTTCATTATTGTCACTCCTTTTCCTTCAACAAACAACAGAAGAAAATGAAATCCACAAAACAAAACAACGACCAAATTGCTAAATCACACAAATAAAACAAAGATAAAACGTTCAAAACGGAGGCTGGAGAGGTGGCTCAATGTTCAAGCACTTGCTGCTTCTGCAGAGGAGCAGGGGTGGGTTCCTAGCACTCACAGGACATCTTCCAACCTTATAGCTATAGCTCTCATCTCAGTCCTAGGGGATCCCACGCCTTCCTGGGTACCAGACACACACTCACAAGGGGGAACATATATACATATATGCAGGCGAACACTCACTTTTTTTAAAATCTAGAAGCAGGAAAGATGGCTGAGATTACAATCACTGGCTGCTCTTCCAGAGGACTCAGGTTTGATTCTCAGCACCCACAACGTGGCTCACAACTGTCTGTAAATCCACTTCCAGAGGATCCGACACCCTCTTCTGACCTCCGAGGACATGCTGCACACGTGGTGCACAGATTTATAGGCAGGGAAACACCCATATATATAAAATAAAGTTTTTAGCAAATCTCTTTTAAGTTCAAATAGTCCTGGTGTGAGAGGTCATCCCTATTATCTCAGTAGGTGGGAAGACTGCATGAAGCTCGAGGTCAGCTTACGCTACATAGTATGTTCCAGGCCAGTCTGGACTACAGCTGGGCTAACTGAATGAGACCTTTTCTCAAAACCCAAACAAAAATCCTACAAGATAGGAGGGCACTATGGATAACAGTCTTTTGTTCAAGAAGCAAAGGACATTAGCATCCTTGAACACAGCCAGGAACCGGAGGGGAATTTCAGTTTCTACATCTCTGCAAAACGTCCCTGCTTCAGTAGGCAGAACAGGAAAAGAAACTTTAAAAGAGCTAGGACTAGGTGGGCATCTGGGAGACTACATTCTCCAGCATGCATTGCTCTTCTAGGGCGCAGATAGTGATGGACACAATCACGTTACTTTTGCGACAGGAATGGGCGGGGCGTGCGACGACATAACCCAGGCTGCATAGACCCTCCACTTTGGCCCGGGTCTGGTGCTTTCAGATGGCTGGTGCTCCTTGTTAAAGGGATCCCAGGGGTGGACAGTGCTTCCGCTGAGAACCCGCGCAGCCTCTCGGACCGTGGCATTTCGAAAGACGAAGGAAAGTGGACGAGGGCTGCATCAGCCTCTCTTTTAAGTTAGAGTAATTTGTGCTCAGGGTGGCAATGCGTTGCGGGCTTCCTTCCGTGTTTATTGTTTGTCGGGTGCAGTGAGCAGCTAGCAGGCAGATGTCGGGAGCTCCAAATCGAAATTCCCAGCGTCTACTCATTGGCTCGCACCTGGTGCGCAGGCGCCCGGGCTCGGACCCGGGCCCTCAAGGCTAGCGAGCGGCAATTGGCCTAAACCCGCGAAATAGGAGTCTGGATTGGTAGTTGCTAGCAGGAGCCCTGGTTTCTTCCTCGACTTCTGCGAGTGATAGTGTGTGATTGGTTTAAATCCGCGGGTACCTGTCATTGATTGGGCAGCCCTTGCGGACGGCGTGCGGCCATTGGCTGGCGCTAGGGCCGTCTCTCCATCGGCGGGCAGCGAATGAAGAAATGGGAACGGGGAGGGGAAAGGCCGCGACGTGAGCGCGCGACCTCGGGCGCCATTTTGTCGAGAAACAAGCGGAGTTAAACGAAGAGGGGGGTCGAGGAGAGCCGGAGTCGAGGACCCAGGAGTTTCCTGTGTCCAGCGCTGCCGGAGCTGTCTGAGGTGAGGTGGGCTGGGGTCGGGAGTGGCGGGGGCTGGCTGTGTCAACCTCGGGACGCGGGTGCGGGCGGGAGCGGTGCCGGGGGTGGACCCGGACCATTGGAAGCGTTTCCCGGAGCGTCGGGACCGAGGGGGCAGCTGGGACGGAGCGGCGGGGGGCGAGGCGGGAGGGGACGGACCCGGTCCCCGCTCGCGGAGCCTTCGCTCCCCGCGGGGAGCCCGGCGCGGAGGTTCCTGGAAGCGGAGCGCCGGGCGCGGGCGAGGCTCGGGGCCTGGAGGCTTCGAGGATGGCGGCGGAGGAGGCAGTTCGGGTCCCAGGCCCTCGGCTCAGCTCGGCGCTCGCAGGCTGCGTCCTGGTCGGACCGCTCGAGCTCCTTAACTGCCCCTTTCTTCGGGGCTCCCGGATGGGGGGTGGTGGGCGCAGGCGCCCGCGGCCTAGGTCCCCGGCGGGCGGGGACGGCTTCGGAGTTGTTGCCGACTCGAGCGCTTTCCGGGGACTCCCTCCCCTCCGCCGCCCTCAGCACGTTGTCAAGCCCCCCGCTTTCGGCTGCCCGGCGGTGGGAGGGGCGGGCGGGAGCGAGCACTTCCGTGTTACTTCTAGCCACAGGTTTTTTTTTTTTTGTTCCACTGGCGCGCCCCGACGCTCGCACTTTTCTTGGTCTCCTCGCTACCGGTGGGGTCGGTAGTCGTGGCAGCCCTGCTTGCCCAGCCCCCCGGCAAGTGCCCACTAGTGAGCCGAGCTCTCGTAGGTCTTGAAGTTGCTGCAGGGCTCGGAGAGCTTTAAAACCTAAGGCTGAACTCAAGTACCTCTTGGCCATGCCACCGGCTCTGAGAGTTCACCCACCTGTGCTCACAGACATTACTTGCAGGCGTGTGCTTCGCAGGTTTAAAAAGTGCCCTTGAAGGTGTTTGTTAGTAAAAATAAGACTTAATGAGAGGTAAAGGACCCTCTGAAGTCATCTCCCATCAAATGCCACACTCCCTCCTTCCGTGGGCGTTTATTCCGGGCAAGCCTTGAACCAGTGCGCTCTAGTCCCTGATGTCGCCTGTCTTTTGGGGTTTTAGTAAAGAGCCTATTTTTTTCCCCTCTCTTCAAAACTTGAGTAACAGTACTGGAGTTTCCCTACATGTTGTGTTTTCCCTGCATGTTTCGTTGCCGTTAGATCGTCTGTGATTACTACAATGGAGATTTTTTTTTAAAAACACTCATTAAGTGAAAAAAAAAGTACCGCTTTTTATAAAAAAAAAAGCCATACATTTTCCTCATGACTTCTCTGAAAAGGAGTAGGGATACATGTGTGAAAATGGCGGAAGTGTAAATGGTTTCCGTTTGAGTGATGCGTGAGGACACTGCATTATTATCTTGTCTGCAGGAAAACAGGCTGATGGTAGCTGGACTTTAGAGTAGCAAGCAGAGCCTGCGCTTGAACGGCAGTGTGCTAGTTAGTAAAAGGTCTTCTGCAGGGAGAGGGACTTGACTTGGGAATTTGTTCCTTTTTCACCTGGCCCTTGCTATGTGGTGGAAACAAGTCTAGAAGTGAGGCCCAAAACCATACTGACCTTTAGCCGGGTGTGGTGGTACTGGCTTGCTTGTAGTCCCAGCACTACAGAGGCAGGGATGAAGACCTCAGCAGTTTCTTTTGTCAACAGCCAAGGCCGCATCTCAAAACCTTTCTCAGAAAACAACAACAAAATCCAGGGAGGAGAATCAAGGGGTGGGGGGGTAGGAACCCCTAATGAATACCTGGAAGTATTTTTTTTCAAGCCCAGTATTACAATTTTTAAAAATTTTATTTATTATATACGTGTACGTGGGTGAGTTTTAAATTCTTGTGCCACAGCTCAGGTGTGGAGGTCAGAGAAAAAAAACAGATGTATTTACTCCCAGGCCAGGCAGAGGCCAGCGTTGTCTACAGAGCGATTTCCAGAGCAGCTAGGGTTCCAAGAGAACCCTGCAGGAAGAGTCAGTATTCTCACTCTCACGTGGGTAGTACCTGCTGAACCATTTTGAAGCCCTTAAAGATGGTAATCGTAGAAGTTGGCTTTTTTTTTTGTCAGTTTTGAAAGTTCAGACTTACTTTTGCTTATGTTTTGTTCATATGTATGTGCACCATGTGTGCCTGGTGTCAGAAGAGGGCATTGGATCCTTTGGAACTGGGTTATTTGTGGGTTTTAGCCACCATGTTGGTCCTGGTAATGAGGACCTCTGCAAGGGCAGCAAGTGTTCTCTTGGTTTGCTGAGCTGTCTCTTCAGCATCTTGTTTGTTTTGAGATGGTATTGCTGTTGTAGTTCAGGTCAGAATCCTCCTGCCTCAGTTTACTGACAGGATTACAGCACCGGAGGATTATAGATAATCACAGATTCATCACCATATTATCTAAAGTTACGTTTCTTAAAAAAATAATTGTAGTGTGAGTATGTTTATATTTGTATGAGTGCATGCCACAGTACTCACATATGTATGTGTGTGTATATATGTGTGTGTGTATATATGTATGTATGTATGTATATAGGTTGGACAACTTTCAAGAGTTGTCTTCTTTTTACTATTTGGGTTCCAGGGACAGAATGCAGGTTGTCAGACTTGGTGGCAAGTGCTTTAACCATTGATGCATTGCACTTGCCCCCATTTGACACTTCTTGAGTTAATCAAAAATAGTATCTGCCTTTTTGAAAAGTTTGGTATCACTCACTCACTGTGTATGTGGTGTTGGGGCCTGTACACAAGACATTAACATATACTAGGCAAATGCTCTACCCCTGAGATATACCACTTGCCCTTTTGGGGTGTGTGTGCCATCACTTCTCTTTGGATAATATTTTTAAGAAAAGCAAAACAAAATTTTAAAATTTTATGTGTAAATGTGCCTTCTTGTCTGTATGTGCACCATGTACATTTGGGTTCCTGATGAGGCTAGAAAAGGGTGTTGGATTCCCTGGAACTGGAGTTACTAGGAGCAGTTATGAGTGGTCCCACATGGGTGCTGGGAATTGAACCTGGGTTCTCTGCAAGAGCAGTACATGCTCTTAACCACTGAGGCCCAAGAACAAACTTTACAAGAAAGAGTTAGCTGAAAAGCTGGACCTAGTGACTTGGGCCCTACCTGAGGTTCAAGCAGGAGGATCAGGAGATCAAGGCCAACTTAAACTCGTAGTTTGCTTTGGTATAGCTTTGGTACACGTGATCCTGTCTCAAGGGGAAAGAAATTAGCTGGAGCATATTTTAAATGACCCTGAATAAATTTTCTGTTTCAAAGTGACATCCAAATGAAGTTGTTTTGTTTTATGGTTTGGGGCATGGTACTAGAATAAATATTATGTTAAGATTTTTTGTAGAGAAAGCCCAATAGTGCTTTTCTGTTGGCTCACAGTTTTTATTATATTTATGTATATGTATGTACATGAAGGTTTGAAAGCGAGAACATGACTTGTAGGAGTCAGTCCTTGTCACTTGACGGGTCCTGAAGATTGAACTCAGGTTATCAGGGATGGTGAAAAGATTTTCCCATTGAGCCATTTTACTGGCCCATGTTCTTTGGCTTACAGTTTTTTGTATTTTCTTTTTTTTTTTTCTTGAGACACCCTATGTCTAGCACTGGCTGACTTGGAACTTGATATGTAGACCACACTGGCCTTGATCTCACAGTAAACCTACTCTCAGGTGCTGAGATAAAGGTGCTGGTCATCACTCTGGACCAAAATGAGCTTCTGCACTGTGCATACTGTTTTTCACGTTAATTTCTTTTTATGATTTATTTAACTTATGTGCATTGGTGTGAAGGTGTCAGATCCCCTGGAACTGGATTTCAGGCAGTTGTGAGCTGCCATGTGAGTGCTGGGAATTGAACCCAGGTCCTCTGGAAGAGCAGTCAGTGCTCTTAACCGCTGAGCCATCTCTCCAGCCCCAATTTTTATAGATTTGTGGGACTACAGTAAAGCAAATAAAAGGAGTCATTCTTTGAAAAGTGTTCTTTGAGAAGGTAGTCATTAATTTGAAACCCTTCCTGTGTTAAGATTTGTAAAAGCTGCCTCTGGAAGAGTAGAACAGGACAGATTTAAGAAATGTCTTTCAGGAGCTTGAAAGGAGAGAAACAACTCCACAGCATTGTCTATCAATCTTCATATGTTTGCTGTGGCTTGAGTTATACACAGATATAATAACAATAATTACATTTCAAGTCCAGGTAGAAGAATCATGAGTTCAAGACCAGCCTGGACTTCATAGTAAGGTCCTGTCTTGGAAAAACAAAAACAAAACAGCATTTCATTCTTTCATTTTAGGAAACTCAACTTTGATGATGTGGCTTAATTTTGTTCTACTTGTTAAAATGTAGTTCCTAAAGTTTGCATTAATGAAATAATAAACTGTAGTGGAAAGTTGTTTGTGATGGTATATGCTTGTAATCCAGTCACCAGGGAGGCTGAGACAGTAATATATCTTGAGTTGTAGTCTAACCTGAGGGACTATCTCAAACACAGGTGTGAAACATTTTTTTGGGGGGAGGTGATCACCCTTTACATGAAATGCTGAGGGATGGCTGTATACTATGAAAGGCACTGCATACATTATGTGTGTGAATGAATGCAGGCTTGGCATTAGTGTTAGAGGAAAACCTCACGTGTTGGGCCTCATTTTCCACCTTGTTTGACAGTCTTTGTTGATTTCCCACTGCATATACCAGGCTAGGTGGCCCAGGAACTTTTGGGATTCTCCTATCTCCACCAAGATTATGACCGGCGCCACAGTTCCTGGTTTTTAATGAAGGGAGTGGAGATTCAAACTCAAGTCCTCATGTGTGGGTAGGAAACACTTTTTAACAATTGAACTATTTCATACCCAGCCCAGTATGTGCATGTTCTTTGTTGACACAGAACTTCATTGTATAGCTCTGGCTAACTTGAAATTTGTGATGTGAACCAAGGTGACCTAAATTGCAGTGACTTTTCTACCTCTGCCTTCCAAGTGTTTAACACAACACTGTCTTATTTTTTGTTTTTAATATTATGTATGAAGTGGTTTTGCCTGCAGGCATGTATGTATATGACTAGAAGAAGGATTAGATCCCATGGAGCTGGAGTAGGTGAGCTGCTAGGTGTGGGTGGTGTTGGGAACCCAGTGGGAGACTTCTGTTAGAGCAGTGCATGCTCTAACCTTAACTGTGCCATCTCCAGCTAGTCTCAGCTTTCCTTCTGACCCTTCCTTTTCCTTGTTTGAGTAGGCTTGTGATTTTTCCTCTCCTGGCCTGGGACTGGGGAACAGGAACCTTACTGCCTTAGGCTGCCTGGGCATATGGGTGCAGGTCTGCACTATCATGTCCCATCGCCCGCCTCCCCCCCCATTTGGGGGTGGGGAGTGTTTAGATACTCATCATATATCTCTGCCTGGCTTGAAATTTATGTAGACCAGGTAGATATCCACGTTCCTTTGCCTTTTGAGTGCTGTGATTAAAGGCATATTTCACTGTGTCTAGTTCGCTTCTAAGGTGTTTAAGAACTCTTGAGGGTGGGAGGGGTTCCAAAGGAAGAATGCCCCTGAATTGTTTTTGAGAGAGAGAGAGAGAGAGAGAGAGAGAGTGAGTGAGTTTTGGGGAGTTAATCTTAGTCCTAAGAATTTACAGGATTGTTGCTGCTGCTGCTCCTGCCTTCCTGTGTTTTGTTTTTTGTTTTTTTTTTGGGGGGGGGCAGGGTTTCTCTGTAGCTTTGGTAATAGCTCTTGTAGACCAGGCTGGCCTCAGAACTCAAAAAGATCCGCCTGCCTCTACCTCCCGAGTGCTGGGATTAAAGGCTTGCGCCACCACGGCCCGGCTACGGACCTCCTTCCTGTTTTTTTGAGACAGGGTTTCTTCTCTGTAGCTCTGACTTTCTCCTGGAACTTTGTAGACCAGGCTAGTTTTGAGTTCAGAGAAATCCACCTACCTTTGCCACCCTTTTGGAATTAAAGGTGTGTGCCGTCACACCTAGCTGTTTAGAATTGCTTCTTAATGCCAGCAGCCTTGAACAGATTGAAATGCATTATCTTGCTCAGGGGTCTGCATTTGCCCATATGACACCACCTATCTATATGTTCTTAAACAAAAAGCGATGTGGTATTTATATCTCTGTGTGTGGGTGTTTTGCCTATATGAATATTTGTGCACCACGTGGGTCTGGTACCTTTGGAGGCATCAGATTGCCACAACTGGAGTTAATCAGTTGAGAGCTGTCATGTGGGTGCTGGGAATAAAACTCAAGGTCCTCTGGAAGAGCAGCCAGGGTGCTTAACCACTGAGCTCCCTCCAGCCTCCTGTTTGCATATTCTTGAAGCAGGTGCACAGACATGTTCTTGTGGCACTTCTTGAATTGTAGTTTCAGATGTAGTTGATGTAGTCCTGCTGGATGACAGTGGTTCTCTGCGTTTTCGTATTGATCACTACACCCAATAGGCTGGGCCCTCAGTTCCAGTGAAAGGGCATCTTGAAGCTTAGACCAGTATTTTTGTTGTACTGAGGAAGCCAGTTTGTCCCAGCAAGGCCCTTTTGTTTTGAAAGTACACGAGCTGCTTTTGGAAAGCACGCTTGTTCTGAATGTCTGCTATCTTCCCAACAGCCTGAGAAAAGTGTGGCATCCTGTGGGAGGGAGGGAGAGACAGAGAATGTCTGTCTGTCTACGTGTGTGTGTGTGCACGTGCTCATGCGTGTGTGCACTTGAAGGTAATGTAGGTCAGGGAAGAACAGTGGGTGTCAGTCCTTCCTTTCACTTTGAGACAGGGTCTCTTTCTTCATTGTTATGCTATGCCAGCCTAGCTGGTCTTGGGGATGCAGGGGATTTTCCTGGCTTCTGCCTCCCGTTTTGCTGTAGGACCAGTGGGATTACAGACACCTACTACCATCCATGTCCAGCTTTATGTGGGTTTTAGGACTTTAAACTTAGGTCCTAATGCTTACCCACATAGGCATTTTTCCAGCCTTTTTTTTTTTAAAAAAAATATAATTTATTTGCTGTTTTTTTTTGTATGTGCATTGGTGTTTTTCCTGTGTGCACATCTGTGTGAGGGTGTCAGATGTTTGAGTTACAAACAGTTGTTAGCTGTCATGTGGGTGCTGGGAATTGAACCTATGTCCTCTGGAAGAACATTCAGTGCTCTCAACCGCTGAGCCATCTTTCCAGCCCCCCCCCCCTTTTGTTTGAAGAGTTGTGTGTGTCTGTCTGCTGGCCTGCAGAAGCCAGAGGTGTAGGATTCCTAGAGCTGGACTTGAAGGTGGTTTTAAGGCAGTGGACATGGGAACTGAACTTTGATCCCTTTTCAGAGAAGCAAGTACATTCAACCACTGAGCTGTCTTCCCAGCCCTTCTAAAGGCATTTCTGACATTGGGCATTTCTAAGCCCAAGAATAGAATTTTTTAAAACATTCAAAACAATTTTTAATTTATTTATGGGGGGGCTCTGCCTTCCCCAGTGTCCTTGTGGAGATCAGAGATAGCATGTGAGAATTGGGTCTCTTTACGATGTGGGTCTCAGGGATCAAATTTAGGTCTTCATGCTTGGTGGCAAGTACTTACTGAGCCATGTTACAGGCTCGAGAACATATAATTAAAGATTGCATTTGTGTGTGTGCGATGAAGGTCAGAGGACCGCCTAAAAGACTCTATTGTCTCATTGCACTGTATGAGTCCCAGGGATTGAACTCAGGTAGTCAGGCTACGTGGCAAGTGCTTTTGCCTGCTGAGGCATCTTACCTGACTAGAATATTAATTTTTTGGTACTGAATATGATGTATGGTTTAATTCCAGCTACTTGAGAGGATGAGCTGTGCATGGATGATATGTTGTAAATGAGCTGTGCATGGATGATATGTTGTAAATGAGCCTGGGGGGTGAGTTTGGGAGCAGTGCTGGATCTACTATCTTTAAAGGCCAATGTTTTTGGGGTGCATGTGGTTTATGCTTTTTCAGTTTGTAATTTTGCTTTTTAGCTGGGATAGGATAAAGTGCGTGAACCCATTGTTATGCTCTAGATATGCCTGTGAGTGTACTGTTTTTCTTTTCTTACTAGTGGTGCGTCTTCCAGCGACTTTTTTTTTTAAAGATTATTTATATGTGTATAGTGTTCTGTCTGCCTGTATGCCTGCAGGCCAGAAGAGGGCACCCAGACCTCTTTACAGATGGTTGTGAGCCACCATGTGGTTGCTGGGAATTGAACTCAGGACCTTTGGCAAAGCAGGCATTTCTTAACTGCTGAGCCATCTCACCAGCCCCCTACCCTGTTTTTCAAGACAGGATTTCCTGTATATCTTTAGCTGTCCTGGAACTAGCTCTTGTAGACCAGGCTGGTCTCGAACTCAGAGAGATCCGTCTGCCTCTACCTTCCAAGTGCTGGGATTAAAGGTGTGCGCCACCACCGCCGGCTCACATCTTCTATTGGGTGGTGTTCTCCAGTGAAAATGTCAATGTTTTTTCCTAAGCTTTTTCCTTCTACAGGATACAAAGTGGGTGTTTATGAGAAAACGACATTAAGTGGTTATTTGCCTTTTTGAGAAAGTTCTAAGGACTGCAGTTAATCTTTACACCAATGGAAATTTCCATTATTTGTTCTGTTATTGGAGAAATACCCCAAATGTGTTTATATGAATTTTGGATCCTGTGATTACTATTTTGCTTTTTATAACATACTTATCTTTTTTTTTTGTCAGGTGTGTGTGCGGGTATTGCTGGGAACTAAACCTAGGGCCTTTTGTGGGCTAGACAAGCATTCTACCACTGAGCTGTATCTCCAACGTACTATAAATAGCCTTATCATTAATATTTAATTAGATATATATTTACAAATATAGTATAAATATACTTAAATATATTTGTAAATTTATAAATATAAATGTATTTAAATGTATCACCTTCAAATAAATAAATAAATAAATAAATTGTTACCTTTAAATAAATTTGTGATATATTGTTGCAACATGTTAGTGCTCTTTCTTTTTGACGGTATGTTTATTTTGAGACAGTCTGCCTGTGTTGCCTGTGTACCCTCCAACTTAATGCTTAGCCTCTAGAGCAGTGGTTCTCAACCTTCCTAATACAGTTCCTCATGTGGTGGCCCCTGGGCATAAAATTATTTTCATTGCTACTTCATAACTGTAATTTTGCTACTGTTATGAATTGTGATGTAAATATTTCCCAAAGGGGTTGTGAGCCACAGGTTGAGAACCCCTCCTCTAGAGTATTGGTATTACAGAAGTGTGTGGCCATGACAGGTTGTCAGTGCCCTTTCATTTTGCCCTGTGGAGCATTGTCAAATTGAGAGGTGAAGGAGAAAGTATAATATGACTGGGATGGGTTTAATGTTAGTGTCAGAATATTTCCATTCTTAACTTGGTTTTCTATGGGTAGGTGTTTCCACTGTAACTATTCTAGTGGTATACTCAACAACTTCTGTGAGGTTTGGAAGGATTCATATATGTGTTTTAAGGAAGAGGTGAGACTTGTTTAAAAAATAGTTTTCTGACTGTTCTTTTTTTAAAAATAGATTTTATCATTTTTATTGTGTTGTATGACTACATTGTTTTCCTTTTTAAGATGTATTTCTTATTTGAATGTTTTGCTTGCTTATATGTATCTGGTGTGCCTGGTACTTTCAAGTCAGAAGATGTAGGGCCCTCTGGAACTGGAGTTAATGGAGTGAGGTGTTTGGGACACTGGCTTCTGTGCAGGTGCCTGTAGAGGTCAGAGGTGTCAGATTCCCCCAGGGCTGAAATTACAGATAGCTGTAAACTGTCTGATGGGAGTACTGGGAATTGAAGTTGGGTTCTCCTGGAGGTGTAAATTCTTGAGACTTTTGTTTATATTTTAAATATCGGTGTGTGCTTGTGGGAATGTGAGGACAACCTTCAGGAGTTGTTTTTCTTCTACTCTCTGTTCCAGGGAGTGAACTCAGGTTGTCATCAGCAGGTATTTTACCTGCTGAGCCACCCAACGCTTGGTTTTCAAATGAAATTGTTGTGTTTTTTGGTTTTTTTTTTTTAAGATTTATTTATTTATTATGTACATAGTGTTCTGCCTGCATCCATGCCTGCAGGCCAGAAGAAGGCATCAGATCTCATTCTAGATGGTTGTGAGCTACCATGTGGATGCTGGGAATTGAACTCAGGACCTCTGGAAGAACAATCAATGTTCTTAACCTCTGAACCATCTCTCAAATGAAATTGTTAAAACATTTCAGTCATTTGTGTAAATGTATTAGATGTTGGGTATAAAAACAGAATGATCCTGTTCTACCAATTACTTGAAGTTACTATATTAGAAAATTATTTGACAGTCTTGATTTTTGTTGTTATTTGCTAGGGTCTTGTTTGTAGTCAAGACTGGCTTTGAAATTTTAATCCAGCCTCAACCCCATGAGAGATGGGTCATAGGCATATGCCATTATACTGGGCTAGAAATTTAGTAATCTTGAGGTAATTTAGGCAAAGTAGTGATATTCATCTGAGGTCCTAGCACTTGAGGCTCAGTGGTAGGCACATGAGAGGATTCAAGGACAGACAGGGCTACAGTCTCAAAAATAACACACACATGGAATGACCGCAGGGACAAAGGCTTACATACAGGTTCAAACCAGACAAAATCTCATCAGGGAGAAGAGGAAGTGCACATACAGTCCCACCCCTAAACAAGAAGCTGTTTGCAAACGATAACTACTTGGAAAGGGGAAATAGGTTTTCTGTAGTGGAATGTCATTGTATCAACCACATTCTTGGGCACATACTGTTGGCCAACACAAAATCTACTCCATGTTTTCTTAATGTACCTCTTTTGTTTTGTATTACTAATTTTTTTGGTAGTTTTTTTTTTGAGAGGTTGAGTACTGAGTAGGAAGTGGGGAGGAGTTTGAAGGGAGGATAAAGAATATGATCAAAATATTTTTTTCAAGAAAAATCAGCTGAAGGCAAATGGATGGATCTAGAAAACATCATATTGAGTGAGGTAACCCAGACCCAGAAAGACAAATATAATATGTACTCATAAGTGGCCTTTAGACATAAAACAAAAATCATCCTACAATTCACAATCCCAGAGAACCTAGACAACAAAGAGGACCCTAAGAGACACACATGGATCTAATCTACATGGGAAGTAGAAAAAAGACAAGATCTGGGTAAATTGGGAGTGTGGAGATCATGGGAGGAAGGGAGGGGAGCAGAGGAAAAATATATATAGTTCAATTAAAAAAAAAATCATGCCGGGCGGTGGTGGCCCACGCCTTTAATCCCAGCACTCGAGAGGCGGAGGCAGCCTGGTCTACAAGAGCTAGTTCCAGGACAGGCTCCAAAGCTACAGAGAAACCCTGTCTCGAAAAACCAAAAAAAAAAAAAAACAGCTGAAAAGGGAAAAAGATTATAGTGGAATGAAAATAGGGAGCTCTATTCACTTAAATTTTTTTTTTTTTACAATAGTGATGGAAAGATGGCTCAGTGATTAAGATTCCTAAGTGCCTGGCTTCAATTCCCAGCACTCACATGGCAACTCGATAGCCTCCTGTAAATCCAGTTCCAGGGGATCTGACACTTTCTTTTAGCCTCCAGGGGCATTGCACACATGTGGTACCCAGGCATACAAGTAGGCAAAACATTCAAGCATAAAATAAAGATAAATTTAAAAAATTACAAGGCTAAAAAAAAAAAAAGCCTCTGATTTTTGGGTTTGAGGTATGTACCACCATACTTGGCACAGGGTAACATTTAGAGTTTTTCTTTTGATGTTCTTATTTTTTCAAGTTTTTAGGGCTTAGCAGATGACTTAGTGGGCAGGGTGCTGCTGTATAAGCATGATGACCTGAGTGTGGATTCCCAAGTTAGACATTTGATTGACACCCACCCCATAGTTGAGGAGTGGAAGCAGACAGACCTGAGAGGCTTGCTGGCCAGCAAATTTTGCAGAACTCAAGTTCCAGGTTCTGTGAGAGACTCCCAAGCATCCCTCCCCGCAGAAGATAGAGCGAGACATCTTGACTTCACCCCTGACTTCCACACATACCCACACAAAACTTTTCTCCCTGTTTATATTGATAATAGACTACAGAGAAGAAGAGTAGATAGGATTTGAGAGATTAGTTAGAAATCTATCATAGTAATTCTGGTGAGAGACAAAATGGTCTTTAGATTATCAGAAATAAGTAGGATAGGAGGAGCGTATGGTGGATGGAGTAGGAGGGAGTTTAAGATATTGGTATGAATAAAAGATAATAGTATCTGTTGAGATTGGGAAGACTTTGCAAGCATGTAAATAAAACAGAGTGGAAAGACCAGTTTTGCTTTTTTTTTTTTTTAAACATCCTGTGTGTTGGCTACCTGGAAATCAGGACACCATAAGAGAGGCTTGAGCTGGAGGTAGAATTGGAGAGTTAATGCTGTAGACGGTTTTTAAAATCATAGACTGATGTAGATTACTAAGAAAAGAATATAGAGAAGAAAAGGCTGAGGTCTCTTACGTTAGACCAAAAGCTAGTAAGGAGCTCAAAGGAAAATTATGTGGGATCATCAGAATAAAAAAGTAAACCATCATCTTGGAGGGAGGGGAGTGGTTAGTTTTAGGTGACATAGATCACATTTCTTGGTTCACGATAGGATGTGGGAGATGAAGGATAGTGAGAGTTGTGGTTAGGGATAGACTCCAGGGCCACATACATGCTGACAAGTGTTCTATCAATGACAAATACCTACACACACCCCATATATTTGTAATTTTCTGTCAAATAATACTATTCATGTAAAATATGCATTGAATGTTATTTTGGCTGATGATTTCTTGGAAAATAATTTAAAAACTGATTTGAAAAATTATGTGGTATCTGGAGAGATGGTTCAGTGCTTAAGAGCACTGGCTGCTCTTCCACAAGACCTGGGTTCAATATCAAACACCCACATGGTATCTCAAACTGTCTGTAGACCACACATAGAGCTCACAGAGATATTCCTACTTCATACCTGCTCCTAATTTTTTAATACAGTTTTTTTATTGATATTTACTGAGTTCTACATTTTTCTCTGCTCCCTTCCCTGCCTCTCCCCTCCCCCCTTCAACTCTCCCCCAAGATCCTCATGCTCCCAATTTATTCAGGAGATTTTGTCTTTTTATACTTTCTACTTCCCATGTAGATTAGATCTATGTAAGTCTCCCTTAGTGTCTGCACTGTTGTGTAAGTTCTCTGGGATTGTGGTTTGTAGGCTGGCTTTCTTTGCTTTATTTTTAAAAACCACCTATGAGTGAGTACATGTGATAATTGTCTTTCTGTGTCTGGGTTACCTCACTGAAAATAATGTTTTCTAGCTCCATCCATTTTCCTGCAAAATTCAAGCTGCCATTTTTTTCTGCTGTGTAGTACTTCATTGTGTAAATGTAACACATTTTCCTTATCCATTCTTCAGTCGAGGGGCATTTAGGTTGTTTCCAGGTTCTGGCTCTGGCAAACAAAGCTGCTATGAACATAGTTGAGCACATGTCCTTGTGGCATGATTGAGCATCCTTTGGATGTATACTGGGTCTTGAGGAAGGTTGTTTCCTAATTTTCTGAGAGATCGCCGCACTGACATCCAAAGGGGCTGTACCAGCTTGCATTCCCACCAGCAATGCAGAAGTGTTCCCTTTTCCCCACAACCTCTCCAGCATAAGTTGTCATCAGTGTTTTTGATCTTGGCCATTCTTACAGGTGTAAGATGGAATCTCAGAGTTGTTTTGATTTGCATTTCTCTGATGAGTAAGGATGTTGAACATTTCCTTGAGTGTCTTTCAGCCATTTTAGATTCCTCTGTTGAGAGTTCTCTGTTTAGGTCTGTACTCCATTTTTTTAAAAAATTAGATTGGTGATCTTTTGGTGTCCAATTTCTTGAGTTCTTTGTATATTTTGGAGATCAGACCTCTGTCTGATGTGGGGTTAGTGAAGATCTTTTCCCATTCTGTAGACTGTCTGTGTCTCATTGACCGTGTCCTTTGCTTTACAGAAGCTTTTCAGTTTCAGGAGGTCCCATTTATTAATTGTTTCTCTCAGTATCTGTGCTGCTGGGGTTCTATTTAGGAAGTGGTTCCCTGTGCCAATGCGTTCAAGTGTACTTCCCACTTTCTCTTCTATAAGGTTCAGTGTGGCTGGCTTTATGTTGAGGTCTTTGATCATTTGGACTTGAGTTTTGTACATGGTGATAGATATGGATCTATTTTCATTTTTCTACATGTTGATATCCAGTTATGCCAGCAGCACTTGTTGAGTAAGCTTTCTTTTTTCCATTTGATATTTTTTGCTTCTTTATCAAATATCAGGTGTTCGAAGATGTGTGGATTGATATCCAGGTCTTCTATTTGGTTCCATTGGTCTGCTCCTAATTTTTTAAAAGATTTGTATTTGTGTGTGTGTGGGGGGGCGCTAACTCTTACACATGCCAGCCCCTGCAGAAGCTAGAAGAGGGCCAGCAACAGAATCCTGAACTTGTAGTTATAGGCAGTTATAGACACTAAGCTGAATATTTTCTATTCTTAAAAATTATTTCTGCTGCTGGGTGGTGGTGGCGCACGCCTTTATAATCCCATCACTTGTGAAGCGGAGACAGGTGGATCTCTGTGAGTTCAAAGTCAGCCTGGTCTACACGGGGAGTTCCAGGACAGGTATCAAAGCTACAAAAAAACCGTCTTGAAGATTCTCCCACAAAAGAAAATTACTTCTACTGATAAAATCTATTTATAATTTTTAAATTTGGGGGGAATAAAAATAGTCTTGCCTTTTTTTTTGAGACAAGGTTAGGCCAGCCACATTGGCCTTGAGCTCATAGCCAAGGATAATCTTGTACTGATTTTCCTGCTTTAGGATTTACAGGCATGTGTACCACACTTAGTAGGAATACATTCTTCATCAAGGTTCAAGATTATTGGTGTGATAAATACTTGATTATTGTGAAGAAATTTAAAGATAAAGGTTTAATCTTCATGAATTTGGGTCTGGAAAGATGGCTCCATGGTTAAAAGCACTTGCTGCTCTTGTAGAAGACTGGAGTTTGGTCTCCAGTTACCAAATGAGGTTACTTTGAACAGCCCATAATTCCAGCTTAAGGGTTCCAGTGGCTTTTTCTGGCCTCCACAGGCATGCGGGTAAATAAATCTTGTAAAAAACAAAATTACTTTAATTTATACTTTCAATGACAAAAGTTTTTAATTTCTAATGGAGAAAAGGGTGTGCTTTGGTTTTTGTTTCTGTTAGCTGACTAGAATGGTTGGGAATAAACTAATGAGCAGCCTGCCATTTTAGCTTGACTACAGTTTGGGGTTTTCTATTTATTTATTTTTTGGAGACAGAGATTCACTCAGTATGTATGGTAGCCTTTGCTGGCCTGAAACTCAATATGTAGACCAGGCTGGCCTTGAAATCACAGAGATCCTTCTGCCTCCTGAGGGTCTAAATTGTTATTTTTTAAAAACGATTTATTTATTATATATACAGTGTTCTGTCTGCATGTGTCCCTGCAGGCCAAAAGATGGCTCCAGATCTCATTACAGGTTGTTGTGAGCCGCCATGTGGTTGCCGGGAATTGAACTCAGGACCTCTGAAAGAGCAGTCAGTGCTCTTAACCACTGAGTCATCTCTCCAGTCTAATTTATTATGATCACTTTCAGCTTTGGATTCTGAAGTTCTTGACTTTCATTTAACCATTTAAATAACCTACAATATGCACCCTGAAGTACAACTTTAACATCAAACTATCTGATTCTGAATCAGTAGTGTGGGAATAGAGTGAATAAATGGAGTCTTAGGAACCAGTGGGTACTGTGGAGAGGAGAGCTGAAAGTGGAGGGGAGTTTACTTAGACCCTAATTTATGCCTGATTTCAGCCAAAAGGCTCAGTGAGGCCTAGTGTCAAATCCAAATTTGAGCCAAGTGTGCTCCTGTTGGTTCTGAAGTTGTTAATTGAAATTGATAAAATGGATATCTCAAGTTGCAGATTGTGTTATTAAATTTAAACTCTTGGAAGAGTCTTTTAATTTAAAAGCTTGGCATTTTTTTAAAAATCTACAGTGATAGAGGAGACATAATTACTTTTTTAAAGTGTCTTTAATAGCATTTTAAATAATGAGATGAAAGTTGAAAGTTACTTCCCTCCCAACTGAATACTGGAATTTTATTTTTGAACAGGTGCCATGTTTCAGAACAGAGTAAAGAAGAACTGAAGACATTTTACAAATAACAGAGATCGCCTAATTACAAAGAAAGCATTAACCTGCCTCTGAGGTGACTAAAGGGGAATAATGGTGATTTTGCGCCGGGCTCGGCCGCCTGCTTCCGCCCCAACCAGCAATGAATCTTGACTCGCTCTCGCTGGCCTTGTCTCAAATCAGCTACCTGGTGGACAATTTAACCAAGAAAAACTACCGAGCCAGCCAGCAGGAAATACAGCATGTAAGTATTCTATTCAGTATATAAATACCATTGAAGCAAAAACAAATAGCCAGTTGATTGGCAATTTATGTGACGATGTTGTGTGAGAGGTTACTTTGCTTCTTCGTGTTATTTTGCTTTAACTACAGTACGTAACAGACCTTACACCAGTCTATGAGTATTTTTTCTTTCTTTCTTTTTTTTTTTTAAAGATTTATTAGTATACAATGTTCTGCCTGAATGTGTCCCTGCAGGCCAGAAGTTGGCACCAGATTTTATTACAGGTGGTTGTGAGCCACCATGTGGTTGCTGGGAATTGAACTCAGGACCTCTGGAAGAACAATCAGTGCTCTTAACCGCTGAGCCATCACTCTAGCCCCGAGTATTTTCTTTATTCTTTGTTTTTCTACTTGTAAATGAACATGAAGCCAGGGGTAGTGACATATGCCATTAGCCCTGCACTCGAGAAGCAGGCGGGGTGGATAAATCTCTGTGCTTGAGGCCAATCTGGTCTACCTACCAAGTTCTTGGTCTGCTATAGCTACATAAAGAGACCCTATCTCAAAAACAAACAATAGCATAAAAGAAACATGATCTGACTTGTTTTGGTCTAATTCTATCTTTTTTTTTCGCTTCAGCATTTAGATGAATGGCTTAGCAGAGAAAAGTGCTTACTGTGTATTAAATGTGAGGATGGGCAGTAGGATTCCTTAAGCCCACATAAAAGTTCAGAAAGTTTGGCAGCCTACCTGTAGTCTTAGCACACTGGAGGGAGAAACAGAAACCCAGGGCAATGAAGTTTAGCCAGATTAGCCATAAGTGATGAACTCTGTTCAACCACAGGCCCTCCCTCAGTCAGTAAAGTGGAGCGTGATGAAGGAAGACATCTGATGTCAGCCTTGGGCCTTCATAGGCACCCTCACTGTCATGTACCTGCAATGGTACATGTTCCCACATGCTAACACATACATGCATACAGCACACATAAAAAGGTTGAAATTGCCCTGGAAGTATAAAATGCTCTGGTAGAGTGCTTGCTTAGCATGAATGAGGTTGCAAGTTCAGTAACTGTTGTCTTTTAGCATTTAACCATCTTGCTGGGTATGAAATATTTTTGATGCACAAGTAAAGATGCTGAACATTTGTGTTACATGTATTGACTTTTACATCTTTGGAGAATTACCTGTTAAATCATCATCATCCCCCCACCCTACTGGAGAGATGGCTTTGCAATTAGGAGCATCTGCTGCTGCTCTTTCAGAGGACTGGAAGGTGGTTTCCTGCATCTGTCTGTCTTGGGTGGCTTACAACTTCCCATAACTCCAGTTCCAGACGATCCAGTGTCTTTCTAGTGTTCACAGACACGGACATAAAAAAAGAAAACCAAATCTTTAAATCCTTGCTTTCTGTAGTGTATATTTTACATGTGTTAGTATGTCATTCAGTCTAGGAAAAGTAGCTGAGTGTGGTATAGTCCCATTTGGAGATTGAAGCAGAATTGCTAAATATTGAAGCAAAAAGATTACTATGAGATTGAGGCCAGCCTGGGCATCCTGTAACCTTGTCTCAAACCAAACCAAACTAAACCATTTAATTCTCTCCTTTCTATAATAGGAATTGTAGTTGATTTTGATTCGTAGGTAGCTAACATAAGTGAAATACATACCTGATTTTCTTAGCCAAATCTAAGAAAGGATTTACACATCGATATTTAGTTTTGGTCTTTTATTTTGGGTTATGTGTGCAACAACTGTAGGTTTGCTTAATTCTTAAAAAATTTGTAATACATGAACTGATGATTGGTTAGCTTGCCTATTCATTTCTACCCATGGGCAGTGGGTATTAAGTTCTCTTTCTTAACTATCTTTTAAAAGACAGTATGTCTGCATACATAGGAGATGGAGAGGAATATGTTAACCTTTTTGAATATGATACCCTTTCTCTTTTCTCCTTTTTCTCTCCTTTTTTGGGACAGGGTTTCACCATGTAACTCTGGCTGGCCTGAACTCCTTCACAGATCAGGCTGGCCTTGAACTGCCGCCTCTGTCTCTCTGCTGGCATTTAAGGTGTGTGCCACCACATCAAGCAAATTTTTATTTATGAATGTTTTGCCTATAGCATATATGTGTGCGCTGTGCCTTCCTAGTGCCTTGGGAGGCCAGAAAAGAGCATTGGACCCCCAGAACTGGTGTTAAGGGGCCATCTTTACCCACTGAGCCATCTTTTTTTGTTTTGTTTTTCAAGGTAGGGTTTCTTTGTGTATTTCTGGATGTCCTGGAACCCACTCTGCAGGCTAGCCTTGAACTCATATCTGCCTCCTAAGTGCTGAGACTAAAGGTGTACACTGAACCATCTTGCCTCTTTAAAAAAGTTTTGTTTTGTTACACAGGGTTTTTCTGTGTAACAGCCCCAGTTGTCCTGGAATTCGCTTTGTAGACCAGACTGGCTTCAAACTCACACAGATCTGTCTGTCTCTGCCTCCTGAGTGCTAGGATTAAAGGTGTGCACCACCACATCTGGCACACTTTCAATTTTTAAAAAATTTTATGTATGTGAGTATTTTTCTTGCTGTATTTCTGTACTGTGTGCATTCCTGGGGCATATGGAGGCTAAAAGAGGTCATAGAAAGTTTTGGAACTTGAGTTACAGATGGATGTTAGTTGCTGTGGGTGCTGGGAATTGAACCTGGATCTTCTGCTAGAATATCCAGTGCTTTCAGTTGCTGAGTTATCTCTCCAGCCCCACTTGGTTTTTGGTTTGGTTTGGTTTGGTTTTTCGAGACAGGGTTTCTCTGTAGCTTTGGAGCCTGTCATGGAACCAGCTCTTATAGACCAGGCTGGCCTCGAACTCACAAAGATCTGCCTGTCTCTGCCTCCTGAGTGCTGAGATTAAAGGCATGCGCCACCACCACCTGGTTGTTTTGTTTCTTGAGACAGTCTCACTGTAGCCTCAAATGAGTTATGCATGTGCACCCATAGTGCCTACTCTATAAACCTTGTATGGATTTCTTATTCTCACCTTAAACTGGGCCTGTGATACAGGTTGAGGTTGTATTCCCTGGAAGCAGGTATGAGAATTTGGAAAGTGGGATAAACTAATGTGTCAACTCTGCAGGTTAGGATGGGATGAGACTGAGATGCTACAGTTTTGCTGAGGAACTGTAGTTCAGTCCCAATAAAACCCGAGTTAATGCTAGGCATTGGTGTCGCACACCTTTAATTCCAGAACTCAGGAGGCAGAGGCAGGTGGATTTCTGTATGTTTGAGGACAGCCTGTTCTACAGATTGAGTTCCAGGACAGCCAAGGCTACACAAAGAAAATCTTGACTTGAAAAACCAAATAAGTACATATACAGGCAGACAGATGAGTTCAAGGACAGCTAAGGATACACAAAGAAACTCTCTTGAGAAACCAGATAAATTAATACATAATTTAACATTGTGGTTAACATTGTGTATTAACTCAAAGTCATATATCAGAGGAGTACCATGTTTCTATCCCTGCTGGATGAAGGCTGCCTCAGCATGGTATGTTCTTAGGCATTGAAATTCTACAACTGGGGCAAATCCTGGAGAAGGCAGTTGTTGGCTACTAGAAATTGCTTGGAAGTAAGAACCTAGTGACACCAGCAATGCCTACATGATCTGGTTGGACTATAATTTGTTTACTCATTTTTTTCTTATAAGTTCTTGAGGTCTAAGAATATCTGTCTCCAATACTGGACATTTAGTTATGTGGTCAAATTTATGATGCAAGAAGGAATAAATTATTTATTGAGTTTATGTGTACCATCTGCATGCAGAAGCCCATTGAGGCCAGAAGAAGAAATCAGATCCCCTGAAACTGGAGTTACAAGTGGTTGTGAACTGTGATGTGGGTGCTGGGAACTGAACCCAGGTCCTCTGCAAGAGCAGTATGTACTCTTAACCGCTGATCCATTTCCTCAGCCCTGCATGAGTAAATTATTTAATAATTTTGTGTGTGCTTATTTTATGTATTTCAGATGAAGTTTTTCTGTGTAGGCCTTGAACTTGGATTACGGTGTATGTCACCATGTCTAGGTCTAGTAATTAAACTTGAAGATAAAATATAGAAATTACTTCATTTGATGCTGGGAGGTGGTGGCATGCGCCTTTAATCCCAGCTCTCAGGCAGAGGCAGGCGGATCTCTGTGAGCAGGCCAGCCTGCTCTACAAAATGAGTTCCAGGACAGCTAGGACTGAGAAACTCTGTTTGAATAACAAAAACAAATAAAAAGAATCTTTTGATAGCTGAAGTACAGTGTATAAAGGTATTAAGCTCTATAAATTCTATGGCTTCAATAGTGCACTTGTGCCCTTACATGTACTCTTTTAATACCTGGAGATTAGGAAGTTAGACCTGGGATGGTAGCAAAGTTCTCTTTCTTGATTGACATCTTGCTAATTTCCTTGGTGAAGAAGGTAAGTGAAGCTTCTTGCAAATCCTGAGATATTTAGTACCATTTTATGAAACTGATGCTTTCCCTACTCTGCAAGGAGGCCAGGTGTATTTTATTGGTGTGTTTTACTGTGGATAAATCTAATCAGGCTTCATAACTTGGCTAGGATGTTTTCCTTACATGGTTTTACCTGCTGAACAAATGGAAAGAAGAGATTTTATTGAATTTGTTAGATATATGTACTAACTAGTTAGTATTTCAGCATCTTACAGATGAGAAAAGAGACTTGTCTCATAGGCGAGATTTCTGTGATATTATTCAGATATTAACACTGTAATCATTCTTTTAAAAGTATTTTTGGGGGGCTTGGTATGGGGGTTCAGTAGTTAAGAACACTTGTTGGCACCTGCAAAGGACCTGGGTTAGTTTCCCACCTCCCATAAGGTGCTTCACAACCATCTACCACTGCCATTTCCAGGACATCCCACACCCTCTATTGATATCTGAGGGCACCAGTATGCATGTGGTATACATATATCCATGGAGGGAAAGACTCATAAGATAAGTCTAAAATACTGGAGGTGGGGATACAGTGTGATGGATCAGTAGGTAAAGGTACTTCCAAAAATGTGGTAACCCCTGGAATTCACTAAGTGTATGAGGAGAGAACTAACGGCACAAAGTTGTCTTCTGGTCTCCACATGTGTCCTTTTGCATGCCCACCCCCAGTCATGTGGGCACAGCACAATATTAATAAATTTTTTAAAGAAAATTGTTGGGACTAAGGGATAACTCAGTGATAAGTACTTTTTAGCTAGCATGCTTTGAGGCCGTGTGTTAGATCCCCTGTACCACAGCATAAGTAATATTACTGGTTGTGATTATAAAGAAATTATTTAAGATAGAAATTTAAAATAAACTCATTTTTCCTATTGAGCCCCCACCCCCCCACATTCATTAATTGGATTTAAATCTAGAGCCTGCAGCTTGCTAGGCACACAGAGCACACTGCCATTGAACTGTATCCTCAATATTCTTTAATGTTTTTAGTTTTTTTCTTTTGTTCTCCACCCTGGACTTTCTCAGCCTCCCAGGTGCTAGGATTATAGGTGTTTCCTATATGGTTTTTCTTTTATCTACCCCCCCGCCAAAGCCACAGCCCAACTTTATTAATTCCCTTTGCAAATCATGATTTAGGATTAAACAGTAGGTGTCAGGGAATGTGAGGTTGAAGGTCATGGAGATTGCAGAAGACAAGGATTGGGAAAGAAGGAAAGTGATGGTACAGATGGACAGACAAGACCCTGTTCCAGTATTGTGTTGTTCCATCCCTCATCTCTTTCCCCCTCCACCTCAGGTGCCGGGGCAAAGAACAGATGAGGCTGCCTTCAGGATTTGTACTTGAAGACAGCTAGTTTGATGAGACCGGCCATCCCTGCCACACCCAGGGCCATGTTATCAAGAATGGCCAGGTCTACTAATCCATCTTACTTTATGGCCTTGTCAGTGAGATATTTCCACTCCTCTGCCTTGTTGTTCTGAGGTGGGCAAACCCTGCAGGTGTCATACAGGGAAGCAAACTCGTTGAAGAGATAAGAAAACACAGTGCAGATTGACTTGTCATCCTGGATCATACTTCGGGGAGTCTAATAACAGGCGGTTTATTCCCCATGTATTTAAATCCAGTATAATTTGGAAAATGTCTTCTGGTGTAATACAATCCCAATTGCACAAAGAAGCGTAATTACACTGAAACTGGACTCGGTACACGTCATTTCCTTCAAGAAGATGGGTTTTAGAGATATACTACATGTACTATACTCGGTACACGTCATTTCCTTCAAGAAGATGGGTTTTAGAGATGATACTACATGTACTATCCTAAAAGGCCTAAAGGTTTGGCCTGGTCTCTGTCATACACATAGCATTAGAGGTTATTTGCATTATTAGCCACCTCTGGTCCTAGTTGTGGAAGCTTGGGAGAGTCTCTGGCTATCAGGATCTTTTAGATAGATTGCTAGCCACCTCAGGTCTTGGTTGTAAGAGATTGTTGGCCTGGCCCAACAGATAGCCACAGATCACCAGGCTGTTAATCTTGTCCAGTTCTCAGCTTTCTGGATGGAAGAACAGGTTTTTTCATTTTTCCCATTGGAAAGATAAGTCTGTATGCTTAACATTCCTGGTTTCTCTGAGATTTGTCTATGCAGTGACCTTTGTGCTGTATTCCCAGTGGTCTGGGGCTCAGTCTGCAATAGTCCTTGCACATATACTTTAGAGCAGTGATTCTCAACCTTCCTAATGTTGCAACCCTTTATTATATACAGTTCCTCATATTGTGGTGACCTCCCCAACCATAAAATTATTTTGTTGCTACTTCATAGCTATAATTTTGCTGTGGTTATAAGTTGTAAATGTCTGATATGCAGGATATTTGATACATACCCCAAGGGAGATGCTGCCCACAGGTTGTGGTCAGCATTGTGCCGGTAGTTGCCCACCACCAAGTAGAAGACATAATCCCATGGTTACTCTTGGCTTTCTTTGGGCAGCAACTCTTCCAGCAGCATGATGCCTTTGTGTTTGTCATTGTATTTGCTTCGCACCAGGCATAGTCAAACTATGTGCTCTTGGAAACTGAGCCAGCTACATGCTCAAACTGAAGTTTTCTTTCAAAATTCTTTAGATCCATCACAGCTCATTCAGTACGGTCTCCATAGCCACCACCCCTGCAAGCCTCACACTGAAATTGCTTGGTTTCTCTTTTAAAAATACTGATTTATGATCATTTTTAAAATGATACTAGCACTGTTCATTCATTCATCCATCCATCTGTCCATTTATTTAGGTGTGGGGGATGTTTTGTGACCAGAATGGTTTTGAACTCACAGCACTCTTACTTCAGCTTCAACTGATTTGAAGGATAAAGTATAACAAAATAAACCTACACTTATTTATCCTCTAACTTTATTTCAAGACATAATCTGTTTTCTTCTAGCCCATTTGCCCTATTTCTTTAGAGCAGATTTCATACATAATTTCATCTATTTGTGGTAATGTAAACTTAACCTCAGTACCAATATTATGTCTATTGTTTTTATTTTACTGGGTTTCTCTCAGTAGCCCTGTCTGTCCTGCAATTTACTCTAGATCAGGCTGGCCTTAGATTCACCTGCCTCTGCTTCCTGAGTGCTGGGATTTAAGACGAGTGCCACCGCAGACAGCTTGTTTTTAAATTTTATAGTAAATTTTGTCTTCTATTTTTATTTATTTATTTAGGTCTTCTATTTTTAGACAAGGTCTCATATAATCTTGGTTGACCTGGAACTCATACTTTTCTGCTTGGCCTCCCAAGTCCTGGAATACAAATATTGCCACGGAATAAATTTGTTTTTCTTCCTTTTTCTCCCTTCTCTGTCTTTCCCCTTTCTGTCTTGGTAGGGGTTAAACCCAGGTAGGTCATAGCTTTTTTTTTTAAATTAGGATCTTATACTTTTTTTTTTTTTGAGGGCTCAAGTGATCCTCTTTAGCTGGGAATATCGAAATGCTACTGTACTTGTCTTTTGTGTTTCAGAAGCGCAAAAATAAGAAATTTAAATTACATTTATTCAGCCAGGTGTAGTGCCTCATGCCTTTTAATCTCAGGAGGCAGCAGAGGCAGGCAGATCTTTTTGAGTTCCAGGCCATCCTGGTCTAGAGATCCAGGACAGCCAGAATTCCATAATGAGACACTTGTCTCAAAAACATTTAAGTTACATTTATTTATGACATTTTTACTTTATTGTTTTTGTGGAGGTTGGTTGTATGTGCCACAGAGTGATTATGGTGGTCAGAGGACAGCATGTAGGAGTTGATTTTTCTCTTTGCATTAGGTGGGTCCAGAGATTGATCTTGGGCTGTCAAGCTTGGTAGCACGCATCTTTCCTGTGGAGCCGTCTTGCCAAGCTAAAATAGCACTGATACTTAATTATCATAGTCATTTAACATTGACATTTCTCCTGTTTGCGTTATTTAGAAAGTTGGTGAAGATTTTGGTTTAGTGCTTAGTAGGATAGAATCTAGGAGTTTGTGCTTGCCAGACAAGTGTGCTGCCACTGAGCCAAATTCTCAACTGCCTTGACCCTGCTTGTGCATGTGATTTTTGAGGCAGGGTCTCACTATGTAGCCCTGGCTGATGTGGAACTCAATAGAGATTTGCTCACCTTTGCTTTGCAAGTGCTTTTTGTTTGCGATCCAGTTTTTGCCAGATGTTTATTTTCTTGTAGTTTTGTAGTTATTACTCATTCTGTGGCAATATGAAATGCTTATAGCAGGTGCTGGTGGGTTATTTGCTCATTGCACAACATACAATAACCTGAATTAGGATTCTCAGCATCCATGTAAAGAGTTAGGCATGGTGGCATAGGTACGTGGTTTTATAACCCTGGCACAGAGGAGCTGGAGACTGGTACCTGCCTTTTCTGGTAACGCATTTTGTCAGTTTTTGAAGATAATCTAAGGCCATTCAATATGATATTTAGTTAGAAATCAATTAAATATTATTCCTAACCCAAGGTAGATAGTTAGTATTTTATTGATCACTTACTTATTTTGAATCAGAGTTTCATTTTGTTGCCCATTGATGCCCAGAACTTGAAGTCCTCCTGCTTCAGCTTCCTGGTGCTGGCATTACAAGCAGGTACACCATACCCATATATTTGTAAGGCCTTTTTGACTTTTTTTTTTTTCTTTGAGACAGGGTTTCTCTGTAGCTTTGGAGCCTGTCCTGGAACTAGCTCTTGTAGACCAGGCTGGCCTTGAACTCACAGAGATCTGCTTGCCTCTGCTTCCCGAGTGCTGGGATTAAAGGCATGCGCCACTACTGCCTGGCTGTAATGCCTTTTTTTGAAATTAATTTTATTAATTTTTAAGATAATATAATTATATCATTTCCCCCTCCAAACCCTTCCAAAAATCCCCTCCTTGCTCTCTTTCAAATTTATGTTCTTTCTCGCCACATTGTTACATACATATACGTACGTATGTGTGTATACATAAATTCCTGAAAATACAGCCTCTCAATCTGTATAATGATACTTGCATGTATTTTCACGTCTGACCCTTTGATATTGGTTCATCAATTGGTGTGCTCTTTATTGTTTTAGGCAGAGTCTTATGTAGTCCTCATTGGCCTTAAGCTTGCCATGTAACTGAGAATGGTCTTAAATTTTCAACTTTTCTGCATCTGCCTTCCTAGTTACTGGAATTATAGACATATGCCACTATGTTTGACTTATTTTTAATGTCTTTAATATATACACCATATATTAAAGATTTATTTACTTGTTTGTATATGTGTGGACCTATGGAGGCCAGATGAAAATGTCAGATCCCTCAAGCTGGAGTTACATGCAATTGTGAGCTTACTTGGTGTGGGTGCTGGTAAGAGAACTTGGTCCTCTAAAAGAACAGTATGTGCTCTTACCTGCTAAGCTGTCTCTCCAGCACTTAAATAGTATTTTTTTATTCTTTTAATTTCATTTATATAATACATATTGATCATTTCCACCCACCACTACCTCCGTCTAACTGCCCTTAGTCTCCCTACCCCGTCTTCCTACCAGAATCATAAACGTTTGTTTTGTCGTAGTTATTAATAACTTTCAGAGTCCAATTAGTGTGGCCATCTACTAGGCCAATAGTCCTCAGCTTTTGTGTTATGACCCTTTTGGCAGCCCTCATTTCCAAAAAATTTATATTATGATTCTTAACAGTAGCAAAATTCCAGTTATGAAGTAGCAATGAAAATAATTTTATGGTTGGGGCTCACCACAACATGAACTGAAATAAAGGGCCGCAGCATTAGGAAGGTTGAGAATCACTGCACTAGGGCATGAGTGGCTGCTCCCCAATGGAGAGTAACTGTTCATCTCTTCGCCATCAACTGCCAGTAGTTCCTTCCTGGAGGATTTTTGATATCTTAATACCAGCATTTAACAAATGTAACTATTTACCCACAGTGTTTGCTAGGCTCCTTTCTAGACTATGCAAATTCCCTGATCTCCTGCAACTTAGGAAATTGTTAAGTAAGAGTAAATGCTGTGGAGACAAATAAGAGGTAATGGGGGTGGGGAGGCTGCTATTTTAGACAAGGTAGTTAGAAGAGAACAAGCTTGCCTGAACTCTACCAGTTAGAGGTAGCAGGTACAACCATTGGAAATTATAAGAAACAAGAATCTGGAAAAGTTCAAAGTCAGCATTTAAAGCACTGAAGTTTGATGTAGCTATCTAGCTGTCTGCAGATTCATTTATATTTGGTTGTGAGTGTAGGGTTTGTTAAGAATTGGTTGCTAAAGGAAATTTGAACTGTGAAACGTTTGCTGTAAAACTGTTAAATAGGCCGGGCGGTGGTGGCACACGCCTTTAATCCCAGCACTTGGGAGGCAGAGGCAGGCGGATCTCTGTGAGTTCGAGACCAGCCTGGTCTACAGAGCTAGTTCCAGGACAAGCTCCAAAGCCGCAGAGAAACCCTGTCTCGAAAAAAAAAACAAAAACAAAACAAAAAAAACCCAACAAAAAACAGAAACTGTTAAATAGAAAACCCCAAATTGATGACATTTAGTAAATAAACTTTACATGTTTTTGGTGTGAATGTAGGCCACCATGCCAAGTTATGTGTATTGTTGGTAGGTTTGTGTTCTTTTAGCCAATTCAAAACAAATAAATTTAAAAGTAATCATTGCATACAGGTACTTCTACTTGAGTGGCTCCAATAATTTGCTTTTGTTTTTGAGAACAGGGTCTTCTGCCACCCAAACTGGTTAAACTTTTCTCTGTAGCTTGAGGCTGGCCTTGAAATCCTGACCTACCATTCTTTGAATCCCAAAGAGCTAGTATTTATAGGCCTTTGTCACTGTGCTCCACAGTAATTCCTGTAACTATTTCTATAAGGTGAATTTTACCCAGGAACTTATTTTCCTAGAACTGTATTTATGATATCCAAAGTGTTCATGTGTGCTAGACAAGTGTTAGCATTGAGCTATACCCCTAGTCCTTATTTTTTCCAAATCTTCCTTTAAACTTATATTTTTGTGTTTCAGATTGTGAATCGGCACGGTCCTGAGGCAGACAGGCATTTATTACGCTGTCTATTTTCACATGTGGATTTCAGTGGCGATGGTAAAAGCAGTGGCAAAGATTTCCATCAGGTATTTGGGGATTTAAGAGTTTATGTCTATAATCCCCAATCACTTTGTAAATTTGTAGTTTAGGGCATAATTTATGAAAACTATGTACAGGATAATGTCCAGAACATAATCTTAGAAAGGTAGCTAAGAGGTGTTGGGGATTCTTTCCTATACTTCTCTTTTCTGCCTGGCTATATACTGAAGACAGTCTGCTTTAGGATCATGGAGCTGCTGCTGGGTCTGCCTGATGAAGGAAGCAGGATTTGGGGAGGGCCTACTTGACAAGGCAGATAGAATATCTCATGTTCTGAATGAGATGATTTTCAGTCTTGTCAGAGTTAATTATGATAGTGTTTGTGACTTACTAACGGACTCTAATGTGTACATTTTGGTTTGGCACTTATTACTGGTACGTTTTATATAGTTAAGTGGATTTTAAACAGCAGATTTTTTTTTGTTTTTTTTTTTTCTTCAAGGCAGGATTTCTCTATGTAATAGCCGTGAGTGACCCAAAAACTCACTCCTGTACATCAGGCTGACCTCAAACTCTCAGAGATCTATCTTCCTGCCTCTGTGCTGCCTCTGTTCTTGAGTGCTGGGATCAAAGGTGTGTGCCACCACCACCCAGGAATAAAGAGCTAATTTTGATAGTAAGAACTATACAGCATCTAATGTTCGTAGGTTCTCTTTTCCTTTCTTTGTGTGAGATGATGGTTAATGCTAATAGAAGTTTATTTTTATTTTTATTTTTTTGAAGACACAGTTTCTGATTCAGGAGTGTGCCTCGCTGATTACAAAGCCAAATTTTATCTCGACATTGTCATATGCCATTGATAATCCATTGCACTACCAGAAGGTTAGTATAATTTTATCTTTAGTACGATCGTGATAATATATATCTTTCCCTTCATTTTTGAGGCAGGGTCTTTCTGTGTATGTGTAATCCCGGCCATTCTTCTGTCTCAATCTCTCAGTGCTGGGCTGTTGTAGACATGAAACACCACACCCAATTTGAATATGTAATAATACTGTGTTATTTAAAATGACTCCAAATCTTTACTTCTGGGGTTTTGGTGTTCGTTTTGCTTTGTCCTTTAAAGACCTGGTCTCCGTGTAGCCTTAGCTGTCCTGGAAGTCACTGTGTAGACTAGGCTGCTTTGAACTCACATTGAGCCACCTACTGTGGTTTAGGAGTGTTGGGATTAAAGGTGTGAGTACATCTGTACTTTTTTTTTTTTTTTAAAAAAAGTGCCATATCTTAAAATTTGAAGGATTGACTTTTGTAACTTTCTGAGAGAATCAAGGTAGTTGCTTGGTAGCAAATGGAATCTTACTAAACCAGATTGAGTCAAGGTTTAAGTTTGTCAGGCTACAGCTCTAGAATATAGTGTGTTGCTTCTAGTAGCTCAGAATTATGTCATGTGTATATTGTGCCATGATTGGATGAACTAACGCTTTAAAAACTTTGTTAAATTATATCATTTTTAAAAAGTTAAATCTTAAAATTATTTATGTTTCAGAGTCTAAAGCCTGCACCCCATTTATTTGCCCAGCTGAGTAAAGTTCTCAAGTTAAGTAAAGTACAAGAGGTAAGTGTTTTGAGGAAAGATATGTAGGCAGAAATCAAAGTTAAAAACCATTTGACTCTTGTTAATATAACTCCTTCTTGTTTCAGGTAATTTTTGGTCTTGCCCTTTTGAATTCTTCTAGTTCAGATCTCAGGGGTTTTGGTAAGTTATTTTATACTGAGTATAAGGTTCTTTCTTGATTGCTTTTTAAATTCATACTTGTGTGATAATCAAATCCAGGTTTTGGACATGGTAGACAAAATTGCTACCTCTGAGCTTCCCCCCAGTGTTAAGTAGTTTTTTTACTGTTTTAAATTTATATTTATGCATGTGTGAGCGTTTTGCGTGTGTGTAAGTACATCGTATATATCTGGTGCTTGAGGCCAGAAAAAAGTGTCAGGTTCTCTTTAACTGGTTGTGAGATGCCACATGCATGGTGGGGACTGCATCTGGGTCCTCTGCAAGAGTAACAAGTGCTTTCAACTGCTCTCTCTCCAGCTCTTGTTTTTGTTTTTGAGAAAAACTTGTGCTTGTATAGCCCAGGGTGGCTTCAAACTCACCAATTTCATAAGTGCTGAGATTGCAGCCATGTGCTATAATGCCTGGAGCTCTGCTGTCCTGTAACTCCCTGTGTAGACCAGGCTGATCTCAAAACTGAAGAGATCCACCTGTCTCAGCCTCATGAATGTTGGGTTTGAAGGCGTGCACCATCATACCCAGCTCCAGCACTGGCTTTTTAACAGAATTCTGTGGTGTTAGTTGCGTTCACATCATTGTAAAACTGATTTCAGAACTTTTCATCTTTTGGCGGGGGGCAATGGTTGAGACAAGGTTTCTCTGTGTAATAGCCCTGACTGTACCAGAACTCACTCTATAGACCATGCGGGCCTCACTTACAGAGCTCCACCTGCCTGCTGGGATTAAAGGCGTGCACCACCAAACCTGGCCAGAACCTTCATTTTGTAAACATTTTCTTTCTTTCATCAGCATTGTTTGAGTATACCTCTCAGAGCTATGTGAAAGCACAAGAGAGATAAAAATGTATGTTGATGAACACAGAGGGTGATCACGTGAACGCTTCATTCATTCATTCATTCATTCATTCATTCATTTTTACCTATTATGGTATAATAGTAACTTGGCTTATTTGACTTTTAGCTGCCCAGTTTATAAAACAGAAGCTTCCAGATCTTCTGCGTTCTTACATAGACGCAGACGTCAGTGGAAATCAAGAAGGTGGCTTCCAAGATATAGCAATAGAGGTCCTACATCTCCTACTCTCCCATCTCCTCTTTGGGCAGAAGGGAGCCTTTGGAGTTGGACAGGAGCAAATAGACGCTTTTCTTAAGACACTGCGCAGAGGTAAGTCACAAACTGTAATAAAAAAGCATATTGGAATATAAGTGAAGATGATGGTTTCCTGTTCTTATTTTTAGTCTTTTATAACAAACGACTGTAATATCATTTTTAAGTATAAAAATTGTAATAGAAACTTTTTAAAGAATAAGTATAAAGTGAACCTAATTTCATCTTTTTTTTTTTAAATATAAGTACAGTCACAGGTAAGATGAGGCATATTTCTCTGCAGCCTTTTCCCACTCTAGGGAAGGAAGCTACATTATGGTATCCAGCTGTTTTTAATTTGAAAAGGTTGGCTTTTTGGGGGTGAGGGTTCGAGACAGGGTTTGTCTGTAGCTTTGGAGCCTGTCCTGGAACTACTCACAGAGATCCACCTGCCTCTGCCTCCCAAGTGCTGGGATTAAAGGCGTGTGCTACCACTGCTCGGCTTGTTTTTTGTTTTTCAAGACAGGCTTTCTCTGTAGCCCTGGCTGTCCTGAAACTCACTTTGTAGGTCAGGTTCGCTTGGAACTCAAGAGATCCGCCTGCCTGTACCTCCATTTTTGATAATACTTATATTTACTTTGTAATTTGCTTTATGATTCAAGATCAATAAATAAATCCCCATCCTCTTATCCTCATAAAAGAGAAATGTGACTCTTCTTTACTTCCTGTTGTTTGTGTAGTTTAATTTAAGCTGCATCAACTTTCAGTCACAAGAAACTTTCTGTTTCTAGTGCATTCTGTTCCCCTGTAATGAATTCTGCCCCTTATATGGGAATTTTGCTATAAAAGTTTAGTATTTAGTATGAATTGATCGACAGGTGCTGGAATCTGCCCATAAAAAGTTAAAGTATACACATGAGCAGTTGTTTTGCAATCCCCAAAAATTCAAAATCTAGGATTGTTTTGAGATCATAGCTTGGGAAAATTTAATTTTTTTTATACCGGTCATTTTATGTTCTGGTTGTCTTCCAACACACCTATCAAGATCAGTCTGCCCCTATCTTCTGTGTGCTGGTATTAAATATGTGCACGATCACACCCAGCCGTAAAACTGCATGATTTTGAATATGAGTTTGCAGAAGAATTAGGTTTTAAGGGATTTTAGATCGCTAGCAGGAGAGATGTACCTTTATATCTTGCCAGGCATTGAGCCCAGGACCTCAGGCGTGCTACACAGACTCTTCTTTTTTGTCTTTTATTTTTCAAGACAGGGTTTTTCTGTGAAACAGTCCTGGTTGACCTGGAGCTCACTCTGTAGACCAGGCTGGCCTTGAACTCACAGACTTCCGCCTGCCTTTGCCCCCAAGTACTGGGATTAAAGGCGTGTGCTACCATTGCCCGCTGCTAGGCAACTCTTAATGTGCTGCATCTTTAGCCTCTAGGTTGTTGTCTTTTACTTGTTTATAACAGTCTTATTCCATTTCTTTCTTCAGATTTTCCCCAAGAGCGTTGTCCTGTGGTGCTTGCACCACTTTTATACCCTGAAAAACGGGACATTCTAATGGACAGGATCTTGCCTGACTCTGGAGGGGTAGCTAAAACCATGATGGAGAGCTCTCTGGCTGATTTCATGCAAGAAGTAGGCTATGGCTTTTGTGCAAGGTTGGTAGGAAGACATGACAAAATTGTAGTTGTTATTAAGCATGATTATTGAAAAGAAGTACACAAAATTGTTGCTGTGTGCATCAGTATTCTTGCTTCTGATTTTAATCTTATACACACTAGTCTGGTGTGTGGTTTTCAGCTATAAATATTCTAGGGCTTGAACCTGTGACTTCTCATCCCTACTAGTTCCTTTAGGAACCAAGTTTTTAGTTCAGTCACCAGAATAGTCATATTTTAGCCTATGCACTCACTTTGCTATTTTGAATTAAACTTCTAGAAGCAAGATGAAGAGGATAGGATACATTTTCAAGGTTTAAATATTAGAGTAATCAGATTCACCTTTGAGGGTGTGATTAGCTTGCTTTTGGTACTGCGGGGTTTTTTTTGTTTTTTTTTTTTTTTTTGTTTTTTTGAGACAGGGTTTCTCTGTAGCTTTGGAGCCTATCCTGGAACTAGCTCTTGTAGACCAGGCTGGTCTCAAACTCACAGAGATCCGCCTGCCTCTGCCTCCCGAGTACTGGGATTAAAGGTGTGCGCCCCCACCGCCCGGCGCTTTTGGTACTATTAAGAGAGCTCAGCTGGTGTTGCTGAGCTTGATGGCATGAGTTCAGTCTCTGGAACCCATTTGATAGAAGGAGAGAGCAGATTCCATCCAAGTTGTCCTCTGGTGTCTGAACAAATGGCAAACAAATGCATGCACACACATAATTTTACACAGTATAATTTAAAAAATGAAGTTGATTTATACTAAAAATTGAAAGTACCATTTTTTTTTTGAAAGTACTATTGTAAGCGGAAACTGCTCGCTTGTTTTCCGGCAACCCAGTCCTGAATAATCTCACAGAAATTATATTAATTAGAAAACTGTTCTGCCAATGACTCAGGCATATTTCTTGCTAGCTCTTACATCTTGAATTAACCCATTTTTATTAATCTGTGTATCGCCACGATGCTGTGGCTTACTGGGAAAGGTTCTGGCTGACATATTTCCTTCTGCAGCTACATGGCGTCCCCTTGACTCTGCCTACGTTCTCTCTATATCTCGGTTTGGATTTCCCACCTGGCTTTGCTCTGCTAAGCCATTGGCCGAAACAGCTTTATTCATTAACCAATGGTAATAAAACATATTCACAGCATACAGAGGGAATCCAACATCATATTTTTTTTTAATTTTTGTTTGTTTGTTTGTTTTTGTTTTCAAGACAGAAATACACAAGACTCTGTGTATTTCTTGGCTGTCCTGGAACTCATTCTAGACCAGACTAGCCTTGAACTCAGATCACCTTCCTCTGCCTCCTTGGTCCTGGGATTAAAGGCGCTGTGCCACTATTGCCCTACTAGAGATAACTTTTTTATGCTAGTGATTTTTATGTTTCTAGTTGCATAAAAGTAACACAAAACATTAATTTCCTTATATTCAAGTATTTCATACCACATCTCATTTATTTGTAGTACTTTTTAGTTTTGGTGTATGAGGTGGAAGTAAGCATTTTTTTAAAAGTATTATTTTTGTTTCAGTATTGAAGAATGTCGCAATATAATCATGCAGTTTGGTGTTCGGGAGGTCACAGCTGCCCAGGTTGCCAGGGTTTTGGGAATGATGGCTCGAACTCATTCAGGATTAACAGACGGTATTCCATTACAGGTTTGTTGTCTTCAACTTTTATACCAAAAGACTTAAAATTCTGTCTTCTTGTGTTTATTGAATATGATTGATCTCAAGATGAGAAGAAAAGATTTGTTAGTTGGATTTGCTTAATTGTAGTTTTACTTTTACAGAGCATCTCTGCTCCTGGCAGTGGGATCTGGAGTGACGGAAAAGATAAAAGTGAAGGCGCACAGGCACACACATGGAATGTAGAGGTTTTGATTGATGTTCTTAAAGAACTGGTGAGTACACGTGATCCGGGCTTTGTATTCATATTAACATTATGTACTCAGGATTTTTGCTGTTTGTTTTATAAGTTTTGTGGGCAACTGAATAAGACCAGCAATGTTTTGTAATATCTCCACTTATTGGTTCAAAACAGAATGAAGCATTCATGATAAATCTATACATTAAACAGTTCATAATGAAATTCAAGCCTCTGCCCCCCATTAGAAATTGTCAACTCACCCGTTGTGTGTACATGCATGTGTATGGGGCCAGATGTTGGCCTTGGTGCCTTCTTCCCCTGTCAGCTTTCATCTGACTTTTGAAAGAGTAGCTCACTGAATCCACAGATCCTCTATTGTTGTGTTTTGTCCAGCCCCTACCCATCCTGTGTTTACTGATGCATGCTACCATGTCCAGTTTGTTTGGAGGGGCTAGGTATTGAACTCAGGGTTCTTGAGACTGTTACAAGTAAATCATCTTTGTAGTTCCTGTTTCACAGTTCTGAGCTAAAATGATGAATTTGGTTTTGATTTTTTTTTCCAAGACAGGATTTCTCTGTGTAACAGCTCTGGCTGTCCTAGAACTTGATTTGTAGTCTATGCTGACCTCAAACTCACAGAGATCCACCTGCTTCTGCCTCCCAAATGCTGGGATTAAAGGCTTGCGCACCACTGTCTGGCAAAATGGTCAATTGTTAAGTGTATTCTTTGGTCAAGTTGCAAAGTAATTGAAGAGTTATTGAGAAGGCAGGCCTGAATTTTTTTTTTTTTTTGGTATGTGCAGCTAAAATAAATCTTTATTACACATTGATCTTTATTTTATTCAGAAACAAATTGACCCTCCATATAAAGAAAACACCTGGATGAAATATGGAAGTGCTTAAGTAAAGCATAAAGGCCAAGTTGGATATTAAAAGGGATTTATGAAATTTATACACCAGGAGAATAGTAAATTCAAATGTAATATCTTGATAAAATGTCAAAGAAAAGATATAAGAATTACAAGCCTGGAGAGAAGGCTCAGCAGTTGTGTTTACTGCCTGCTCTTCCAGAGGATCCAGGTTCTGACTCCAGTTCATGGTATCTGACCCCTCACACAAATGCACATACAAGCAAAACAGCAATGCACATAAAATAAAAGTAATTTAAAAACTACTTAATCACAGGTTGGAGTGGTGATGCATGCCTGTGAGACAAAGGCAGGAATATTATTATACAGGGGAAGCCTACCTCATCTACTTTGCAAATTCCAGGCAAGCCAGCTATGTCATTTTGTCAAGACTACCTTGAAAAAACTGAACCAGATCGTAGTATTTTTTTTTTATAGTTTCTCACTTGAAATTGGAAATGTGGCTCAGTGGTAGAGTGCTTGTCTAGCATGCTGAATGCTATGTTCAGTCTCAGCACAGCAGGAAAAAACAAACCAAAATCCTCTGTTTTGGTGCCGTGTAGCACAGGACACCATTGAACTCAAATCCTCTACCTCCTGAGTGGTGGGGCCACAGATATGTACCACCAACCCTGGCAAGATCTGAATAGACTTTTGGGCGGGTCCTTGAAATTGAGTTTAAGACCTCAGTACATGTTAGACATTCTGCCTAAGCTGTTATACCCAGCTTATAACTCTTAACAGTCTTCTAGGTGTTTATCCTAGTTTTCATTTTTGTTATTCATGTTTACAACTTACTACCAAGACCTAGTTGCAGAGAACCCTTGTGTTCTTTCATAACTTCACTATTAACAGAATTAATGGGTTTTACTTTATTTTCTCAATAACTTCAGGGATCAAAGCCAATGTCTTGGGTTTTGCATGTTGATAGGTACGTGCATGTCTATTTGGTAGCCAGGGTTGATGTTTGTTGTCTTCCTAAATCACTCTTCACCTTTGTGTGTGTGTGTGTGTGTGTGTGTGTGAGAGAGAGAGAGAGAGAGAGAGAGAGAGAGAGAGAGATTTATACATGGAATTCAAAGGACAACCTGCTATTCTATGTTGCTTTTCATCTTGTCTGAAGCGGAGTCTCAAATTTTTTGTGTTTTGCTATTGCCTGTTCCAGTCTTGTTAGCTCAGATTTCTAGGAATTCTTTTAACTATGCTTTTCATTTTGCTGGAGGAGCACTGGGATTACAGGAGCGCCTACATTGTAACGTCATTGGTTCTGGGGCTTCAAACTCAGGCTTACCTCTTGAGCCATTTTCCTTACCTTTCCCCATAGTTTTTTGGTATGGTCTAGTCGTGCCTGGAGTTCATCAAGTTGGCGAGGTTACCTGGTCATTGAACTCTAGGGACTGTTTCCTTTGTACTGAGATTACATATTTGTTATGCTTTGTGTTGTTTAAGACAGAGTCCACCTGCCTCTGAAGTGCTGGGTTTAAAGTCATGCCTAGCTTTGTTCTTTTTCAAAAATGAGTTCTAGGCATAACTTGTAAATGGAGGAAGAATTTTTGTGACCCCACTGCACAGTCCCAAATAGTCACACAGAGACTTTACAGACTGTTTGGCCTATAGTTCAAGCTTATTACTAACTAGCTCTTACATTTAAATTAGCCCATTTCTATTAATCTGTGTATTGTCACTTGACTGGCTTTTACCAGTCTGCTTGTTGTTTCTTGTGCAGCTAGCTACTTGAGTCTCTCTAGACTCTACCACTTCTCTGAGTCCTTTGATTGTTTTGCCAAACCCTGTCCTACCTAACTATTGGTCAAACAGCTTTTATTATTACCCAATGGGAACAATACATATTTACAGTGTACAGAATCATCCCATACTTAGAATTTTAATTTGCAACTTAGTCCAGTGATTTTCAACCTTCCTAATAATTCTATCCTTTAATACAGTTCCTCATGTTGTGGTGACTTCCAACTGTGAAACTGTCTTCAGTGCTACTTCATAACTGTATTTTGCTACTGTAATATGGGCCTACACTGTACCATAATGTAAATATCTGTTTACCAATGGTCTTAGGCCACCGCTGTGAAAGGGACACTTGACCCCCTCTCCTAAGGACTCACAACCCACTGGTTGAGAACCACTGTTCTACTTCCTTGTTGGGTTTTATTACTTGTTTCTTGCTTTCTTTGAGATAGTGTCTGATATGGTATTTTGTTGTTGCTTCTTTTTATTTTTAAAAACTTTTATTTTGCCCATAATGGCCTGAAACTTGAATTCCTCCTACCTGAGCCTTTGTTACATTTCTTAGTAGTACAGCTATGATGCTTAACAAGGAATATTCTGAGAACTCTTGTATTAGGTAATCTGTCACTGTGCAATCAGAATAGTATGTACTAACACAAATCTAAGAGGAGTAGTCCTCTTACCCCAACTGATGTGCAGTATGTTACTGTCCTGAGTACAGTAGATAGCTGATACAATGATCTGTATTTGTTTACATAGTAAAATTGCAATGTGAAAAAAAAAGTATCCCTGTGGTGTAGGTTAGTGGTAGAGCACTTGTGTAAGAGAAGCAAGGCGGCTGGCTGGATCACTAGCACTGCAAAGAAAAGGCAAAAAACAGTGGAGCTCAAGGGACTGGGAATTTAATTGCAAAGGCCCAGGTTATAACTATATTATTTATCATTACAGTTTTGCTTTTGTTGTTTCCTTTTTTTATGAAAAGACAGGGTTTCTCCATGTGTAGCGCTGGCTAGCCTGGAACTTCCTATAAAGACCAGGCTGGCTTAGAATTTAGAGAGATGGTTTGCTTCTGCCTCCAGAGTGTTAGGATTATACAGGTGAACACCAGCACACCTGACTTACCTGGCTTGTTAAGACTTCTTAAAGATGTAAATGGAGAGGACTCTTATTTCCTGGCTACCCAGACTTGAGAAATCACACAGAAACTATATTAATTACAACACTGTTTGGCTTTTTAGCTCAGACTTCTTATTAACTAACGCTTACATCTTAAATGAACCCATTTGTATTATTCCATATTTTACCACGAGGTTCGTGGTTTGTTACCTCTTGCTTTTTGGGCTGCTACATGGCCTCTGCCTGAGTCTGCCTTCTTTCCTTCTTTATCTCTGCTTGGATTTACTGCCTGACTCCATTCTGCCCTTCAATAGGCCAGAGGAGCTCCTTTATTAACCAATGGTAATAAAACATTCACAAAATACAGAGGGGAAATCCTACATCATAAAAGGCATATATGGAGGCTGTTTTATTTTAAAAAGGAGGTGGAGAGATGGCTTAGAGGTTAAGAGCACTTACTGCTCTTTTGGAGGACCTGCATTTGGTTTTCAGCATTCACATGATGGCTCACAACTGTCTGTAACTCCAGTTCAAGAGTATCTGATGCCCTCTTCCGACCTTGATGGGAACTGGGCATATATATGTACATAAACAAAGTATATATACATATATTCAAACAAAATACACAGAAAATAAAAATCTTAAAACTTTTAAAAGAACTTTAATATGATTGGTAATATAGTGTTAGAATATATGCCAAGCATGAAGGAGGCCCTAGTTTGAACCTCCAGCTCCACAAATAAATACATTTCAGTGCATTATAGCGTTGACTTTATTAAGGGGAATTATTTTTGAGACAGGGTCTGGTCTCATTGTGAAGCACAAGCTGAGTAGAAACTCCTGATCTTCTTGGGTCAGCCTCCTAAAGACTAAAATTGTAAACATGTGCAGCCATACCCCAGCTCTTTTTGTTTTGTTTTTCTTTTTGTTTTTCAAGACAGAATTTCTTTGTAGCTTTGGAACCTGTCCTGGAACTTGCTCTTGTAGGCCAGGCTGGCCCCGAACTCACAGATTTCATTTGCCTCTGCCTTTCGAGTGCTGGGATTAAAGTCGTGCACCACCAATGCCCAGCTACCCAGGTCATTTTTAATATCTTGTTTATTTTCATTCACGTAGACTTGTAATAACACTGAATTTCAAATACATGCATAATGCAGTGGTATAAACCTTCAGGAAAGCTATCCTTGAGAAATTGGCAGAAATGTGTCTCTGGTGTTTACTTCTTTTTCATTATATTTTAATTTAGATGCAGATAATGCATCATTAGTGTTATACTGTTACTGAAAACCTATGTTTTTTCATGTCTATGCATCCAAACCTTATAAGGAACGAGCTGTGGTGGTATATACCGTCCCAACACTTCAGGCTGATGTCTCTTTAGTTCAAGGCCAGCCTGAACTACAGTGAGTTCTAGGCCGGCCAGGGTTGAAACTTTTATAAAGTAAGACCCAATCTGGGAAAAATTAAACAAAACAAAATGAAAAAAAAAAACTTGTTAAGATGCACGTTGAAAGTGCTAAAAAATTTTGGTATTTGTGGATATGTTCAATAGAATACTTAGATTTTCAAATTATTTTGTCTTTGCCCATATTTGTTTCTTTAATTTTGAAATGTTTTCATCTTTTTAGAACCCAAGTTTGAATTTCAAGGAAGTAACTTATGAACTGGACCATCCTGGATTTCAAATTCGTGACAGCAAAGGGCTTCATAATGTGGTTTATGGTATTCAGAGGGGCCTGGGCATGGAAGTGTTTCCAGTGGATTTCATATATAGGCCTTGGAAACATGCAGAAGGCCAGGTAAGAATGATGCTTAGGTAGTGAAGAAATAATAATTCTTTTATTAGGCCAGTTTACCCATTGGTTGTAATATTCTAGTTAATTTATTTTGCTTAGCTAAGGAAATTGTTGTTTGCCATCAGGTTTATATTTCTATTTTCACAGTTTTATAACTGACCAGAGTTCTTGGAGGTGCTCTTACAGTTTGAGTATGTTTATCTCTAAGGCCACTTATCACTTTCCATTTAAAACTTCAATTATCTAACAACCCTGAGATTAGCTTTCTGTAAGTGGCTCATATTTTTGCAGCATTCCTAATTCTTTTTTTTAAGTATTTATTTATTTATTTGTTTGTTTGTTTATTATGAATACAATATTCTGTCTGTGTATATGCCTTCAGGCCAGAAGAGGGCACCAGATCTCATTACAGATGGTTGTGAGCCACCATGTGGTTGCTGGGAATTGAACTCAGGACCTTTGGAAGAGCAGGCAATGCTCTTAACCACTGAGCCATCTCTCCAACCCGCATTCCTAATTCCTTATGAAAATAAGGTCTTTGTTGTTTTGTTGCAGCTCTCCTTCATCCAGCATTCCCTGATAAACCCAGAGGTCTTCTGCTTTGCTGACTACCCCTGTCATACTGTTGCTACTGACATTTTGAAAGCGCCACCAGAGGATGACAATCGAGAAATTGCCACGTGGTAATACTCCTGCACTCTAGAAATACAAAGCTCTTATTGAACAAGTAATACTGTTAATATACTTAAAGGGAATTTTATTTTTATTTATTATGTGTTCTGCCTGCATGCCATAGGAGGGCCTCAATCTCACTATAGTGGTTGTGACTCACCCACCATGTGGGTACTGGGGATTGACCTCTGAAAGAGCAGCCAGTCTTCTTAACCTCTGAGCCATCTATCTCTCCAGCCCGGAAATTTTATTTTTAATGAGGTGATTTAATAAAGGTTGTTTTTTTCGAGACAGGGTTTCTCTGTGGCTTTGGAGCCTGTCCTGGAACTAGCTCTGTAGACCAGGCTGGTCTTGAACTCACAGAGATCCGCCTGCCTCTGCCTCCTGAGTGCTGGGATTAAAGGCGTGTGCCACCACTGCCAGGCTAAAGGTTTTTTTTTTTTTTTAAAGAGAATGTTGATGAATAAAAATTCTTCTTTATTACATTTCCCTAGTTAAATTTTTGTTTTTTTCTGATACATTTTCTATATTTAGGTCTAATTGGCCCAAAAAGTGTCTTTTTAGCATTTTTGGGACAGAAGACCAGGCGCATTCTGTATAACTCATTTTAGGTCATTCCATGTTATTTATGGCCTTATCGTTTTCTTCAAGGACTAAATGTAGAGTTAGATTTTTAGATAAGATTAAAGCCAACCATATTCAACTTAGTTTTATGCACTTTACACTTGCACCACACCAGAAAACAGCTACTGAAAACTTTGCATTACCATACTTAAGATAGAAATTACCATACTTAAGATAGAAATTTTATCATATAAATTACGCCTTATTAATGTGTATTTTGAGTTTTTTAAACTATTATAAAATCACATTTGCCTTTCATCCCAGTCATAAAAATCTTGGTAATGAGGTTCTATTATGGAAATCAATTATGAATTGATTTGTGTTTCTTTTCTAATTAATCTGTAGGCATAGCAGCAGGTTCCCCTCCCTCCAGCACACAATGTTCATGAAACAAAGGGCCTTAAAACATTCTGAGCAAGTGCTTCCCCAGCAGCATGTGAGCAGTTTTAAAATCTTTAGCAGTCTCTTGAGAATATTCTCTAATACCAAGGTATGGAAGGACTGTAATGTATGTAGTTTTATTTTATAGCTGATATCTTAATTTGAAGTGAGTTTGAAGGCTAGAGATATGACTCGGTGGTAAACTGCTTATAAGTACATTTTCTCAGTACCTAGCACCCAAGGAAAAAAGCATTTTTTTAAAAAATTTTCATTGATGGGGCTGGAGAGATGGCTCAGTGGTTAAGACCACTGACTGCTCTTCCAGAGGACCCAGGTTCAATTCCCAGCACCCACATGGCAGCTCACAACTGTCTGAAGATACAGTTGCAGGGGATCTGACACCTTCACACTAATGCACATAAAATAAAGTTAAATAAACCATAAAAATATTTAAAAAAATTTTTTTTCATTGATCGTTGAGCATCTTTCTTCCTTCATTCTCGTTAGGAAAAGCTTGGATTTGATTGAGTCTCTGCTGAGGCTTGCAGAGGTTGGGCAGTATGAGCAAGTGAAACAACTCTTCAGCTTCCCTATCAAACACTGTCCAGACATGCTGGTATTGGCCTTACTACAAATCAACACCTCCTGGCACACCTTACGCCATGAACTCATCTCTACTTTGATGCCAATTTTCCTTGGAAACCATCCTAACTCTGCCATTATTTTGCACTACGCATGGCATGGGCAGGTAAGACAACTAATTTGCTTATCAGTTCTCCATTGCATTTTTTGACATCCTTTAAAACTTGGTGTTTCACGTCTGGAGTGATGATTTAGCAAATAAAGAGTGCTGCTCTTGCAGAGCCAGGTCCCAGCATCCACATGGCTGCTTACAACCATTTGTGACCATGACTCCAGTTCTAGGGAAGCCAAAAATCTTTCTCTGACCTCTGATGCCACCAGGCATGCAGGCATAATTCATATATTAATCTAAACATCGCATGAGATAAACAAATCTCTGTGTTCCATTAGAAAGATTTATTGTCATCAAGCAGGTTTCATCTTTTAGGATCCTGTTGTCAATTTTATAAAAGTACCAGAGAGCAAGGATATTAGATACTCAAATTCAGCACCCATAAAACTCACTACTTGCTGTGACACATTTAAGCCTTAATGAAGAGCTTACATACTTACTATGAAAACAAAAACTCCTGATTTTGCTTTCAACAATAAATTAGAAAAGTCACAAATGAGTCTTTGGTTGTTGCTGGTTTTTGTTTTTTTTTTTTAAATTTCTTTGTGTCAAGAGTTATACGAGTCCTAGGCAGTTCAACTGGAAATCACTATCAAGAAGATAACTTTCAATTTAGGATCCCTGGCTTCTGTGGTGTTGGGAATTAAACCCAGGGCTTTGATTGTGCTAAGGAAGCACTCTAGCAGTTTAGCTATATTCCTCACCCCAGAGATAGCTTTAATAGTATTATTTATCTGTCTGTTTTTGATGTGATTGTGGTGTGTGTGTATTTTGTTAGTACATGCATTCAGAGAGTTAGACTCTCCTATCCTACTTTGTTTTTCTCTCCCTTCAACCTAGAGCTGTGCTGGTAGCCAGCAAGCCCTGCAAGCTTTCTGTTTCCACTTTACATTGCAGGGTTATAGCAAGTCCTGGGATCTGAACTTTCGTCCTCATGCTTACAAAGCAAGCACTTTTACCTATTTCTCTATTCCTCAATCCCAAAATTTAAGCTTGTCTGCCTGGCTTGGGACTCTTGAGTACTAGGATTTCAGGCATGTGTTATTATGCCAAGTGAGCCTGCCTTAACATTATGTTTTGTTTTTAGTTTTTTGATGCAGGGTCTCTTGGTGCCTCAAATACACTAAGCTCAGAGTAGTCGCAAACTCTTGACTTAACATACTGCATGCTGAGATTATAGGCACACTCCAGTGCACTTGGCTTATTGGGTCTTATATTTCATATTTGAAAATGAATAAGCAGACTTACATGCTCATAGAAAAACAGAATTTTTGGAGTAGTTGAGTAGGTTTGGGAAGGTGTACAGAATGTTATTGTAATTACGTAGTGCTTAAGCCTGTGCTGAGCCTCTGTATTGATAGTTTTTAAAGTAGAACATGGAAAATTAGCTAGGCATTTGTAATAATACTTATCAAATGTCTGGCAGGGTTGCCATTTAACATTCCCCTCTTTTTTTTAGGGACAGTCTCCATCAATTCGCCAACTTATAATGCATGCAATGGCAGAATGGTACATGAGAGGGGAACAATATGATCAGGCCAAATTGTCTCGAATACTTGACGTGGCCCAGGACTTGAAGGTGACTTCAGAGGAATGCAGCAGCAGCTGTTTACTAATGATTAATATATTTTAATATAATGTACATGTGTTAGGAATATTGTACATGTAACTAGCTTATTTGAATTAGGATTTAGAATTTTGCTTTATTGAAAGATAATGAAAAGAATAGTTTTAGATAAGCACAATGTTTATTTTTGGTTGGTGTGACTCAGATAAAGGCTGGTTTGTTTGATTGTCTTCGTAGTGTTCAGAATTGACTTATCAGGGATTAGAAAGGTAGGCAAACTATCATAAAGCTGTGTAACCAGCCTTGCAAGACTGTTTTAAAGCAAGTGATGATCGAGCTTCAGTCATGAGTAATCGATGAGTTAAAATTTTGTAGAAAGCAGAATTATTTCAATTATAGCAAATTTGTTAGAATCTTCTGCTAGTTGACTATCTTTTATCATGTGTTATTATAAAAAGTGTAATTGGTGTTTAGGTTATGTTAAACTTGCATGTAGATGATAAAAAATGGGAAAGGGTCATTATTTACCCTCTTGCTTTGCTCTTGATATTGTTAATTGAAAAAGAGCCAAGTAGTTAAATTATGAAGGTGGTCATGAGTTGACCTTTAAAAAGGGGCCTTGATTCTAAATAGAGTACATCCTTCAAAAAAAAAAAAACCGATGAATGAAATAGATGATTTTTTAGTAGATTTGTGTATTAAAAACAGGAAGTAGAAAGTAGTACAAAGAAATGGTTATTACTTGACTTTGTAAATGTTCTGCTTTAGGCCTTGTCAATGCTGCTAAATGGCACTCCATTTGCCTTTGTTATTGACCTTGCTGCACTTGCTTCACGTCGTGAATACCTCAAACTTGACAAGTGGCTAACAGATAAAATAAGAGAACATGGGGTAAGCAGTAAGCAGGAATTGCTCATTCTTTAAAAATTTGGTGGCTAAAATGTCTAAAGAAATAGTTTTAAAAAGAAAAAGAAAGAAAGAAAATGAAAAGAAGTTTAACCCAGGACCTGGTGCATGTTAGGCCATTGCTTTACCTCTGAGCCACATCCCTATCCCAAGAAGGCCCCTTTTAAGATACATCTAAAATCTTACTTTACTGTCATTTATTGTAGATCTTAGTTACATTGTTTAGTTGTTCAGTTTGAAAGTATTTAAGCTAAACATAAAATACACTGAAGCATTTTCTTTTCTTCTTCTTTTTTTTTTTTTTTTTAGGAGCCTTTTATTCAAGCATGCATGACTTTTTTAAAGAGAAGGTGCCCTTCTATTTTGGGTGGACTTGCCCCAGAGAAAGATCAACCGAAAAGTGCTCAACTTCCTGCTGAAACTCTAGCAACAATGTTGGCTTGTCTACAGGCTTGTGCAGGGTAAGAAGAATATAGTTGGAAATGACTATTGTGCCAGGCTTGGGGTGGTACATGCCCATAATTCCAACAGTCAGGAGGTAGATGGCGGATCATTAAGAGTTTGAGGCTAACTTAGCCTTAATGATTGAATTCCTGACCTGCCAGGGCTTTGTGGAAAGACTCTGTATAAACCAATATCACCAATCAAAAGCTATGGGTTTTTTGTTGTTGTTGTTGTTGTTTTTCTTTTCTTTATATATTTTTATGGTTTATTTAACTTTATTTTATATGCATTGGTGTGAAGGTGTCAGTTTCCCTGCTACTGGATCTTCAGACAGTTGTGAGCTGCCATGTGGGTGCTGGGAATTGAACCTGGGTCCTCCAAAAGAGCAGTCACTGCTCTTAACCACTGAGCCATCTCTCCAGCCCCCTCAAAAGCTATGTTTAATGGCTATTGATTTTGAGAAAGTGTGGTTTGAAGGAATGACACTGGGGTGACAAGGGCATGTAGCTCTCTGAGTTCTTAGCTAGCCAGGATCATGAGACCTGGTCTGAAAAGAAGTGTGGGTGTTGAGGAAGGAATAAAAGGAAGAGGAAGTCTGTTGGTTTTTAGTCCCAAGTTGCTACAGAATTAACAGTATATCTTAGCAACATTGCTAAATGAAAATATAATTTCTTAGCTTGTCTTCTCAAAAATGTTGTGGGTTTTTTTTATGGATTCGTAATTCTTTCTTGAAATACATATATGACTCCTTATTGCTATGTCATACTGTCTTAAACCATCCTTTTAGTAAATGTTGAAATTGAGTAATTAAGAGCCTTCCAATTTTCTTGAATTTCTGTATATTGCAGATTGCAAGGGAGCTCTGGGTTCACAATGAGTGTGTTTCATCTTCAGCTCATAATCACACCTTGTAGGCCTCTTTTAAAACAAATGAATATAAGATTTTGTAGAAAGTAGTTTCATAGGTAAATTGCCATCCTAATAAAATTCAGACTTCCATGAACTGGGATGTCTTTGTATTTTAGTTCATTGACTGTTTTGTTCTATAGTATTTTCAGTATACAAAACTTGTCCTTTTTTGCTGATTAAAACAGATTTTATTAAAAGTTTGTCTTGTGTGTGTACATCTCATTTGTGTAAGTGTGCTTGTGTGCAAATGGGTGAAGGTCCAGAGGACAATTTTATGGAGTCAGTTCTTTCCTTCCACTGTGTTGGTTCCGTGGATCAAACTCAGTCATCGGACTTGGCTTGGCAGCAGGTGCCATCTCACTAGCCCCCTTGTTAAATTTATTGCTGGGTATTTTATAAAAGAGTGTGTTATCTATAAGTACAAATGTAGGTGACTTTCTGATTTTTTTTTTTTTAATTTTTTTGAGATAGGGTTTCTTTATGTAGCCCTGCTGTTCTGGAGCTCACTATACAGACCAGGCTGGCTTTGAACTTACAGGAGATCCACCTGTCTCTGTCTCCTGCCACCACTAGCTGTGACTGACTTTGTGATTTTCTAATCTGGGTATTTTTTACTTCCTGTTCTTGCCTTGTTCCGATTTTGGGCAAAGTGTTAAGCGCTTTACCATGTTGACACCTGTGGGTTTCCATAGGTTTCCTTTTTCATGTTGAATTCCCTCTGCCTTCTGTTTTTTTTTTTGGTCTTTTTTTTCTTTTTGCCATTTGAGACAAGTCTCACTATGTTGCACAGACTGGTCTTGAACTCATTATATTCACAAAGTTGGCCTTTAACCACTAAAGCAACCTTCTTGCCTCAGCCTCCTGAGTCTGGGGATTACAGTTGTTAGCCCACCTTCCAGTTCTATTTTGAGTGGGGTGATTATTGTGAAAGGGTTTTGTCAAAGTACTTTGCGCCATTTGCTAAGATTATCATGTGATTTTTCTCTTTTTTTATTCTTTTGGTATGTGATTATATGTTAGTAAGATTTTGGAGGCCAGAGCTTGTATCTCACATGATAATTCTTTGTGTGTATGTGTGTTTGTGTGTGTGTGTGCGTGTGTGTATACACATACAGTATGCTGTTGAGTTATGTTCACTAGTATTAAACTGAGGAATTTTATGTCGGTTCCTTTTTTGTAGTTGTTGCTGTATTTGTCTAGAACTGTTGAGTTCATTGAGTTGATAAGTGCTTTCCTAAGTTTTCTGAGTTACTGGTGTTTATTACTGCTGTCGTTTTAAAGAGACAAGCTGGGCTAGTCCTGAACTCCCAGATTTAAGCAGTATTTCTGTTTGAGCATCCTGATGGCTGAGATTATTGGCACGTGCCACTTTGTGTGCTGTTCCTATTCCCTAATGCTACTAGTAAACCATGTCTTTGTTCAAGTACAGTTTTTACCAAAAGTTTTAAAGATAACCCAGGGTTCAGAAAATTCTGGTGGTAAATGGCAGATTCAAGGGATGAGGTACAATTGTAGCCATTGTTCCAGAACATCTTATTTGATGATCAGATTCATATCTTTAGGTATTCTGGGAAACAGCAAGCATCTATTACATTTTTCTTCTCCTCGTAGGAGTGTTTCTCAGGAGTTATCAGAGACCATCCTCACCATGGTAGCCAATTGCAGTAATGTAATGAATAAGGCCAGACAGCCACCACCTGGAGTTATGTCAAAAGGCCGCCCTCCTAGTGCTAGCAGCTTAGATGCCATTTCTCCTGTTCAGGTAACGAAATGCCACAGTTCTTGTCTTTATTTGTTCATAGATTCAGAATAGACCACAAACTTCTGCATCTTCAGTAGCAACTTGAGTTCATTATACTTTAGATAGCTGCATGTGTAGCATATTTTAAAGGCAATCCTTCCACAGGCATTATAACTGAGAGTAGACTTTAATAATCAAATAGAACATAACTGAGAGGAAAGATATAAAACCATTTATTTAGGTAAATAAAGAGGGTTTCTTTTTAAAGTTAGAACTACACTCTTGAGAAAATAAGCACTGCCTTTGAATCTGATGTGTCTTGTTTGTAGCTTCACGGGCCAAGCAACAGTACTAGAGCATAACGACTTGTTATAGCTGGGCTCTTCAGCTCTCAACTGAACTGCTCTTTTAAAAACAAGGTACATTTAAGTTACTCCCTGACATCGTCCACCCCATTCTCTTTGGGAGCAACATATTCCACTTCTGTTTTAGATGCACTGAGTTGCAGGTTGGGGTTTAAGAAAGGAAAGGCACTTAGTGACTCTTCAGTGTCTACTTTAGAGAGATATTTGCTTGTCATTTCCCATACTCATGAACTTTTGAAGTAGTGCCACAACTAAGATATTTGGAGTATAATTACTAGATTTAAAAAAAAATATCTCTGAATAACACATCTTGTTTGTTGCTTCTTTTAAAAATCAGAGGTGATGTTTTTTGACCTTAAAAATTATAAAGTCTGATAATGTTTTTAAACTGAAAGATTATTTCTAATACTTTTACTGTGTTGTAAGTGAAACAACAGGTTGAAATTAGTTTTGATTTAATAATGTAATATCTGGCCAATGCTATTACTAAAAGTAAATTAGTAGTCAAACAATAGGGAGGGCAGTTGTCTTGTAAGTTTTATAGTCTCCTCCTGTGGCTCTGGTACTTTATGGCAGGGCTTAACTCTTTAAACCAATTACTTATATAGTATGAAAAATGACTAGCAGACTTGATACTGTTTATTATAATTGTGTGGGTATTAACATGCTTAAGACTATAAAGAATTAACTACGTTTGTGCCATATCTGCCTTTCCTCAAAACATTTGTAATACATGGTTATGTTTTTCTTTAGATTGACCCTCTTGGTGGAATGGCATCTCTTAGTATAGGTGGTTCAGCTGCCCCTCACACACAGAGTATGCAAGGTTTTCCTCCAAATTTGGGTTCTGCATTCAGTACCCCTCAGTCACCAGCAAAAGCATTTCCACCTCTTTCAACCCCAAATCAAACAACAGCATTCAGTGGTATCGGAGGACTTTCATCACAACTTCCAGGTAAGGGAATGTTGGGTATGGTGGAATTCTTTGTTCAGTTTTAGTGATGCCCTCGTTAGTGAATGCTAGAGGGTTTGGAGTGACTGGGAAAAGAAAGGTACTTTAAGCAAAAATGTGAAAGCTTTATGTCAACATCTTGAGTTGGGGAGAAGGAAACAAACTGTTTGATTAGGATTTTATGGTAGTAAATTCTGTTGAGCTAGTATGAGAAGACTTTTTTGTTACCAAATGATAGTATATGTACCATGGTGCTCACTTAGCTACTTGTTACATTTTAATGTGGTTTTTATTGGTGTTAGAAATTTAGTAGTGGACCAGTCACATGGTAATGGTTTGAATTCAGCCTTATGAATCACAGAGGTAGAAAAGATTGTACATATCAGACTTTCGTTCTGCCTGATTTGTATTATATCTACATGGAAAATACTGGTATATTTTAAAACCTTTTTAATTCCTTCTCAGTATTACTGATTTGTAATTTTACAGTGAAGTAAAGTTTTTATTTTTCTCCTTATACATAGTTATTTCTCTTGTGCATGCTGTAAGTTAGGACACCAAAACTGAAGGAGTGATGTGTCATGAATAAGTGACGTAATAGCTGCTGCTGTATGGTTCTAGACTTGATGATTCATTTACTTAAACTTAAAACACTGGTCCTAGCAAAGATGTAACTGTTAGACTTTATGGTTTGAGTTGTTGTTCTTTGCTTAGTTTTGGTGTTAGAGTTCAGAGGAATAAGTAGAGAAATCCTAGCTCATGGTAGCTGTGAAATGGTTTCGTGAAATTCTTTAATTTTAATCATTGTAGTCTTGAGTAAGTTAGTATATATTCTTTGAGAGAGTAAACTTTAAATATTTTACATATTTATTATTACTATAAATGGTGTGGCCTGTGAAATGGATCATTGGAAAAGGCTCTTGACCCCGAGAGCCTGGAGATGTGAGTTTGTTACTCTGATCCCATGTAAAGGTGGAAGGAGACAAACATTTCTATAGTTGGCCCTCTCACCTCTGCACTTGTGCCATGGCACACATGTATTTGTATATATGTCCTATCCACACAATAATTTTATTTTTCTTTCAAGTAGAGAACAGTAAGTATTAACTGAACTTCTGGCTGCCTTCATTCTCTTTAGTAGGTGGTCTTGGCACAGGAAGCCTGACTGGTATAGGAACTGGGGCCCTTGGACTTCCTGCAGTGAACAACGACCCTTTTGTACAGAGGAAACTGGGCACCTCTGGACTCAACCAGCCTACATTCCAGCAGAGTAAGATGAAACCTTGTAAGTGGTAGTGTTGTCTGTGATTGTGGAGTGTGACTGATACATGTAAAACATTTCTGTGTGTTGTCCTTAGAATTATGTAGACAAAAACATGAACTTTCATGTTGATAATAGAGTCATCATCAGATGGTGTGTGTCCTTAGACCCGTGGGAATACACAAATTTGAATTAATAAAATAAAAAATTAGAGCTATCGCTCTGTACTCTGGATTGCCAGAACAAAATGATAGTTAATAAGAGGTAGTGTCCTTAGGGTGTTACCATGAAAGTAAGAGTTGGTATGGGAAAGAAAGAAGACTTGGAGTTTTCCTGTTTTGTATACAAATCTTATATGTCACATACAGATCTGTATGTGTGGCTTTCAAGAAGTCAGGAGCCCCAGGCATGGTATCACATGCCTTTCATTCCCAGCATTTAAGGAAGTTGAGTTGGAGCCCAATTGGTCTCCATAATGGTCCGTCCAGGCCATCCAGAGCTATTGGGAGACACCCTTTCTCAAGTTGGGTAAAGAAGTCAGGAGCAGAATGAATAGAGGAACAACCAAGAAAATTTCAGATTTCTGTCAGTTACTCAAGGTTATGAAGTAAATTATGTATTAACTTCTTAGTATATTTAATTTTATTTACCTCATAAATATCACTGTGTAATACATACGATCAAATTCAAGACCGATTTTTTTAAGGCCCACTTCTTTAGTAGTATTACCCATCACCATAGTTCAATGACTCATAAGTCTGTCTTATTATTGGAACTAAATTATTTATAATAGAAGAATTGGCAGAGCTAGCATGGTGGTATTCACATGTAATTCCTGCACCTGAGCACCAGAAGCAAGTTTTAGCTACCCTGGCTAATTTACTGTATACACATTAGTTCTAGTTTTTAAAAAAAAAAACAAACAAACCAAAAAACGGTGGTTAAGAGCACTGGGTATTCTCAGAGGACCTAGGTTCAATTCCCAGCACCCATGGCAGCTCCCAAGTGTCTATAACTCTAGCTCCAGGGCATCTGACAGGCAAAACATCCATACACACAAAATAAGTTTTCAGAAAGAAAAAGAAAACAGACCAAGTGTTAGTGGTGCAGGCCGCTAATTCCAACAGAGGCAGTTGGATCTCTGTGAGTGAAAGGACAGCCAGAGAGATACATGTGAAGGTCCAAGGCTGCCCGAGGCATATAGTTGAGACTTTGTCTTCAAATAACATTAATATACTAATAATACAACCAACTTGAGAGTGTTAGTGTGAAAGGCTTGTATGAATGATAATGTTTCGTGGCATGCTTTGTGTTTATATGTCATGCTCTATATTAAATCCTGTTTTTATTAAATTAGTAAAGATTTGCTAACCATGAGTGGGCTGGGCTGTGTTAACGGTGGTAAATATGTTAGGAGTTGTAACCTGGTGAACTTTTTACTGCAGTATTTCTTTGAAAATACTGTAGTAGAACTGAGTAAAGCAATTTATTTAGAAGTCTTTCTTGTCTATTAGTAAAATTGATCAGTAGATAACTTCTTTCAATCTCCCTTCCTCCCCCCCCCCCAAGTTAGAACCATATCAGTCTCTAGCTCTGGGGGAACTGAAGAAAGACTTACATATGTATACTGATAGCCTTCTCTCCATCCCCTCACCCCTCCCCACAGCCGACTTGTCTCAGGTATGGCCAGAGGCCAATCAGCACTTCAGTAAAGAGATAGATGATGAAGCAAACAGCTATTTCCAGCGAATATATAATCACCCACCACATCCAACCATGTCTGTTGATGAGGTGAGTATCTGGGATTTGTGATTACTCATGGTTTCATAAACTGGAAATAAGTGTGCCCTTTCAAGGTTTTTAGAAATTCATTTAAAGTGTAGTATTTCTGTGTAACTTATGAAATTTTAATGTTTGTCTTAAACTCTGTTTTTTATTGATAAGTACTTTTCTTAGCAAGTCTGCCATTAAGATATAATAGGAAGACTCCTGGTAACGTTTGTATTGTGTTTATCTTGCTTTTCTAGGTACTAGAAATGCTACAGAGATTTAAAGACTCTACTATAAAAAGGGAGCGAGAAGTATTTAACTGTATGCTAAGGAACTTGTTTGAAGAATATCGGTTTTTCCCCCAGTACCCTGATAAAGAATTACATATAACAGCCTGCCTGTTTGGTGGCATAATTGAAAAAGGACTGGTCACTTACATGGCATTGGGTCTGGCCCTGCGATATGTTCTTGAAGCCTTACGGAAGCCTTTTGGATCAAAAATGTATTATTTTGGTATTGCTGCACTAGATAGATTTAAAAATAGGTGAGTATATAGCTTGACTTCTTTCTTTCTTCTTCCTCAACCCTTATCTGAAGCTTGAATCTTCCATTCTCAACTTTCCTAGTTCTGGGTAGTGTCTTCACTGTGGAGCAGTAACTAGTCTATATTACATACACACATGCCCACACTTCTACATTAAGTATATACAGAGCTATACCCCCAGTCTATTGAGGGGGTAGTAAAATGTGATCTTTTAAAAACAGAGGTAATGACTTTAGCTTATTAGTTTTTATATCACTTTTTAAAAAGTTTATTTGGGTCTGTCTTATGTATATTATTCTGGCCTGGAAATCACATTTCTCTTCCCTCACTGTCCCAAGTACTGGGATTACCAGCCTGTGTGACCATACCTGGGCAGTGTTATTTTCTGATCTGGAGTGATGGTCATGACTGTCTTCTTCCACTTCCCCCTATTGTGGTGTTCATCTCTTATTAATGGTTTTATTTGTTTGTTGTTTCCCTTTTTGAGACACAACTAAGTTGGTTTTGAGCTTTGCATCCTGGTAGTCTTGTCAAAGTAACAGTGGGGAAATGATTTCACATAGTAGTATCTAGGAAAAAATAAAAATCCATTTTCTTTCTGTTCTTACATGAAATGCTGAATGAACTATCTATCTATACGTTTTTTTTTTGTTTGTTTTGTTTTTTTTTTTACAGATTGAAGGACTATCCTCAGTATTGTCAGCACTTGGCTTCTATTAGTCACTTTATGCAGTTTCCACATCATTTGCAGGAGGTGAGTGCCCTGATCTGTACTGCTTGCCAGCTGGGCAGAGGCTTTATCTCCTTTGATCTGTTTGGAGATTTGTGAGAAATGCTACTAAGATTGATTTTTTAAATAATAATTTTTTTATTATTGCATGTATGTATGTAAGGACATGCACTTTTCATGGCGTGTATGGAGGTGAAAGACAACTTGTGTCATTTCTCCTCTTTCTTATTTATATATGTTCTTGGAATTGAAATGCAGTTCCTTGGTGACATATAGCACACTGTAGTATGTTTGAAGCCAGTGTTCAATAAAAAAGAAGCTTGATGTAAATTTCGAATTTTTAAGGCTTTAAGGAATTTTATTTACAGATATCGAAGACTACTTTTTTAATCATTTATTTTTACTATTATTTTTTGTGTACGTTGCTGTTTGCCTGCATATATGTCTGGTTACTGGGTACTCTAGAACAGGCATTACTCTTAACCACTGAGTCATCTCTCCAGCCCGAGACTACTTTTAAAAGTTGTTTTGCTAGTCTAGTTTAAAGCACTTTGTCATACTAATATTTTATCTTAACAGTAGTTGACGGTATCCACTTGTGTATTGTTGTCAGTGTAGGGCAAGGATTAAGGGGCATAGACTAAAAGAGAACTTTGAAATTCTTATCCTTTCATAAGTGGAGGACATATAAGACAAATTATTCATTTCAGCTGGGCGGAGGTGGCATAAGCCTTTAATCCTAACACCTGGGGGCTGGTGGATCTCTTGAGTTCGATGCTAACCTTGTCTACAGAGTGATTTCCCGACAGCCAGGGCTGTTATGCAGAGAAACTCTTGTCATCCAAAATGATGATGAATGCAAACAAAACTCCCTCCCCCATTTCTACTAAGACGTGTCTATATGTTTCCCTCTGTACCCACATAGTATATCGAGTATGGACAGCAGTCTCGAGATCCTCCTGTGAAAATGCAGGGCTCTATCACGACCCCTGGAAGTATTGCACTGGCTCAGGCCCAGGCTCAGGCCCAGGTTCCAGCAAAAGCCCCTCTTGCGGGTCAGGTTAACACAATGGTAACCACCTCAACAACAACCACTGTTGCTAAAACGGTTACAGTCACCAAGCCAACGGGAGTCAGCTTTAAGAAAGATGTGCCAGTAAGTAGGCCTTTTTCTTTTCCAGGTCTGTACATTATGTAACCGTAAAGATCAGCATTTCTCCTTGTATCCCCCAGAGACCACTATGTGATATTTTAATAATGGATTTAACTATCTTATCAATGTAGTTATACCATATGTGTTTTTCATGCTAATGGAGTCTCTCTATAATCTTTAAAAACTGTTGCATTACTTTTATAGTTTATTTATTTTGGGTGAGGACTTAGAGTCATTTCTCTCCTTCTGGCATGTGGGTCCCAGGCATTAAGTTCAGGCCTTTGGACTTAGAGACAAGTGCTTTTATCCTCTGAGCTATCTAGCCAGCCTTTCTATTTTTTTATGACCCCCCCCCCCAATGAAACAGCTCAACTATTTTAATCTAATGTATTTTATTACTTCTAGCCTTCTATAAATACAACAAATATAGATACATTGCTTGTGGCTACAGATCAAACCGAGAGGATTGTAGAGCCCCCAGAAAATATCCAAGAGAAAATTGCTTTTATCTTCAACAACCTCTCACAGTCAAATATGACCCAGAAGGTAAGCTTGAGATAATAGCTTATAAAATGCCCGCTCCTTTTCCTTGATGGATAGAGGGATTTTTTTTCTTTTTTATTGATTTTATTGAGCTCTACATTTTTCTGTGCTCCCCTCCGTTCCTCTTACCTCCCCTTCAACCCTCTCCCATGGTCTGCATGCTCCCAATTTACTCAGGAGATCTTGTCTTTTTCTACTTCCCATGTAGATTATTAGATCATGTATGTCCTAAGAGGGATTTTTTTTAAAAAAACCCTTTTTAGTTCAGTAAGTCAGGTATATGGTGTGAGTGCAGTCCAAGCTACTGAGGAAGTGAAGTGAGACAATTACTTAAAACAGGAGGAGTTTAAGACTAAGTTTTTCTATTATAGTGATAGAGAGCCTGTCTAAAAACAAAAGTGAACAAACTCAGTTTAAAAGGTATAATTTTAACTGAGCATGGTGGCGCGTGTCTTTAAAAACGAGGGGGAAAGGGGGTATTTTTGTAGTAATTAAACAATATATCCATTTCAGATATTTTGTTTTGCAGTAATGTCATGCTAAGGGAAGTTTTATTTATTTTATTTTTATTTTATTTTTATTTTATTTATTTTATTTTTGATGGCAGGTTTTTGTTTGAGACTAGGTCTCATTAAGTAGTCTTGGGCAGCTGGAGCTCACTGTGTTAACCATGATGTCCTCTAAATTCTGTCTTCTTCCCAAGTGCTAGGATTAAAGGTCTGCACCACCATGCCCAACCTTGATGGAAGGTTTTGTTTTTTCTTCTTCCAGAAACTGTTTTAAGTGTTACCTGGACCTAGTAAGTACTGTGAGGTAGAGCTCTGAAAAGCATAAAGAACATTGCTTGCCTTCTGAGAGCAAAAATTAAGATAGTACTTTTAAATGACAGTCTTTAAGATTATCATAGAAGTAGGTTTTAGATAGAACATAGTGAAAGAGAGGCAGGGTGATTTCTGTGAGTTTGAAGCCTGTATTGGTCTACATTGTGATTTTCAAGCTACATAGACCATGCTTCAAAAAAAAAAAAAGGGGAAGTAAGTCTAATATTCTAGGATATATGTACCTGCACTTGTGAATCTGAGGTGTACTTGTCAAAATAAATGCGGAAAGACCCAGCTTAGTAGTTCAATATCATACTAGAGTTTAGTAGATAAGTATTGTGCTAGAGTTTATACGGAGCTGGATGCTGTGTGGTGTGATTCATAGAACCCAGGCTTCGTTGTATCTGTTTTTCTATTTGTACTAATTCTTTATTGCCTGTTTCATGTTGATTGGCTAGGTTGAAGAGCTTAAAGAAACCGTGAAGGAAGAGTTTATGCCTTGGGTTTCCCAGTATCTAGTTATGAAAAGAGTCAGTATTGAGCCAAACTTTCATAGCCTTTATTCGAACTTTCTTGACACATTGAAGAATCCAGAATTTAACAAGATGGTTCTGAATGAAACCTACAGAAACATTAAAGTAAGAGTTTTAATATATCCTTTAATTTGCTTTAAGTTGATTTTAGCAGGTAGAAGTTGTATAATATATTCTTTTTGTCTTTTTTATATATGTTAGACACCCATGAATTGTGCAATAGCTTTTATGATGTTTAACTACTGGGTTCTATAAACTTTTTAAAATTATGTTTGCACGTGTGTTCATGCACTTATGTGCACTAGTATGCTCAGAGGACAGCTTTCAGGGGGTGGTTCTCTATAATGTGGGTCTTGGGGCTCAAACATAGACTATCAAATACCAGAATATCTGATTTGGTGGCCAACACTTTAACTTGCGTCATCTAGCTGATTCAAAAAATTAATCTTTTAACCTTGTATATTGCTTATGTGTAATTCTTAGAATTTGTTTTCTTTTCACGTATGGCTTCAGTATTTTACTTTCTGTTAAATGTAACTATTCTGTATATTTGTGGCATACCATCTCAGTGATGTGGTTGTGCACAGCCACTTCTCCCTCATCTCTTTGGAGATGGGGCATAACATGTTCTGAGTTCTCCATTTTGGTTTTTAAGAACTAGAAACTAGTCTTTAAGAAAACCATTCTGCTGGCCAAGTGTTGACTATCTAAATTCCAGACCTATTTGTGAAATAGCTTTGGTTCTGGGATTCTTTGCAGCATAAGGTCAAACGCTTACTATGCTTGCTGTATAAAATTGAACTGTTGTTTCATTTCTAAACCACCATTTATGTTTGGATACAAAACTTTTTCAAGAAACAGTGTAAATAAGATAGAGCTGAGACCATCCACTGCTGAGAAACTTGGGTCTGGCTTAGTAGCACTATATTTAAACCTATGGATGGGAATTTTCCCCGTTCTTGGTTACGCTGTAGTGCAAAAAGAATTCCTGGCTCCTTGTTGCACAGCTGACTTGTGCCATTTTGCTGGTGCTATATGGAGTTAGGGAACATTGTGTTCAGTTTTTACTATCTTATAGTAAGGATTACTGTTATCTAGGAAGTTCTCATATATTCTGAGACAGATTTTAATAATAATCATTATTTTTGTTTACTTACTCTGTGTTGGCAGGATTCCAACCCAAATGTCTTTCATACGGTAGATTAGTATTCCATCTGTTGAGCTCCTTAAAACATTTTCAAAGGTTTGGTAATAAACATAGTAAGATAATATCAATATGATAAATGGAATAGATCTACTTTGGGTATAGTCTCAGAATTGATAGCTTACTTTTAGAAAAGATAATGGAATTCTCAGATACAAAATTTCTTTCATAAGCTTATTCTTATATTTATAAATCCTATACTATTATAGGTGCTGCTGACCTCTGATAAAGCTGCGGCCAATTTCTCAGATCGTTCTTTGCTGAAGAACTTGGGGCACTGGCTAGGAATGATCACGTTAGCTAAAAATAAACCCATTTTACACACGGTGAGTTTTAAGATGAATATACATGTGTAAAAGTTGACTGGGTTTTTTTTTTTTTTTTTTTTAAAGACACTGACCATGTTAGAATTCTTAATTCTATGTCCATGGTCTCTTGGGCTCTTTTAGGATATGGAAAAGCCAGTGAGGTGTGCTTGCACCCCCTTATTTTTCTCAGGCAGTGGTCAGATAATGTATTGATTATATTTTGAGAGATGAGCTTAGTGAGATACCTTTCCTTGTTTTTTGGTTTTTTTTTTGGTTTGGTTTTTGTTTTTTATTATTATTTTCCCCAAGGGCTTCTGGAGCAGATTCTCAAATTCTCAGAAGTTTTGTTTTGTTTTAAAATTCTAGGACTTGGATGTGAAATCTTTGCTGCTAGAGGCTTATGTTAAAGGACAACAAGAGTTGCTTTATGTAGTTCCCTTTGTTGCCAAAGTTCTAGAGTCCAGCATTCGTAGTCTGGTGAGTAAATGCTGAATTCTGAGAGATCGTGAACGCAATTCCTAAGAGATTGTAGTTTTGTTCTTTTGCACATAAGTCTGCCTTAGCTGATCTTAGGTATTTATAAAGTTAGATGAAATTCTAAAACAGAATGTATTACTTTTGCTGTTTTTCTGGAATATTTTGTAGGTGTTTTGTCATGGTCATGAAAATGTTGAAAATAATACTAAATAATTGTTTGATTTAGAGCTAGCTTAATATCATAACTTTTCTCTAGGTTTTTAGACCACCAAACCCCTGGACGATGGCAATTATGAATGTATTGGCTGAGCTACACCAAGAGCATGACCTAAAGGTAAAATTGTTGCCTCATGGAGAATTCTCTGTCTTGAGATGATTAAACTTTGCAGTAAAGACAGATGTTGAAGGGGGCAGTGGGGAGTGGGCATTGTCCCATTGGATTGAATAAAACTTAGTTTTTTTTTCTCTTCAAAATTCTAATTGAATACTGTAATTATGCAGTTAAACTTGAAGTTTGAGATTGAGGTGCTCTGTAAGAACCTTGCATTAGACATTAATGAGCTCAAACCTGGAAACCTACTGAAAGATAAAGACCGCCTGAAGAACTTAGATGAACAGCTCTCTGCTCCAAAGAAAGACGTCAAACAGCCGGAAGAGCTTCCTGCCATCACGACAACAAGTAAGTACAGAAGTCTAGCCTTTTGTCAACCAGAATCTTCTCAAATGGTACATTAACTATCCCACCTTGTATAAAATCTTGTTTGCTTTTTGGTGAGTCTTCTAATTACCAAGTGAGAGTAACAGCTAATCAGATTTCTTTCATCTCTTAAGATATTCTTAAGCAAATGAGCCAAGTTGTCCTTGTATCATAACCAAACTAGTTTATCTCCTACATTGTTTTAAGTATCAGAAATACTTAAATGACACAATAGCCTGTATTATTCCTTAAAGGCTAAGATTTGTCAGATCACGTACACCTGCTACGAGAATATTATTTTACCTCTATCAAGACGATCATGACTGGGTTTAGGGATGCAGGCCTATAATCTTAGCCCTTGAGGAGCTAAAGCCAAGAAGGGTTGTAAATTCGATGCCAACCTAAGCTACATACTTAGTTCTCACCTAGCCTGGGACCCAGTCAAGTAAATGTGTGTGTTGCATGTAGTTGTGTTCAATAGTGAGGTATTGGTAGAATATGCCAGCCACCACCCTGTAGCATCCTGTGCCCCCCACCCCCCAACTCCTGGCATTTGACAAATTCCAAGTGAGCCTGGTAAAGGCTAGGTTGAAGACAGGTACCCATGGCTCATGTAGATTTACCCTTAAAACACATTTAATCCCACCACTTGGGAGTCAGAGGCAGGTGGAGCTCTAGTTCCAGGACAGGCAGAGCTGTTACACAGAGAAACCCTGTCTCAAAAAAGCGGGGAGGGGCGGGGGGAACGGGATAAAAACGTTTCTGTGCTGGTGGACATTTATATGCTTGGCTCATAGTTCAAGTAGTAACAGAATTTATTTTTCAGAATGTGTGAGATGTGACCTTAGGTGCCCCCTTCTCAGGAGTCTAACCTAGTTAGTTGAAGTATTAAGATCACTTAATGGCCAGTTAATTTTTGCGTATGGTCAACAAATATGCACTCTTATCTCTTTACATCTAGCCACTTCTACAACACCAGCTACCAGTACTACCTGTACAGCCACAGTTCCACCACAGCCACAGTACAGCTACCACGACATCAATGTCTATTCTCTTGCAGGCCTGGCCCCACACATTACTCTAAACCCTACAGTAAGTAAAAACTGATCTTCCTTCCTTCTTTCTTTGTTTAAAAATATTGATTTATTATATGTGTGATTGTTTTACATGGCATGTGTATGTGTGCATCCCATGTCAGGTGCATCAGATCTCCTGAAACTGGAGTTACAGATATGAGCTACCTTATTGGTTATGTAACTGATTCCTGGTCCTCTATAAGAACAGCAAGTGCTTAACCACTGGGCCTTTGCTCTTCACCAACTGGCTGTTTTCTTTCTTTCTTTCTGTTTGTTTGTTTGTTTCCTTCAAATGTCTTTAATTCCAGCACTCCGGACACAGAGGTAGGCAAATCTGCCAGCCTGGTTTATAGAGCACGTTCCAGGACAGCCAGGGCTACACAAAGAAACCCTGTGTGTGTGTGCGTGCTCTATAATGCATATTACAAGGAAGATCCCTTTGCGTGTAAAAATTGTCTTTGATTGACATTCCTATTTGTTACTCTTATCCTACCCCACAGTGATTTAATATACTAACAATAAAATCAAATTTTGGATAATCCACACATAGGTTAAAGGATTCTTTTTTTTTCCTAAGGTCAAAGGATTCTTTATATGCTTTAGTATTCTTTATTTCTTTATTATTTGCTTTCATTATCATGTCACTTTGTTCTGGTATTAAGCTATTTCTTTTGGCAGACTGCAGTTTGTATATAGAATTTCTAAGCCAAAGTCTTCAACATTTACTTTTATGTGTATCAGTGCTTTGCTTGCATGTATTATATGTAAATTATGTGTATGCCTGAGGAGGCAAGAAGGGGAAACCAGATCCCCTGGAACTGGAATTAGAGATCATTCACAGCAGTGAAGCTGCCATGTGAGTTTTGGGAACCAAATTCTGGGGCCTCTGCAATAAAAGCAAGTGCTCTTGACCAATGAGCCATCTTCTCTTGCTCCTGAGAATTTGCTTTTCGTTGTTTGGTTGTTTTTGGAGACAGGGCTTCTCTTTGAAATTATCCTCGCATTTGCTTTGTAGACCAGGCTGGCCTCAGTGATTCTCCTGCCTCTGCCTCCTGAATGTGGGGATTAAAGATGTTCACCACCGTGAACTGACAGGAAATTGCCTTTTTAACAATTAGTTTAGACATAATTTTAAGTTAGAAACTCATGTGTCTTATAAGCAGCTTTCTTGTTAAAATTGAAGGAAATTTTTAAAAAGCATGAATTACAGGTTATACTGATTATTATTTTCCCCAGCTTCTGTTTCCTGAGGTTTTGTTAGTTTTATGTGAACACTGTAGTCTCTATAGTATTGAGAGAATACCAGAGTCACTATCTGGCTGTCTTATTTAAATAAGTTGATGACATGATTTGTGCCTCTCTTTTCTCCCTTCAGATACCTTTGTTTCAGGCTCATCCACAGTTGAAGCAGTGTGTGCGGCAAGCAATCGAACGGGCTGTCCAGGAGCTAGTCCATCCTGTGGTAGATCGGTCAATTAAGATTGCCATGACTACTTGTGAACAGATAGTCAGAAAGGATTTCGCCTTGGATTCTGAGGAATCCAGAATGCGAATAGCAGCTCATCACATGATGCGGAACTTGACAGCTGGAATGGCTATGATTACTTGCAGGGAGCCTTTATTGATGAGCATATCTACCAACCTGAAAAACAGTTTTGCCTCAGCCCTTCGTGTAAGTTGATCATTTTATGTACTATAAAATTCATTACTTGTCTACCAGAGTTTTTGCCTGTGTGCACCTACTGTTACTACTTTATCCTAAAATAACTTCTCTCTTTTTAATATAATTTTTTCCCTCTTTCCTTGTTGGAATCCATAACCTTTTTTGTGTTAAGGCACACTTTAGCACTGATGGATACTTCAGCTCCTGGTGTCTTTAGATTCTTAAGTTGTATTAAGGCAAAGGATCATATTTGCTTTTTTGTACATACTTGTGTGCTCAGCAGTGTTTAGCAGATACTCAGTTTTCCTAAAGAAGAGAAGATTCTTTGTTTGAACAGGGTCATGATCATATACAAGCTGTCCTGGAGCTTATGTATAGAGAGACCTGGCTGGCCTCGAATTTATAGAGGTCCACCTGCTTCTGCCTCTTCAGTGTGGGCATCAGAGGCATTACCACCATGCTTGGCTGAACATTTTTTAACAAACAGTAAACAATCTAAATTCCGTTATGGGTGAATTTAGTTGTAGTAGTTGGATTAGAGCATTATAAAGTGATTTAAAATTACTTTATGTGTAGTCACTGCACATTGTGTCTTCAGGTCACTCTTTTGAGTCTCAGGTATCAGATTTAGAAATTCTTGTTTCTTTCTTTTTTTTTTTTAAACTTTATTTTTATATGAATTGGTGTGAAGGTATCAGATCCCTGGAACTGGGGTTACAGACATTTGTAAACTGCATGTGGGTGCTGAGAATTGAACCCAGGTCCTCTGGAGGCACAGGCAGTGTCCTTAACCTCTGAGCCATCTCCCCAGCCCTGAAATTCTTGTTTCTTTACTGTTACTATTGTTCAGTATGTTTACCACAAATTGATAAAATGTTTAAAAGTATTTTCATCTCAGAGGTGAATGAATTATAATTATTTGTGAGTAGTGGCTGGTATATAAGTAGTATATACTTGGAATGACCTGTTGACTGTACTGCATTTCTTACTGTACATTGTAAGATTACTTCTTTTCTTTTGTGTTCTCAATAGACTGCATCCCCACAGCAAAGGGAAATGATGGACCAAGCTGCTGCTCAGCTAGCTCAGGACAATTGTGAATTAGCTTGCTGTTTTATTCAGAAAACCGCAGTGGAGAAAGCAGGCCCTGAGATGGACAAGAGATTGGCAACTGTAAGTGTTTAGCATTCATATTTAAAGTTGTGGTTTCTTTCAATTTGAGGAAGTATCTTATAACAAGAACCTCAGTGACTTTTTTTATTTGTAGGAATTTGAGCTGAGAAAACATGCTCGGCAAGAAGGACGCAGATACTGTGATCCTGTTGTATTAACATATCAAGCGGAACGGATGCCAGAGCAAATCAGGCTGAAAGTGAGAATTGAGGCTCTTTTCTCCTTGCTTCACCTTTGCTTTCTATGTGTTACTGTTGCATGAATGCCTCATCAGGGCTAGGGGAGTGTGTCTAAATGCTGCTTCTAAAGAAAGTATCTCTAGTATCATTTCATTTTAAAATGTCCTGGAGCAGGTATGGAAATTCTTCCCATCACCAGAGTTGCTCAGTGTTGGTATAAAAAGTTCACGTACTTGTTAGTTCTTGTTTACCAACTTGCTTTTTCACATTTTCTGGTATACTTTTATTGGTAGCTCCATTTTGACCCCAACTTGATGGTGAGGGTCTAATACAAACAACATCAAGGGAGAATTGCACGACACAGTCCTACCTATCTGAAGCATTTCTTAGTGATTATTGTGAGGCAGGGCTTTCATATATCGTCCAGACTGGCTCAAACTTGTCTCTGCTTCTCGAGTGCTGAGATTATAGGTGTGCCTACACTTGGGCGGCTCTAGTGAAAAAGTTCTTAATAATAGTGACTCTACCAGGAAAATGAGAAAACATCTTCTATGTTGTCTGTGGGCATGCATGCTGGCATGTGTTATATTAATGGTTCTATCAGATCCTAATACAAACTTTCTAGTTTCCTAAAGTAAATTTCACCTGGGCATGGTGGCTCATGCCTTTAATCCCAGCAGAAGGAGGAGTATCTCTCAATTTGAGACCAGCCTGGTCTACATAGTGAGTTCTCGTACTACATAGAGAGGCCCTTTCTCAACCTCTACACCTCAAAATTAAAAAAAAAAAAAAAAGTTTCTTTTGATTGTGAAGGAAATTTTACCAAAAAAGGCTTTCTTCTTTTAAGGTTGGCGGTGTGGACCCAAAGCAGCTAGCCGTTTATGAAGAGTTTGCACGAAATGTGCCTGGGTTCTTACCTACAAACGACTTAAGTCAGCCTACAGGATTTTTAGCTCAGCCCATGAAGGTAAATATCTCACTTGGATTAAATTAAGTATTTGTGTTATGAAATATAATTTAATAATGCATTACTTTCTGCTTGGGAGCTTGTTATTGGGTATAGGGGAATGGAACCATTGAGTTATAGGTGATATTTGTTAAATCAGCTTGGTATGTAGGCACTGTATGACATTCTGGTATTAGCTTAACTGTACTATTTAGCTCAGAGTAGCTCTTTTTTGTTGTTTTGTTTTTCAAGGCAGGGTTTCTCTGTAGCTTTGGTGCCTGTCTTGGCTTCGAACTCACAGAGATCTGCCAGCCTCTGCCTCCCCGAGTGCTGGGATTAAAGGCATGCGCCACCACCAACCGGCTCAGAGTATGTGTTTGTTTATTTAACTTATACCTAATTTTATTTGAAGGTAGAGTTTCTAAAATTGTGCAAGAGATTTAACAGAAGTTGAAAATAATAAGAAAAACATTCCCCTGCTTGAGAAGTTGTGACCTGTTGCCCTCTTTTCTTTTTTAGAAAGAATGATTTAAAGGGCCTTTACTGAGTATATATTTTGTGAAGGCTCTGTTTTTTTTTTAAACAGTTTTAAGATTTATTCATTATTTATGCATGTATATATTTTGAGCATATTTACCTTTCTTGTACCCTCATTTATTCTCCGTTAGTTCCTCTGGAGCCGAATTTCCTCCCATTCTCCCCACTTTTATAACCCTTTCTATTTACTTATCTTGAAAAGCCTACCGATGGGCCAGAAAAATGGCTCAGTGGTGTAATGAGGCATTTGCCGACAAGCCAGAAAACTTGCATTTTCCCCAGGAAGGATGAAACTGATTCCCACAAATTATTCTCTGGCTTTCATATGCATCCATACACTCACAAGTAAATAACCCAGTGAATTTAAGTAGGGCAGCTTGAATGTTTGCATGGGTATAGGTAGGGTTTTTACTGAATCAGGCAATTTAATATCAGCTACACCCCTAAAGAACAGCTATTCCCTCTCCCTGGAGTCATTAAGTAGGGGAGAGGCATCATGTACTTCTTGCATCCTTGGTGCAATGTTGACAAGCTGTCTTGTGCCCATGACCAGAGCTTCTTTGAGTTCCATATCATGTCCAGAAGACTTCTTTTTGTAGCAAACCTCTATGTTAAAAATCTACCTCTTAAATTCTTTGTGCCCTTGTTTAAATATTCCCTGTTCAGGGCTAGTTCTCAGCCCCTTTACCAGTCTTGACTATTGCCCATCGAAAAAGAAGCTTTTCTGGCGTATGTTGAGAGCAGCATTAATCTTAGATGATAAAGATGAATAAGGCAGTTTGATATCATGTCCATTTAGCAAAAAAAAAAAAAAAAAAACCAAAACCACACCACCACCAAAACAATAGTAGCTCCCTTCACTTTCCCTATATATGGCCTTCCTAGCCATGGACTTTTGGGCAGATTTACAGTACCAGGCATGAATTCCCTCCTTAGAGTGGGACTCAAAACCAGCCAGAAAGTGGCTAGTTAGCCCAACATTCATGCCATTATAGCACCATATATCTTACCTGGCAGATTTCGTATTATAGCTTGCATGGCTCATGGTGTTGGTCCTCACCTTCCATCTTGTTTGAGACCTGATCTCCTTGTTTTTCATTGCTATGTACACTAGGCTAGCTGGCCTGTGAGCTTCCATGAATACTCCTTCGTCCACTTTTCATCTCACTGTTAGAACACTGGGATTACAGACCCATGCTACCTCACCCATCTTGACAGGGTTCTGAAGATTTGCACTCAGGTCTTCATGGTTACATTAGGCTGTTTTTCAGGCCAGTAGTATGTTTTTAATAGGAAGAGCACATAGCTGGGCATGGTGGCCCACGCTTTTAATCTCAGCACCCTGGAAGCAGAGGAAGGTGAATCTCTAAGTTAGAGGCCAGTCTGATCTACAGAGCTAGTTCCAGGATGGCCAGGGCTACAGAGAGAAACACTGTTGTGAAAGGTGAGAAAAAGGAATAGCACAGAAGTGATGCTGCACTTTAATCTGTCCAATCATGCTTTATAACTTGGAAGACTTCTAAGTTGCAGAAGGCTTCCTGGATGACATGTGTGCTGTACTCAGTCTTTTGCATTATTGATATTATACTCTGTGATCATTTATTATGTTGGGGGCTATAGAAGAGAGCTTATATATTTGAATAAAAAAAATAAGCTGGAGAAATATGCCAAGCACAGACTTCTATTTCATTAGTACATTATGCCAGTGAACAACCTTAATTTTTATTTCTTTAATTTTTATTTATTTATTTATTTATTTTTTGGCTTATCCCTGGTTATTTCTTTTTCTAAAACAGCAAGCTTGGGCAACAGATGATGTAGCTCAGATTTATGATAAGTGTATTACAGAACTGGAGCAGCACCTACATGCCATTCCACCAACTTTGGCCATGAATCCTCAAGCCCAAGCTCTACGAAGTCTTTTGGAGGTTGTAGTGTTGTCTCGGAATTCTCGAGATGCGATAGCTGCTCTTGGATTACTTCAGAAGGTTGGTTTTAAGCTATTGCTTATAGAAGGAGCTAGGTTTATAGACTCTGACCTGCATCTAAATCTATATACTTAGAATTAATACAAACCAATTTTGGTGACATTTCCCCCACCCTACCCCCTTGCTGTAGAATGTAGTTACGGCAGTTAGAAGTAGCTAGATGGGACATCTTTTCCGAATGGTAATATTTTGGAAATTGATGAATGGATACAATTATATTAAGACATATCTTTTGATTTAGTAAGTAAATTGATACAAGTGTCTGGGGAATGGACAGATTAAATTGGGAAGCCTTTGACACCACCACCCCCCCCTTCTTCAGATAGGGTTTCTCTGTGTAGTCCTGGCTGTCCTGGAGCTCGCTTTGTAGAGTAGGCTGTCCTCAAACTCACTGAAATCTATCTACCCCTTCCTCCCAAGTTCTGGGATTAAAGACATGCACCACCACCGCCTTGCTGGCCCTTGACTTTTGACTGCGTAGAGACTTAAGATGGCAAATAATAATGATTCAGTTAAAATTGGTTGAAAGTTGAGAGTGAAGATAAGAGTTTTAAGCTTCAGAAATTATGTGGTTGTTTGTATTTGATTTCCAACTTGCATACTTGGTCAGAGTCCTGTATTTTCCATAGTTGTGAATACTTTCTTTTGTTCATAGGCTGTAGAGGGTTTATTAGATGCCACAAGTGGTGCTGATGCTGACTTGTTGCTGCGATACAGGGAATGCCATCTCTTGGTACTAAAAGCTTTGCAGGATGGCAGGGCATATGGATCTCCATGGTGCAACAAACAGATCACAAGGTGGGTAACCTTAGAAAACTAGTCATTACTGGACTAGTTTTATCATTATTTTAGGTTTTAAATTTTATTTTATGTACATGAATATTTTTCTTGCAATACATTATGTATTGCATGCTTGTATGTGTGCTGGCTGCCTGCAGGGGACAGAAGAGGACAACTGAAGTCCCTGAAATTGGCGTTAAGAATGATTCAGAGCCACTATGTGGGTGCTGAAAATTGAACCTGGGTCTTTTGCAAGAACAAAAAGTATTCTAAACCACAGAATCTCTAAGGTGTCATAGGCTAGCTTTTGATATACATAGCCTATTTATTTCTAGATGTCTTTCTTTTACCTACACGATAAATGGGGCTTTGAAATTTTGATTCTTTAAGGGGTAAGAATTGTTGAGTGGTTCCAGCATGTGCTTTTCAGGAATACGTTTTAGTTCATTTTTTCCCAAGATTTCACAGTAGCATTCATGGTAAATATTTCAGTGTCTTGAATGAAATCTCTCCTACTTCTCAAAATGTGAAAGCAAAGCCTGAACTGTCTTAACATTTAAGACTTATCTTTCCTACTGGCTGGGGCAGTTTGCTGAAAACCTTGTATATGCTAAGCCTAGATTATGCTTCATTATCCCTAGCTTGCTTACTGTTTTAAAGCTTGATACTGTTTTGGGTTGTTTGTTGGCTTTTGTTGATCTTCTTTGTTGGTCTTTCTTGGTTTGGTTTCTACACCTTTGTGTAGAACACATTGCCAATGTGGTTAATATGGCTAACAGACTGTCTTTTTCTAGGTGCCTAATTGAATGTCGAGATGAATATAAATATAATGTGGAGGCTGTGGAGTTGTTAATTCGAAATCATTTGGTTAACATGCAGCAGTATGATCTTCATCTAGCTCAGGTAATGAAGAAATTTAATTTGAGCGATCTAAAGGATTTAGGGAGTGCTTTTATTTTAATTATCTCTCTCACATTTTTGCTGTGTTGCCAGTCAATGGAGAATGGCTTAAACTACATGGCCGTGGCATTTGCTATGCAATTGGTAAAAATTCTGCTGGTGGATGAAAGGAGTGTTGCCCATATTACTGAGGCAGATCTATTCCACACCATTGAAACCCTCATGAGGATTAATGCTCATTCCAGAGGCAATGCTCCAGAAGGGTAAGGATGGAATGCTTTGCTTTCCTTGTGCACTCAGCAGTCTCTAAGCACTTTAGAAATTAATGTACACACTAACATTATTTTCATTATTTATGTTTCACCTAAAACATAATTTTAGTTAGGCCTAATGCTATCCTGAAAGTGTGAATGCTAAGTCAACTGCCTTCTGTGCGTACAGTGACTGATGAGTTGGCACCAGAAACCTGGTTTGAGCACTGGCTCTGTTTAGTGAAATGCTTGTAGGAAGATCTAAGTCCAGTCCCTAGGATGCTCCCACCCGTAAAACCAAGTGTATTGATGCACACTTGGAATACAGTGCTGGACTAGGCACAAGTGATTTAAGAAGCTCCAGGTCCTAGTGAGAAACTTTATCACCAAATAACAAGGACAAATTCTGTAGAAATAATACCCAAGGTTGTCCTCTGGCCTCCACAAGCATATACACATGCATTCATGTACACACACAGGGATGTGCTTGACACAAGACTGGGTGTAGTTGTGCACACTGGTAATTCAGCACTGCGGAGGCAGAGATAAGCCGATTTTATCAGACCAGCCAACCTAGCCTACTTGATTTTCCCAAGTTCTGATAAATGGTCCAGTTGTGTATTTATAAAATAAAAAGTGATGGGTTAACTGATTTTTCACTCTGAATTTATCATACTAGATTGCCCCAGCTGATGGAAGTAGTGCGATCCAACTATGAAGCAATGATTGATCGTGCTCATGGAGGCCCTAACTTTATGATGCATTCTGGGATCTCTCAAGCCTCAGAATATGATGACCCTCCAGGCCTGAGGGAGAAGGCAGAGTATCTTCTGAGGGAATGGGTGAATCTCTACCATTCAGCAGCAGCTGGCCGTGACAGTACCAAAGCTTTCTCTGCGTTTGTTGGACAGGTAGAGCTTTTGGAAAGAAAGGTGCTTTTTATTCAACATAAGTAGGGTGTGATAATTCCAATATTAAAGTTTAGTATTGTATACCCGTGGTTAGAATTACCTCCATAGTCATGTAAGCAAAAATATCACCACCGTGCTCTGTTAAAATAATATGGCCTATGTATTTTTCCTCACTACTGATGATGGCTACTGTAAATTCAGTATTCTTACTCCTTTAGTTTATTTATCCCATTCCATTTGTCATAGCTACAAGGTATGGTGGGTGGGTCAGAAAATGAAAAATGTAGCTACAGAATATCATTTTACTAATATAATATAATAGTCACCAGTGATGGATTTTGAGCCAATACATTAAAATTTTAGAATATCCTATGTGTGTAGTTTTTTGAGGCAGGGTTTCTGTATAGCTTTGGGTGTGTGTCCTAGAACTTGCTTTGTAGACCAGGCTGGCCTTGAACTCACAGAGCTCTGCCTGCCTCTCCCTCCCAAGTGCTGGGTGGGATTAAAGGCTTGTGCCACCACGCCCGGCTACCACATTTTAAAAAACAAGATATAATAAATCCCTATTTAGTGGTAGAGTATTTTTATCATATTTTCTCTAGTTTATCTGTTTATTGAATCTGATGCAAATTGAAAGTGTTGGAAATTGAGCTGCTTTCTAAAAATCACGTGTACCAAGTATCTTTGTAAGAAGTACCATGACCAAGGCAATTCTTAGAAAGAAAGCATTTAATTGGGGGCTTGCTTGCAGTTTTCAGAGCTTGGAGTATGCTGGCATATGTGGCACTGGAGCAATAGCTGAGTGCTTCATCCTGATCCATAAGCAGAGACAAGAGACATACTGGGTCTGACATAGACTTTTGAAACTGTAGAGCAGCATCACAGTCCTGCAGCACTGCCCCTAATACATAAATAAGTAAGTAAAAAGAGCCTGCCTCCAGTGACACACTTTCTCCAACAAGGCCACACCTACTTCAAAGCCAGGCTACTTAATCCTTCTCATAGTGCCATTCCCTGGTGACTAAGCATATGAGTATATGGGGACCATTCTTAGTTAGACCATCACACCAAGAATAAGTAGTTGTGGGCTAGAGAGATGGCTAGGCAGTTAAGAGCACATACTTTGTATTATTCTTACAGAGGACTGATTTAGTTCCCTGTGCTGACATTGGGTAACTCATCCAGCTCCAGGGCAACCCACACCTCTGGTCTTGGCAGACATCTGCATTCATTTGCACACATCTGCACCATTGAACACACGTGCACGCCAGCAAGCATCCATAGGCACGCAAATAAACACAGTAAATAAATAAATCTTAAAAAGAAGTTACAGAATAAACTGGGGAAAAAGTAGTCATGATTCATTTGTATTCTGTTTTTGTTCATTACTGACTGTTTTCAGTGATGGGAGGAACAAAGAGGAAGAATTAGTGTCCTGACTGTAACAGAACTTGTCAGGAATAGTACTTTCTTGAACTGACCTTAAAATTTTCTTAATAAAATGACGCAATATTTTTTCAGTAAGATAAAACATTTGACTACTTTTTCCATTTCCTCAAGTTGAAACCAAAAGTTGGTTGTTTTGCCAAAGAAAGAGTAATTGGTCTTTTTTTAAAAATGCCTGACAGTTAAGTGTGGATGGACTTGTTAAGAATTGGATATACTTTCAACATAAATGATACTAGTAAAGTAGGCCATGTAAATTTCTTCTGCTAAAAGAATCCAGGATATTATAAAACATAACTCCATTGAAAGGCTATCATCTATGTTTATAGTTTATAGTTTGATTTCTCACTCCACTGGGAGAAATTCAAATGTGTGGTGTTTTGTGGGCATTGTTGTGTCTTAGGTATGAGTGTGGCTTCTGTCTAGCTCGCCTTATTTGCTTTACCTCTCTCTCTTCGGGCAGGTGGTACAGTAGACCTTTCAGGGTTTTTTTTTTTTTCTTGTGCTTTGTCATGGCACATCGTCTTCCTCTTCAAAATTTTAAATGATTTCAGGGTGGAGTAAGGTCTTTTTGCTGGCCTTCTGTCTTGGCTTGGTTACATTGTTTCATAATTCAACCTATTTATTGTTTATCGAGATAGTTAAATAGTTTTAAATTTTCCAAGATGACCCTTCTTCTGCTTTAATGTACTTTCCCTGTGACTGTAGGCTTTTAATTTTTTTTATTTATTTATTTTTAAGACAGTGTTGCTTATGTAGCCCTGCCTGACCTGGAACTGGCCTTTTCCACTAATTGTAGTAGTATAAAAGATCATTACATTTAAACAACAATCTTGATTCTTGAGTATTTATTAAATAAATAATTTTTCTGCAGTTGGCCAGAGTTTCAAAAGCTTTGCCAGTGGTTAAATAAGAGGAGGGTAACTATTAGAAAAAGTGTTACTTATGGCAAGTTAAATGTACAAGCAATTGAGTCTTTCTGAGAGAACATTATATTTTAACACCTTGAAAGTTTTTAAAAGTTAGGGTTATTTCTATAATTTCCTGGATTGTTTGTACATACCCTCTTGTTTAAGGCTAATTATATCTCTTTGTCAATTTCAACCTTCTCCATGCATTAAAATTGGGAGGAATTCTGCCATGGCTCTTCAGTAATAGAGGAGTCATTTTTCTAATGGCATCCTTTCACAAAGTAAGAATTAGAAATTGTAATAAACTATAAATAGTATGGTTGTTTGAAAACTAACATGTATACAGTTGATGTTGAGTATGATCTCACTGTGTTGGTTGTTTGTTCCTACTGTAGATGCACCAACAAGGAATACTTAAGACTGATGACCTCATAACAAGGTTTTTCCGTCTTTGCACTGAAATGTGTGTCGAAATCAGTTACCGTGCTCAAGCAGAGCAGCAGCACAATCCTGCTGCCAATCCCACCATGATACGAGCCAAGTGCTATCACAACCTGGATGCCTTTGTCCGTCTCATTGCACTGTTAGTGAAGCATTCTGGGGAGGCCACCAACACTGTCACAAAGATCAATCTCCTGAATAAGGTCTGGAGTCCTTTCTTGATCCTTGGATTTTTGTGGGGTGTTTGTTGTTTTCTGTTCCATTGTGTTGTGTGTGGTTCCCACCACCACCACCCTTTGTTGTTGTTTGAGACAGGTACTCACTGTGTAGCCCTTACTGACCTGGAACTCACTATGTAGACCAGGCTGTCCTCAAACTCAGCCAGCCTTCCAAGTGCTGTGATTAAGGGGCATGCATCATCACACCCAGCCCTTAAAACCTTTTGTAGTAGCTTTTTTTCATCCAAAAATGAAGTGATAATATTGACCTTAGTTAAAAGAAAATAGTATTTAACAAAATTTATAGAGAAATTCATAAACACACACACACACACACACACACACACACACACACACTGATAGTGACAAACTGAGTAGAATGCTGACCTTCATGTTAAGAGAGGTGAGAACCATTTGCCCCTTGTTGACATCAGGTCACATTAGATTTAACATTGTTGGGTTTCAGTATGATGAAACATGAAGAGATATCCAGGTTTCTATAGCTTTAGAAAAACCAGTGCCATCTGTGGAGAATGTAGAAGTTTTGGTCCAATGATAATGAAATTCAGAGGAAACAGATTCAAACAAATATCCCTGCCAGCATACAAATTTGTGTTCAAATGGCATGTGTCTTTTTCCTTCATTGTTTGTAGTGCTTCGAAGTGCAGGGTAAGCCTGTCCTGGTGGTGCAGTCCTATAAGTATTTGAAAGACTGGGTGAGGCAGGAGCATTAAAGTGAGACTTAGAACTTCAAAGCCAGCTTTTAGGGGTCTTAAGGTGTCCATCACTTGGGAGGCAGAGGTAAGCAGATCTCTGAGTTTAAGGCTAGCCTGGTCTACACAGTGATGTTCCAAGACAGCCAGGGCTGTAACACAGAGAAACCCTGTCTCATAAAACCAACCTAAACAGATAAGAAAATAAGCAAATAAAATAAAAAATCATGAATTGAAAGCAAGTGGCTTATCTGTGTGACTAATGAGTTGTAAACTATGTATTCTGTATAGGTTCTCGGGATAGTAGTTGGAGTTCTCCTACAGGATCATGATGTTCGGCAGAGTGAATTTCAGCAGCTTCCCTACCATAGGATTTTTATCATGCTGCTGTTGGAGCTCAATGCACCTGAGCATGTGTTGGAAACCATTAATTTCCAGACTCTTACAGCTTTTTGGTGAGTGTTGGGCTTAGTAGAGATTTACATTTGTTGTCATTTGACATAGGGCCTTATAGCTCAGATTGTCCTCCAGAGTTCCTGTGTTGCTGAGGCTGGTGGTCTTGAACTCCTTATTCTCCTGATTCTAGCTTCCAAGAGCTGGAATTAAAGGCATGAACCTCACACCACGGACTGTACTGGGATCGCAGGCAGTGGCATGTGCCTTGCTAAGATTTAAGGACTTGGTTTAGTGTAGTCAGACTCAGAACTTTTGGTTTGTTTAGGTACAAGTTATTTTTTTGTAAAGTAACTTGCATGTTGTCTACATTCAAATGTTGTTTGATATATATAAGTTTGAGCTTCTGAAATTTTTCTTTCAGCAATACATTCCACATCTTAAGGCCTACCAAAGCTCCTGGCTTTGTATATGCCTGGCTTGAATTGATCTCCCATCGGATCTTTATTGCAAGAATGCTGGCACATACGCCACAGCAGAAGGTGTGGCTGCAGTTTATCTCCCACAGATGAAGCCTGTAACTACCTGGGGGCTTACTAGCACTGTTTATGTTAATTTCTATTAGTTACTTAGTAGTAGTAGTAGTTTGTTTTTTTTTTTTAAAGCATGTTATTTGGTAATTATTAAATGTCAGGTCACAGAATGTAAAGAGACTTTATCAAGTACTTGAGTACATAAGGCTTTCTTGGGTGACCACCTATTCCTTCTCTAGCTTTGTTATGGACCATCTCTGTCAGTCTCTTAATCCTTTGCGTTAACAGTAATTTAATATGAGAACTTTCTCATTTTGCAATTAAATGGCAAAAGAGTACTACATACAGTACCTTCATTTGACTCGTCAGACCAGAAGAAAATGTAACTACCATGTGTTAAAGTGGTTAAGAAAGTGAAATAATCACTTGGTTTTGTTTTATGATTTCCATATGCAAACCATGGCACGCAGACACGTGCATGGCATGCCCACAAAAAGATGAAATATAACGAGTATGGTTGGGGCATATATAGTAAGTAGGCCACTTTTGGCTGAACGTACAGAACTGATTCTCTAAATTAGCAAGGTTATTTACTAGGAGAAAAGAAATAGTCAAGATCCAGAACTTAGAAGAAGGAATCATGGAAAGCAGCCTGCAGTTGGTTTGGTATTGCATCTGGAATTTCCTCAAGGCGGTCTGCTTTCTTTTGCTTGTTTTCTTATAGGCTCAAAGATAAATATGTCCTAAAATCTCTGGAGTCCTCTTTCTCCAGAAAATAACATCCACTTAATGTTAGTGATTTAATTAAGTACTTTAATACTTAGTGTTTTTATTTTGTCGGATGCTTGTTTCTAGCTGGCTTGGAACTTATTTTTCCTCAACTTCTGTGTGCTAGGGTTACAGACATGTGCTCCCTACCACACTAAGCTAATAAATACTTAATTGAGAGGTCCTGTCATGTCAGTGTTCTCCATTGATACTAGTGTGGATGACCACAGTGTAATGACCCGAGGAACCTTTTGGTAACTGAACAACTTCTAAATGTCACTACAACTTATATACATTTCTTTCTTTAGGGGTGGCCTATGTATGCACAGCTGTTGATTGATTTATTCAAATATTTAGCGCCTTTCCTTAGAAATGTGGAACTCACTAAACCTATGCAAATCCTCTATAAGGTAATTTTTACTTACAAATAACTGGGACTTTTTTTTTTAACGTGTGGGCTGTTACTAAGTTTTTACAGTAACACAAGATACAGAGGCCCTACTTACTTAAGGATACTCTAGTATTAGTAGTGCCTTCTACCAGTTTAGGTTTTCAATGGGAAGTTGGTTTGTTCCCCATCTTTTATATATCTTCTCTGCTCTTCTCCCCCTCTCCCCCCCACCCCTCATTTTAGCAATTTGGTACAATCTCACTTCTATTTCCTTAGTGTTTTTTTTTTCTTTTAAACCATTTTTTTTCTTAGTTTTATTTTATGTGTATGACTTTGACATGCATGCATGTATATATGCATCACTTGTGGGTCTGGTGCTCGGGGAATACAGAAGAGGATGTTGGAGCCCCTGGAACTGGTGTTACAGATGGTTCTGAGCTACCATGTGGTTGCTGGGAATGAAACCTTGGTCCCTGCAAGAGCAGCAAGTGTTCTTAACTGCTGAATCATATCTCCAGAGATGTTTATTTCTTGAGGCAGAGCCTCACTATTTGGCCTTGGTTTGCCTAGAACTCAGATCATCCTGACTCTGTCTCCCTTTTGCTGGAATTAAAGGCGTGTACTACCTGATATCTTTAATAATCCCATAATAAGATTTTCATGTACAGATGTATCCTTTTTAAATTGTTTTTCTATGGCACTGGGGATCAAATCTAGGACCTTCTTACACATGCTAGGCTATCTCAGATTGCTAAGGGATTCCTACCACCTATTTACCAGAATTGTTGAATTTACTAAACTTGTCAAAAACTAGCTAGCTTTGATCTAAGCAGCAAGTGCTTTTCAGTAAGTTTTTTCAGTTGATGTATGCGCGCACGCGCCCCCTTTCCCCCCCACCTTTCTTTGACTTTGTTCATTCTATAGTTCTCTTTCTTGCTTCTGGGGTAGATGCTGCATCGTTGTATTGTTTTTATGCAGAATATATTGTTGCCTTTTATTCAAGGCTCCAGGTCTTAAAGCTAATTTTTCATGGCTTTTACATGTAATTATTTTTATAATCTTAACAGTATTTATTGATTAAAGCCTGTAGATTTTATTTTTAATGTCACTAACATATACTTTTGGCATTTTTGACCAGAGTTAAAATTCATGATATGGGTAGAAATGCTGATTTCTTAGTGTGGAACATTTTTTCCTTTTTATGTAGGGTACTCTAAGAGTGCTGCTAGTTCTTTTGCATGATTTCCCAGAGTTCCTTTGTGATTACCATTATGGGTTCTGTGATGTGATCCCTCCTAATTGTATCCAGTTAAGAAATTTGATCCTGAGTGCCTTCCCAAGAAATATGAGGCTCCCAGACCCATTCACTCCTAACCTGAAGGTAAAGTTTAAATAGATGGAACATGGTTGTTTTGTTTGCTTTTTGTCTTTCAATTTTAGTTCTACTCTGTATGTATATGTGTGTGAGTTTATGTGTAACATGTGCATGTGTGAATCTGTAGAGGCCTGAGTAAGGTAGTAGATCCCCTTGAAGTAGAATTAGAGATTGAGCTGGCATGTGGGCATTGGGAACTGAACTTGGGTCCTCTGCACAAGCAACTAGTACTCTTAACCACTGGGCCATCTTTCACAGCTCCAAAAGGAATTTTTTTTTTAATCTTAATATTTCAGCCCTTTGTTAAGCAGCCTATTTTTAAAATCATTATTTAATCCTCTCCAGTGTGCATGTGTGCTTTAGGTAATGATACTGTTCAGGTAGCTAATTCTGTCATTAATCATGATAGGCATGATACTGTCCCTGAATATGGGTCTATACTATTTTTCTGGTTACTGTTTCTCAATTTTGACATTAAATATAGGTATAATTATTGAATCCCAGACTAAATGTTGAGCTAGTCCCATGCTGCATAATTGAAGAACAAACTAATCTTTGCAGTGTCTATAGCTCACAAGTTTCATTGTGCGTGTGTTTAAATTGTTTAAGGAAAGGGACCACTTAAAAATCATACCACCACTCGCATAAATAAATACTAGCCTTTACTTACTTACTTACTTATTTATTTATTTGGTTTTTCGAGACAGGTTTTCTCTGTGGCTTTGGAGCCTGTCCTGGAACTAGCTCTTGTAGACGAGGCTGGGCTCGAACTCAGAGATCCCTGCACTCTGCTTCCTGAGTGCTGGAATTAAAGGCGTGTGCCACCACCGCCCGGCAATACTAGCCTTTTAAATTTGCTCTCGGATCTATGTTAAGCCCCTTTCAAGTAAATTTACCAAAGAACTGACTGACTAGCGCTATTTCTCTTATTTGACTGGGGCTTCTTTTGGTGGCTGGAGTTCTTTGTGCTGAGTGAGGAGTCTCCATCTGTACTGATTTGAAATCAGTACAGTGCTTAACAGTGCAAGTTACAGCATAAAAATATTCTTTAATTTCTCTCAATAATGCGAAATGTCTAATGTGTAGTAGTCACTGTCTGTGTGCAAGTGTGGTCAGTTTTAGAAAGCTGTCCTAACTCTTCTGTCTTAGGTGTGATTTGTTAATTCTGTGCTTGATTCCTATTCTTGCTATTTGTGGCAGGTGGACATGCTGAGTGAAATTAACATTGCACCTCGGATCCTCACCAATTTCACTGGAGTGATGCCACCTCAGTTCAAAAAAGATCTGGATTCCTATCTTAAAACTCGATCCCCTGTCACTTTTCTGTCGGATCTGCGCAGTAACCTACAGGTTAATTGGTTTGACTTAAGTTGTTCTCTGCTCTGTCTTCTCTACAGGGCACTTTGTGTGCACTGTACATTGTGTGTCTTATTTAGAAACATTGTTGAATTTAATTGAATTTGGCAATACACACCTGTTTCTTTGGCACTAAGGCAGACAGATCACAAGTTTGTGGCCAGCCTGAACTACAGTGGCAAGACTTCACCTCCAAAAATACACCTATCCCCATATACACACCAAAATATTGTCATACTGTTCATTGGGTGACCTTAACTGGGTTTGTATACTTTACTAATATTTTATCATTGACCCAGTTATAGATGAAACCACTTGGTAAAAGACAATGCTTTCCTGTAAGCCCTGGCTGACATTCTTAAATAAAGGGATTGCAGTTAAATTTGCTTTATAGAGTGACTTGAAGTGGAATTGACTTTCCAGTGTTAGCACCCTGTGCAACAGCTTCTTCCTCCAAAGTTATATAATAGAGGTTGTGCTTGTTTTGGATTGGTAAGTTTTATTTTATAGCTTTCTAGTGTGAAAAGTGATACAATATTTGGTTTCCTAAAAGAACTGACATCTCCTGGTTAAATCACTCTTAGGGCAGCTGTGTATTTGTATAGCTCACAATCCTGAGCACATTTCTTTTATTTAAATTGCAAAGAATATTAAGAACTGTGTATCCCTTCTAGAGAGCCTTTAAATGGATTGAGAAATAGTGCTGTGGGGCATAGTAGTTCACACTTTAATCTCAGCACTGGGAACCAGAGGCAGGTGGATCTCTTAGTTCGAACCCAGCCAGAGCTACATTATGAGATCCTGTCTCTGGAAAAAAATAAAAGAAATAGTAGTGCTAGTCAGTTAGTTCTTTGGTAAAGTTTTCTTTTTTGCCCATTTAGGTATCTAACGAGCCTGGAAATCGCTACAACCTCCAGCTTATCAACGCACTGGTGCTCTATGTAGGGACTCAGGCCATCGCACACATCCACAACAAGGGCAGCACGCCTTCAATGAGCACCATCACCCACTCAGCACACATGGACATCTTCCAGAATCTGGCTGTGGACTTAGACACCGAGGGTGAGTGAAGCTGACCAATTTGCATCGCCAAATTCTCTGTACTTTGCCACAGATAAAAATTGCAAGGCTCTTACAACTTCAAATCTATCAAAAAAAAAATTTCAAGACTCTAGAAAATTTCTTTAAGCCACACTAAAGAATGCTCTTTTCATAAAGTGTGAAGAAAAACTGCCCAAAATCTCGTCATGCCAGTAAATATGTTGGTATTCCTGATTGCGGTAAAATGTGTAAAAGTAAGTACGTTCTTTTTGGTAGCCTTCAGCAGAAGCTGACTCATACTACATTGTTTTATTAGCCTGTTTTTATATCATTCATTATATCTTCTTGCCAAGGAACAGAACATGTTATTAAATGTATAAGGAGATTAAGGACGGGGACTGGAGCGGTAGCTCAGCGGTGTATGAGTGCTCTGAAGATGCATGTATCCATTAGACCTGAGCTTCACAACGCAGCATCCTGACTGGTTGTGGTTGCTTCTGGCAGTTTCAAAAATAAGTTTCCTTGATGAAGGGTTAGACCCACATTTATTGTGGGTATATAGACAACTAGCTCAAATATTTAGAGTGGAATTAGGGATTATGTTGCTGAGGGCTGTGGCGTAGGTCCTTCTTCACAACCCATAACTTGACTAGCTCTGGGTATTTTTTTTAAATATTTATTTATTTATTATGTATACAGTATTCTGTCTGTGTGTATGTCTGCAGGCCAGAAGATGGCACCAGACCTCATTACAGATGGTTGTGAGCCACCATGTGGTTGCTGGGAATTGAACTCAGGACCTTTGGAAGAGCAGGCAATGCTCTTAACCACTGAGCCATCTCTCCAGCCCTAGCTCTGGGTACTTGTCTGACTTTTTAATCCCAGGCATGATTACCCTCGTTGAGTGGTTCTTAAGTCCAATTGAAGAGCTGTTTGTTGTCTCCATGGTATGTATGCTCTTGCTGTGCCCTTAAGGGATATTGTGTCATGCTGGTCACTGGTGTGGTTCAGAGGCATCACAGCTGGCTAGGACTGCTGCTTCCTCCCTCCTTTGGAAGCTTGCATGGTGCCTTCTAGTACTTTGAAAGCTAGTCCTCGGGGAAGAGACATCCAGGCCAGTTCCAAGCTCAGACCTCAGGGCACCATGTCTGAAGTGCATGGTGTCTTCAGCAATGGGTTGGGGGGGTTACATTTGACTTTTAGGGGGGACAACCAAAGGCACTAGCAGCAGCCTATGTTTTGGAAGTCTCTTGGATAACTTAGATCAGTGACTCGAGGACATCTCATGCCTGGTGTTGAGGTTTTTTGATTAGGTGTTTTTTGGTGTTAAAAGCATTGTCAGCCCAATGAGAAATTTTCATTTAAACTGTATTTATACGCAGATTTATATCTATCATAGGTTTTTTTGCTTGTTTGTTTTTCGAGACAGGGTTTCTCTGTAGCTTTGGAGCCTGTCCTGGAACTAGCTCTTGTAGACCAAGCTGCCTCTCAAGTGTTGGGATTAAAGGTGTGTGCCACCACACCCAACTACTGTCTTTTTTTTCTTTTTCCCAGGCCCACATACATTTTTAAACACACCGTAAACCATTTAGAGGTTTTTTTCGTCTTTGAATCTATCTTTACTGTATATCTCTCTCTTTCTGACCACATGAGTCTTTAATTTGCTAAGCAATATGGGTAGGATTAAAGCAGTGGCTTTGACGGCTGGATCCAGCCCATTTCTTAGTTTTCTGGGATTCCAGCCTCATGGCGGAGATACCGATACTGGCCGTAGCCATGTTTGTTGCCACAACTCTATGGTGTTTCAAGGTCCCTGCCATCAAGCAAGCTGCAGCAGTCTGCTCACAAACCATACTCAATACTCTGTAGTTAGACCTCCTGCCTGAAAGAGTCAGAGTTTGCACTGACAGGAAAGCCCAGAAAGCTGGCATTTTAAAACGGTGTGGCTTTTTCCTGCTATGGCTGAAAACCAAAAAGCATGTGGTCAGCTTTTCATCAACAGCATTCAAGTGTTTCATGGCAGGACCTCTTAAAAGAGCTGCAAGGTTTTACAGCTAAGGCTGAGTCAGGAAGCCACTTTTAAATGAGACTCATTTTGCCCCTAGCAAACAGAGCCCACCCGAGAAAATGCTGCTATCAATAAGCTGATTTTATCAAAAGCTAAAAATATCTGTCATTACCCATTAGCTCAGGCTTCTTATTAACTCTTATATTAGCCCATTATTCTTGTCTGTGCTAGCCATGTGGCTCGGTATCTTATTCAGCGAGGCAGCCACATCTTGCTTCTTCTGTGGCTGGGTCAGGACTCTATTAAAGTTTTTTGTTTTGTTTTTCCAGACATCCCTATTTTCATTCTTTCCCCTTTTCTCATTTTCCTTGTATTGTACTTTCCTCCTGTTGCGCCCCCACCCCCCACTAACCCCCATCCCCAGCAGGGGTCCTTTTTTATTTTTCTCCTTTTTACAGTTACTCCAGGATATGTACTTACTTCTGAAGATGTGGAGCTAAGAGCCTGGAGAAAGAGGGAGGGGGAAAGGGAGAAGAACATGAGATATTTTTCATTGCTCAACTCAGTGAGATCATTTCTAGTTTCATCAATTTACCTGCAGAGTTCATGACCCCCCCCCCTTTGGCTCTTGAGAGTATTGTCAGCCTGAATAAGTAGCCCATAGTGTAAATGTACATTTTTATTATCCATTCATTGGTGAAGGACATTTAGGTTGTTTCCATTTCTTAGTTATTATGACTAGAGCAGCAGTGGACACGGCTGAGCAAGTATCTACTCAATACTCTGTAGTTAGACCTCTTTGGGCATATGCTAAGGAGTCGTGTGTGTAGTTGAGCCATGTGACAGATATTTTTAGCTTTTTGAGAATTCTCCACACATTGTTACAGTGTACTTTAGGACTGTTACTTTTAACTTTGCTACATATCTTAAAAGGATAACTGTATTTGATATATAGATTGGTATTGCTTACCTATTTTCAAAAGGTACTTGAATGTAAAAGCAAGTTTAACAATTGAATATTGTTACATTCTTTAGGTAAGTGTTTAAAGGTCCTTGTGATAGCTGTACAAACAAGATAATCAAATCCAGATAAGAAGAGATCAATAGCCCTTTGGACATGGTGAAATATTCTGGATTTGATACCCCCATCCTCTGTTATTCTACCAGTATAAGGATCTTTAGGGGCAAGACTCTGAAGATAAAGGCTTTGAGGTCAGGACTGTTTTCATCATAGGAAGACATTTCCTTCATTGTGCCTATTTCAAGTCTACAAAGCAGTTTTCCAAGTGCTAGATGAAATAGAATGTTTTAGCTGGTTGGATAGTGAGATGGTTTCAAAAACAAGTATGTAAGGATTTTGCTAATTCATAACATGGAAAGTATTTTGGATAAATACTTTACTACAGAAGCAAAAGACAGTGGGATCCAGAGAACCATTAGGAAATCACTGAATTAGAATAACCTTTACAGATTTTGATGTCATCCTCATACAAGGGCCATGCTAATTCTTTATCTGCGCTGATAAAGGGGAGTTCCCTGATGTATAAGTCCCCTTCAGAAACAGAAGCAATTGTATCCCATATTGGCCTTTCAGGAGTGAACCCTAAATCAAAATTTCTTAATTTTTTAGGCCGGTATCTCTTCTTAAATGCAATTGCAAACCAGCTGCGGTACCCAAACAGCCACACTCACTACTTCAGCTGCACCATGCTGTACCTTTTTGCCGAGGCGAACACTGAGGCAATTCAGGAACAGATCACAAGGTGAGAGATTTATTGTCAAGATGCCTTAAAGGGGCTCTTCTCCTCTGCACTCTGAATGGAGCTCTATGCATTCCCAGTTCAGCTGTCTTACACTGAAGCATGTCTGGAGGATTACAAAAGAAGTTGCTATTGACAGTTTGCTTTGCGGTGCTAGGGACTAGTTTACAATAACAGCAACATACTTGGCAAGTATGTATCCAGTGGCAGCAGCATTTGTATCCAGATTCTTGAATAATATAGACTTCCTTTGTATGCATTTCCTTTTCTAAGGCTTTAAGGAAGAGCTGCAGTAGGATCATACTCTGTTTTCTGCTGTTTAACTATGTATAGGATTGGAAATTGGTACATAGTACAGTGAGGTACCTTAAAGACTTTAATTTATGATGGGTGTGATGATGCACGCCTTTAATCCCAGCGCTAGGGAGGCAGAGGCAGGTGGTTCTCTGAGTTCGAGGCCAGTCTGGTCTACAAAGTGAGTTTCAGAAAGAACAGCCAGGGCTTTACAGAGAAACCCTGTCTCAAAAAAACAAACAAAACTCAACTTTAATTCACCGAACTAAATGCTAGTGCTCATGCATCTGAACTGTGTTTATTGCATAGATGACATGTCTAAAGCTGCAGCAAAGGCTTCAGTCCTTAATCTTTGCCCCCAAGAAACAATGAAGTAAGAATAAAGCAAGCATTGCAAGTAGCAGGTCACAGTATAATAATGTGTATGCCAGCACTTGAAGCCACATAGAAAGAATTCTACCCATTTACTATAGTATTGTGAAAAAATTCTGAGTGAATTAATAGAGAAAGAAGCAATGGAGGTATAGTTGTGAATTTGTTTATGTATTAACTAACCCTTCTATCCCCTTTTTAGGGTTCTCTTGGAACGGTTGATTGTAAATAGGCCGCATCCTTGGGGTCTTCTTATCACCTTCATTGAGCTGATTAAAAACCCAGCATTTAAGTTCTGGAACCATGAGTTTGTACACTGTGCCCCAGAGATTGAAAAGTGAGTTTAAAATTATTTACGTACCTAGCAGGGAAACAGAAGGGAAAAAGGAGCTTCTAATTTGGACCTATGAGTTAAAAAAGGCAGTTATAGCTGATGCACATTAAGATATCCTTAGGCCTAAATTTTGTGAAGTAAATTTGTACTTGTCTTCACTTTCCAGGTTATTCCAATCTGTTGCACAGTGCTGCATGGGACAGAAACAAGCTCAGCAAGTAATGGAAGGGACTGGTGCCAGTTAGATGAACTGTATATCCCTTGTCAGAGGCATCGATTTTGGTTCCACTGAACCAAGTTCATAAACTGAAGAATCCTTTCAGCTCCTCCTGACTTTCCCAGCCCTTTGGTTCTTGGGTGTCTGCCCCATCAACTGCTGGGGTTGGCCTCTTGTCTATGTATGTGGGCAGGTTCCAAAGTTTAAATGCATTTTTTTTGACTCTTGGCCAAAATTTAGAAGATGCTGTGAATATCATTTTGAACTTGTGTAAATATATGAAAGAAAAAACTTTTGTCTGAACTCCTTGGGTGTGCAAAGTGTCTAAGGGAAGTACATAAACTGGTACCTTGCAGTAGAGGCAGTGATGGCATGCTCTTGTCTTGAGCATATCTCAAGTCTTCTGGCATTTGTGCATTCCAAAGAACAGCAAAACATTAATTCATGTAACACTTTATGGGGGTTTTTTTGTTTTGTTTTTTCGAGACAGGGTTTCGCTGTAGTTCTAGAGCCTGTCCTGGAACTAGCTCTTGTAGACCAGGCTGGCCTCCAACTCAGAGATCCGCCCGCCTCTGCCTCCCAAATGCTGGGATTAAAGGCGTGCCCCACCACCGCCCGGCTCATGTAACACTTTATTTTTTTTTTTAATATTTATTTATATATTACGTATACAATATTCTGTGTGTATGCCTGCAGGCCAGAAGAGGGCACCAGACCCCATTACAGATGGTTGTGAGCCACGATGTGGTTGCTGGGAATTGAACTCAGGACCTTTGGAAGAGCAGGCAATGCTCTTAACCTCTGAGCCATCTCTCCAGCCCCTCATGTAACACTTTTAAAAAAAAGGTAGTGAAGCTTTGAAAACCACTTAAGTCGTTTTATTAGAGTCCAGAGCATGCTAGACTCTAATAGCCTAAGAACACAGGAAGGTCCACAGTTGAGATCCATGGGATTTGTTTGCCTTTTTGCAGGGAAGCTGAGCCTGCTTCTTGGTCCTAAGGGAGAACTTAGCTGAAGAGGAAACCACCTCTCGTTGGGCTCCCCGTCACCATGCTTAGGTTGTTTGGCCTAGTTAAATAACAAGAGTCAGAAGGACTAATACAGTTGGTTTTTGTAAGGATCTTAAGTGTTCTGTTTTGTAGCCTTTGTAGTTCCTGGGCCCTAGCTCAGCTTTCTTGTATGTGTGAAGACCCTAACCATCAAAGTCATGACATGCATAGCAGTCCACTGTGCCTTTCTCAGTAGCAGCCGCCGCCAATGCTGGGGAGGACAAAGTGGATAGCCCAGTCTCCCGAGAAATAGTCACTTCTTACTGAATGATCAGATTTTCCCGTTGCTACTTAAAGGTTTTTTTAGAGTCAAGGTCCCTACTATGCAGACCAAATTATCCACCTCTGACCTCAGCTTTCTGGAGGCTGGGATTACTGGCATACTACAACCATGGCAACCAAGGAAATTTTTGTAAATCTTTTCTGTTTCAATAGGGAGAAATTGTTGGAGCAAGAAAATCTGCAGTTCTAATGAATTCAGTTAGGTGGAGGTTTTTTGGTATAAATAGGTAGTGTTTAAAACAATTCCACTTAGAATTTACTTTGCTGAAATGAAGCTTGGATGTCCTTTTGTGACACTGAGAACCAACTTGAGACTGCTGAGCAGACTGAAAGTGCAGCAGAGCTACCTGCTATGCTTCAGTTCTCAAAGTTGAGCTCAATTCGTACTTGTTAAAATACCTGAAGACATTAGTAAAAATTTTTTTTTTTTTTTTGCTCTTTTGAGACAGGGTCTGTGGCTTTGGAGCCTGTCCTGGAACTAGCTCTTGTAGACCAGGCTGGCCTCGAACTCAGATCCGCCCACCTCTGCCTCCCGAGTGCTGGGATTAAAGGCGTGCGCCACCACCACCTGGCGAATGTTCTTAACAATTGGCGGTGAGTCCCAAATGTTTAATTCAATCCTAAAATGTCACCATGTAACTCTTGCCTTGGATTAATCCGAGTTTACCATTAGCTATTTTTACAGTCCGAATAACAAAAGACCCAAATTTCTGTCCTTTACAGGCAACAAAACACAAGCTTAAAAGGTTCTCACTGCTGGTCATTCAGGGAAACTGCTCATTTGTGAGTTCCAACAGCTGGTGTAAGATCATCTTTTGACCATAGCGGACTTGTAAGGCTTGCTGTTCCCGCCAGCTGAGCTTGGCGTAGCCCTCCTTATTACTAAGTAAATCTTGATCAGTTTTTAAGTCTGTGGCATAGGTCTGTAGGGTCAACAGAACACTGTCTCGAAGAAGCCGTCTCCATGCTACTTGGAGCTTGGGGATGTTTGTGATTTTCAGACTGCCCTCTTCCCTTTCTTGCTCTCCCTGTGCAGCCTGGACTTTATAGCCTTGGAACTCCTCGGCAGGCATGCACAGCACCTGGAAGGAATGCGGGCCCTTAGTTAGGATGCACATCACTGGAGGAAAATTGAGTCCCTTGGTCTTTAGTTTGGCTTTTTTTCTAAATACCAGTACCCCATAACTGTCAGCCTATACCTTGAGTGTGGTGGCTAGTTCCTCTTCAGTCAACACCTCCTCGCGACCAATCACAAAGGCTCCCTCTTCCCCTACCATCTCCAGTTTGCACAGGAAATCCCAACGTTCACACAAGAGCTGCCTTTCAGCTTCATCCTTTGTTCCTGTGAAGTAATGGATGAAAACGGGAGGACATAACTCCAGCAAGCCAAATGCTGTCAGCAAAGGCACCAATGGAAGCTGGGGTGGGCAGACGCACCCTGCAGTGCAGCATCTCGGACTGTCACCATCTGAATGTCAGCTGTGTCGTCTGTGTTGTCAGGATAGGGCTCAGCAAAACCATACATATGAATCAGTTGCCAATTAGCCATCTGCCCATATGTGTTGAAAATCTCATGACCTTTAGGAATGGGCCGAGTAGCTACCATCCGGAGATAATCCTGGGATAAAAGGGAAAAGCTGGGGCCAACACCTTAGCCCCCACCAGCCTATGAAGAGTACTTCCCTCTTAGAAGAGCCTGTATTGTATGACTGTGGGCTGAGACTGAGTACCACTGTCTACTGTTAGACCCTGCGTTATAGAAGGAGGTGAAACCAATGTTACAGGTCAGCTTAGCATACCAGCTGCATCTCTACGTAGTTATCTACACTTAAAAGTCACTACCTTTTAAAAAATGTTAAGGTCAGATCTGGTGATGTACACCCAGAGCTTGCAAAGTAATCTCGAGTTTCAGGATAGCCAGGGCTGCACAGTGAAAATAAAGTTAAACTTCACATCAGTATAGTAGGAATAAGTGAAAGTCACATCTGCCGACAAGGTCTTAACGTATAAACCAGATATGTGGGCCCGGAGCCTTTGATCCTGCCTCAGCCTTGTAAGATTATGGGTGTAAGCCACCAGGCCCAAACCGTTTGCTAATTGCTAGTCACATACACGTGTGTTTTAAAATGTTACATAATCAACACTAAAGTGGGGGCTTCCTCTGGCCCATGAACATTCCACCTCTTGAAAAGTACTGAACTATTGCTGTTCCACGATGTTCACCATGGGGCCTGAGGTGACATGGCAGAGCAGGCAGTTTTTTGGTGGCCTTAAGGTGTATCCACACCATCTTGCTGTAACTAGATACCAAAAGTACACAGGAGAGTAGCTAACTTCATCTACTCATTTTCACGATAGTAGGAAAATGGAGCCCAATGATTTCCCTCAATGCACATAACCAGGCCAAGGGGTTCACTCACTGCAGAGTACTCTAGATTGGCATTGTGGTTGGCTATATGGTTTAGTATGTCTGCAGCAGGCACCATCAAGGGGGAGTTGGGCTCCTTTTCATCATCCTCTTCCTCCAGCGGTTCTTGAAAGCTGCCGTAGAGAGAATTCAGCTAAGGCACGTTCTTGGGTGAGGGACCTGGATCACTGTTCTTTCCCACCTTCCTCCTCAGTAATGGTTCTAAAGATGAGAGTCCTGCTCTAGGCTTTAAGCACTAACCTATAAGCCATTACAAGGGCCACAAGCTGGCGATAGAGATCCAGAGAGCGAACAGTGGGGCTGAAGAAATCAGAGTGAGCCTCCATGAAGGGCAGGACGATGGAATAGTATTCACTGCGGATGTTCACCAAGTCCTTCTCCACAGCCTCCGGGACACCTGTACCCTTTAGGAGGCGCAGCCGCTCCTCCTCTGGCCTGCAAGGACAACCCACCCAGGGCCCTTTAGGACCTGCCGCTCTGATGCAGCAGATACCCAGTGCCCAGAGCAAAATGGTTGCAACAGGTTCTCCCCAGCCCTTCCCTTGACTCTCACCAAAACATGGGATGCTCCAAACGCCCCAGCTCTGGCCAGAGCGCGAAGTAGGGGCTCCAGGGTGAGGCTGGGGCTTGCAGCTCGTGGAGCAGCGCCAGTAGCAGCGGCACCCACCCCGACAGGCTCTGCAGCGTGTCTCGCTCTAGGGAAGACGCCTGGTGAACACCCGTCCAGGCGCGACACCGCCGCCAGCCTCGGAACCAACCCTCTGCTCCTTACCCACCTCGCTCCAGCAGGCCGCTGATGGAACAGGTGTGGGGAGACAGAAGCACTGAGCGCGGCACTGCGAACAGCAGCTCCCCCGGCTGCACGCTCTCCCGCGCCACCATGCCATAGCCGGCCACCGTGCCCTGCCGGCTCACCGCCACCTTGGGACTCAGCTCCAGCCCCACTCCCGCGCACCAGCGCAGGAAGCCGGCCACCGCATCGCCGTCGGGCTCGCCCCCGCTGGGTCCCGCCGCCAGCGGGGAGAAGGAAATGACGTGGCCGCGCCCGGGATTCGGGAGGGGCAGGGGGGCGCTGGCAACTCTCAGGACCGGAGAGGCCGCAGTGACCGGCGACCTAACCCGCGCGCGCTTGGCCGGAGCCGCCATACCGGGAGGCGCCGCGTCCTCCCTGCGCTTCCGGCGACGCTGGACGTGAGCGGACGGGGCGGGGCTCAGGTCCCGGCGCCAGCGCTGCGGGTTTAGAAGCCGCGCGTCCGCGAGCACAAGGGCGAGCTCTGTGCTGCCCTAGTTCTGGGCGCGTCCCCGAGAGTGGTTTCTTCCTGGGGTCTTGGCTGCTGCGCGGTAGTGACCGACCACTGGTTAACTATAGCCAACTATTTCACTGACGTGTGTTCGATTAGACAGTTTGCACGTGGGTTTGAAGTGGCCTGAAGGTTTTCTACATCTAATACACACATCGGCAGTTGCTAACTTACTCGTTTTTCATCTTCTACATAGATATGATAGGCTCTTTTTTTACTTGCTTTTTAAAAAAACAACTGATACATTGGAAGAAGTCAATATCAGGTGAATGAACAATGGAACAAATGATCAGACATGGAGAAGTTGGCAGTGTAATTCCAGTACTTAGGATGCTGAGATGGGTTCCTGTCCAGCCTAGGCTAGAGAGTGTTTCTCAAAACAATAAAAACCAAGCAAAAGAGTGGCATACTCTTGCTTTGAAGAGGTCTTACTGGCTAAACTCCTTGTTCAGCTGTGACCCTGAGAACTAGTGTCAGGATCAGTAAAATTGTGTCTCAATCAGGGTATCTAGCCTCATGGTGGAACCTTGCCATGTGTGACCACCCTGGTTCAATTCCCATCACCATGAAAGGGAAAACGAAAAGGTTGGCAGGGTGGCCTAACACCTAGGAAGCTTAAGCAAGACTTCTGAGTGTTCAAGACCAGCCTGGGCAACAGACTGAAACCGTGCAACTCTCCCTCCACCCAAAATATGTGTTAACAGGCACTGAAGGTAGATAGAAAGCATAGCTACCCTCCACCCATCTGAGCCCAAGGCAGCTAGGCAGCCAAACAGTTCCAGCCAGGAAACACCACACTCATATGATTAATTTATTATTTTATGCACAGTTAATTTTCTACATCAACAAGGGTTATTTGTTTTACGTTTTGTCATCTCAAAATCGCTTATCAGCCACCAGAATACACAAAATTAGGCTCTTAACTTTGTACAGAGAGGAAAGTAATGAACTCCATTAAAAGTTCATCTTAACCAAAAAGGAGACAATCACCAATTGGGAAACCAGACACAGGAGGGCCTGATACACACACACACACACACACACACACACACACACATATATAATGTATAGATATTTATAGATACCTTAAGGACATAGAGAGATGTCCGATACTTGAAGTGCTGTCTACAGTAAGGGATTTGAATTCTACCAGCTTTACAGTTACATTCAGCACTCACGGGAGCACGGGAGTGAACACAACCGGGGACAGAACACACTCCACTGGACTTGAGAGCAGTCTAGAAATGGCTTACAGTTACAGAAGGGGGTGGCCTGTGCCACAGATACACGAATGTAAGTGTCCTTAATTAAGAACACCACATGACAACACCCCCCCATACACACACAGCTCCTCTTTCTCCCCCGTTTGGGGGTGACAGTGTATGAAACCAGTGACCAGTCTGAAGCTACAGCTCTGGTTTCTTGGCTATGAATCTACCTGGTAAGATAGTGGACAGGAAGACAGCTGTGGGCTCTGGGAGGCGAGGGTGCATCGAGTGTTCACCTCCCACCCTAGGACCAAGCACACTCCAGCCCCTTCAGCAGGCGGAGGTTGCGGTATCTTTCTGTCTTGGACCAGATCTAACGAGTTCACTTCTCCAGTGATGTCTGTGACACACTGGCCCAAGTTGACCAGGGCACTGCCACAAACACTCTTGGTTGAATCTGAGGACAAGAGGGATCTCTACAGGACTCAAGTACCTTCCGGCTCCCAAGGGATCATCATGAAGTTCTCAGGGGCAACACACAGCACACAAAGCAATCTTGACCTTTGCCCTCTGCCACCAGGGGCAGAAGACCAGGTGACCTTTGCCTCAGGGTGGGACCTGGCCCTGGGGTGACAGAGTATGGGGGTTCCTGCCCTCAGGGTTCTCCAGATTCTGTCTCCATAGCTGTCCTTCCCAGAAAGCACCAGGAAAATGGCTGTCTGCTTAGAGCACCCTCTTGTGGCTTTCATCCTCGTGACTGTCACCTGTACTATCAGAATAAGTGTGCTTGCTGCAAGGGTTATAGGAAAGGGAGCCCCTGAGGGTTAGGGTTCGCCATTGGTCTGACACCCACTCACATCAGAGCCTGAGCTCATCACCCACCATCTTCAAGTCCCACGCTGTCTTCACATATGCCAGGCCCAGGGGGTGGGCCATATTCTTTCTTCAATACTGTATCCCATATTCTGCCCCCACCCCAGGGCCATGGTAAGTAGGTGACAGGAGCCATATCAACCAGTGAACATGGTGAGAGAAATGGGAGTGGATATGGCAAGCCCCTCACACCGTCGAAGACTGTCCTGCTGCACTGTCTAAGGTGGATCCCCTCATTTTTTTTAAGTAAAAGAGAAGTAACCCTATTTCCTCCCCTTCGCTCTCACAAAAATAAACTAAATGGAAGATGAGCCGGTGCAGAGATGGCAGTGGGAACTGGGGGCAGGAAAGCAGGCGTCTTGGGCAGGACGAGGACTTCAGCAGGATACCTCCATGGTGTGGTTGACCTGGCCCATCCCCTCACTGCTCTCTGAGTGGGCACAGGGCTGTGGGCGGCTGCCATCCACAGAACTGGCGCTGGTGAGGGACGCGGTGCGTGAGCGTGCAAGGCGGGTCATGCTGGCTGAGGGCACTGTGGACAAAAACAAAGGGTCCTGAGGACAGGCAAGGTGGGTACCAGTGGCAGGAAAAGGGCAATGCAAGCAAAGCGGCCAGTGAGATCCAGTCCTGCCACAACACAGAGGCCCATCCCAAGCCACGGTGCTGGCACTGGCTCCATCAGGCCTAGGCATGCAGGGCCAGCAACAGTGAGCAGGCCAGATGGGGCTGCAGCCAGCAGAGTTCTAGGTCCCAACAGCTACCCAGAGCTATGGCCAGGGTAGGGCAGGTGTTGCTTAGGCACTCTGGGCTGGGTAGGAAGTCACTGTGTGGCCAACTAGATCTTTATCCAGAGAGTGACAGGGTAGGAGGCAGGATTGCTTCTGTGAAAAACACAGCCACAAACTACCCCGAATCTTGCTTCTGCTATTGTAGGTGAGGCCAGTCCACCTAGAGGCTGGGCCAGGGACAGGCATGATGCCTGCAAAGGCCACCCTAGTGCTGTGTCTGAGCTTCTGTTTCTAACTCCCAAAGCGTTGGAAGCCCCACACCCCACGGCAACCTAGAAACAAGACAACTGCTTTGAGACCAGCCAGCATCAGGTTCCCACACGGGACGGTGCTCTCTGCAGATCAGGGTCCGCAGAGGAGCAAGGGATTGATCCACTGGGGCTTTGAACTGAGCAGGGCACAAGAAGATTCCAAAACCATGGCAAGACACAGTGTGGCTGCAGCATTGCAGTGGAGCGGGGTGGGGGGAGGGGGACACGACCAGGCAGGGTGTCCATGCAGCAGGAGAGGGGCCATGGGCTACCTGCTCCTCCACTCAGCCTTCGGTCCTTCAAGTGTGCAACTAAGAGAGAAGACAGCCAGAGAGGGCAAGGGTAGGGGAGACACAGAACATGGTGAAGACTGGGCCAGCCCAAGGGCATCAAGATGGGCCAAGATGAGACACACAGACAAATGAGTAAGGGCCAGAGCAGGGCTGAGCCTCGGACAGCCCGCTGCAGCAGCCCATTCAAACAGCCGCTCGTGGAAGCCACACAGCAGGCTCAGGATTCTCAGGCCTCCCTCTTCTCCAGCCCAAGCTGCGACTTAAGGCCCACGGAGGCCACACCCTAGACCTAGTGCCCTCACCGCTCTACCAGAACTCAATCTCGTACATAAAGGGGAAGAGGTTGTACAATCTTCCAAAGCCCCTCCAACTCCTGGGATGACTGAGGTACTCCTCATTTTTTTAGGTTATAAACTGATTGGCCCATTAGCTCAGGCCTCCCATTAGCTCTTGTAGCTTATATTAACCCATTATCCCTATCTATGTTAGCCTGAGGTACTCCTCTTGAAGCCTAGAGACATACTCCAGAGTCTGCAAGTGTTGCTCCTTCTTGGCCTTATAGATGTCTGCCAAGCTCCAAGAGTGCATGGGGCCCTAGATTAGAATTCTGGGTAGTCCTCCCTGTCTGCCTATGCCCCCCCCTTTTTTTTTTGCTATTTCCCCATGAGGCTGGCAGGGTGCAGGGCTATCCTATTTCTGTCCCAAGGAGGTACAGGCTCCAGAGGATGAAGTCTTTGGTGGAGGGCGCCAAATTGAGGGAGGGTGGTTCACCCAGCAGTTGTGTGTTGTTAAGAGGGGACCAGAGGCACACGGGAGCTGCCAGAACTCATTCTCTCTCTCTCTCTCTCTCTCTCTCTGTGTGTGTGTGTGTGTGTGTGTGTGTGTGTGTACATGGGTGCGTGTGTGTGTTGTTAAGAGGGGACCAGAGATCCCAGAGGCACACGGGAGCTGCCAGAACTCATATTCTCTCTCTCTCTCTCTCTCTCTCTCTGTATGTGTATGTGTACATGGGTGCGTGTGTGTGTTGTTAAGAGGGGACCAGAGGTCCCAGAGGCACACAGGAGCTGCCAGAACTCTCATTTTCTCTCTCTCTTTCTCTCTCTCCCCTCTCTCTCGGTGTGTGTGTGTGTGTGTGTGTGTGTGTGTGTGTGTGTGTGTACATGGGTGCGAGTGTGTGTTGGGTGCTCATGGGTGTAGCCTGGGTCTCATCACTGTTGTTACATGAGGGGATGTTTCGGGAAGGATGGGAACCAGAAAGCTGGTTTAGAGCCCTTGATCCTAGTGGATCCTCAGGCTTACTTTCCACAGGTTTGGACATGTTCCCACTTCCCTTCTCTAGCCCCAGACTCCTTTTGAGGTGCCCTAATAGGGTGTGGGTGACTCATCTAAAACGGGCTTTTCTAACAGCACCCAGCCTAGGTGCTGGACTCTCAGGGGCTGGAAGAAGAGCCCTCTCCCAAATGGGCCCTGACATCGGACTCAGAAGAATGCCTAAGGCTCCACCCAAGCATAAAAGCTGGCTGGGCCTGGGATACACACCTTATAATGTATGCAGAGTCTGGGGAGAGTAGCCCAGCCTTTGGGGGCCAGGTGACAGAGTACACTCAACCACAGATTCCCCAGCACATGGGCACTGTGTCCCGGTCCCCTTGCCCAGGATGGGTGGAGGTGTACTTACTGTAGCCCATGCCTTGCAGGAAGTATTTGAAGGCCTCAGTCAGCTTCCCTGGCTGCAATAAGATGGATACAAAGTGCTCTGATTGGCTGCCTGGGGTTAGTGGGGAGGATGCCATCACCACCACCACCACCCCCAACGAGCTGGGTGATCCAATGGCAGGAGGGCCTGGGGTCTTACCTGTGTCACCTGAGGAAGACCACCAGAATCTGCCATCTGAAAGGAAAAGAACAGGGGAACTGAGGAGCCCCTCCCAACATCTGGACAGACTGTTGTCCAAACACCATCCTGCTCCCTGCCGTCCTGTCCAACAGCCCTCTCCCTGCAGCTGGGTCACAGGGCTGATGGGGTGGGGTGGTGGCAGAGTGTCTCACCTTCAGGAAGGTTGTAGTGGTCGGGTCCAGTTTGGAGTTGCACTCAACCTGGGGACAAGGAGCCAGCTGCAGCAATACCCCTGTCCCACCTGCTTAGGCAGGTTCTGTGCCAGAGCAGGGAGGGAAGGGAGGACAGGAGGGAAGGGAAGAAGGTACAGGCCCAAGGGCTTCCCTTCCTAGGCTTTCTGCCTGCTCAGGCTTCCTAAGTCCCTGAGGGGCCTGAAATTCCACTCACAACCGCAAGTGGGGCAGGAATGGGACCAGGGTTGGAACCAGAAGGCCAGGGTCACTCTAGCAGGATGGATCAGAGGATCTGGGCAGTGTTAAGGAACAGTAGGGGACACTGGGGCCCCTGCCTGCGTCAAGGTGACCAGTGCAGCCTACACCCTTGCAGCCTTCCTCATGAGTCCTGAAAGTTTGGTATCTTCGGAACATCCTGGGCGCCCACCCTGAGATGGCATGTTGCCAGAACTCCAATGGGAGTGGTACAAGCCCCACCTTGAGTGCCTGGGTGGCTCCAGGGTGAGCACTGATGTCTATGAGTCACTTATGGGTCAAATTTTGGGAGAAGTGGACCTTGGGCTCTAAACTGAAATGAGGTAGGCTACCCTGGAGAGAAGAGAGGAGGGACCACCAGGCAGCATGGTCCTAGACTCACCAGGGCCCTCCACCTGCACAAGGCGGGTGCTCAGGCCCCAGTGTGTGGCCAGGTGGCCGAAGAGTATCTGACAAACCCATCATTTAGGATCTGTCCCAGACTCTAACCTCCCGCCCCTGCGCAGGAGAGTCACACTCACCACCCCGTCCTCAGCAGGTGCATTATCTCCGACGACCAGCATCACCGGGCAACTATGAGACAGAGGATAAAAGTCATCTGGCCTGGGCTTAGGGGCAAAGGCAGGGACAGGCTGGAGGGCAGGAGCCACTCACCGGAGTGTCTTGGCGTTGGGCACGGTCCCAGGCCGGTTAATGTCAAGGTCTCTGCGGCTGTGGGGGAGGGGCAAGAGTAAAGGCGCATCCCCCAGAGGTGGATCCCAACTCTGCCAACTTGTAAACCTTGGAGTCATGGACTTGCTCTGCCTACACGGGACCTATCCTTTGGCCTGTCTTTATCATGACTCCTTTCAAGAACCCCCAAGTGAGCCAGGTATGTGCTCTCGCATCCGTGCCACTCCCGTCTTGCAGGACCACGCAGACAACTCTAATGAAGTATTTGCGTCCGGGGCTCTTCCTCACTCGGGGGGGGGTGTTCTTCCGGCAGGAGCTTCCTTACTAAAAATGTGCAAAAGCAAAGGCGCAGGGCTGAGCACCTTGTCCTGCGGCGGGGATCAAGGGTGTGGCTGATATCCTTTCCAGCCAGCAACGGAGAAGAGCAATAGCCAGAGTCCATGGCCCTGCTCCCCCTCTACTCAGAGGAGGCCGCCCCTAGGCAAGAAGCTACCCTCTCCCAGACTCCAGCTCCTCTCCAGTCTGCGGATGGCGCTGCCTGCCTTGCACCCTCCCGTGGGGGATGGGAACACCCACACCTGTTGTACATGTTCCAGAAGAGCTGCAGGTTGGCCTGGTTCACCACGTTTGAGATCTGCTGCCGGTAGCTCTGCACCAGCTCTGTGTTGTTCACCAGCTCCTCCTGGGCGTGGGGGGGAGGGAGGGGGTACATACAGGCTGGGGCTCCGGGCTCTGAGAGGGCATATGGGAGTCATCTACAGAATAGCCTTGGCCCTAGCAGGAGTGGTCTGGAAGGCAGAGGAGGGGCCTCAGGCGTGGAAAGACTTCCCACTGGCCACCTTGGACACAGTACTGTGACCCAGCCTGGCTCGGCCTGCAGCACTTGTCCCTGCTGGCTGAGCCCCAGCCTATAGCCCCTGCTCCCAAGGACGCTCCAAATGCAATCCGTCCTGCCCCTTACCTGGCTGAAGAGATGAGAGAGTACCGTATCTGGTAAAGTGCTGGTCAAGCTGGAGAGCTGCAGGAGGGGAGGAAAGCCAGAGTGAGGCCTGTCTCAGCTCACTGCTCTCGCAGACAGGCCATGTGGGCCCGATGCTCACCTTGGTGGCAGCCCAGTCAATCCAGCCTTTGCCGTTGGGGTCAATGTTCATCAACACCAGCCCTTCCACTAAGTCAGGGAAAATGAGCTGCAGGGAGAGGGGAAAAAGAAAACAGGTGAAGTCTTCAAGATACCATAGATGGGCCAGCTGTGTACCTGGGTCTGTACAGGGCTCCCATGCCGTGGGCCTCGCTGCTCTTGTCTCTGCCCAGCCCTAAAAAATCTTTTCTTTTTTTTTTTTTTGCTTTTTTGAGACAGGGTTTCTCTGAGGCTTTGGAGCCTGTCCTGGAACTAGCTCTTGTAGACCAGGCTGGCCTCGAACTCACAGAGATCCACCTGCCTCTGCCTCCCAAGTGCTGGGATTAATGGCGTGCGCCACCATTGCCCGGCTCCTAAAAATCTTTTGATTTAGATGGAATCTATTACAGCTGCTTCTTACCCTTTCTAGGACATGTACATGTATTTGTGTATGTATGTGTGGTTCTGGGGGTGGGACCCAAAGCTCTACCACATGTGCCCAGCAAATTCTCTATCACGAAGCCATACTGCCAGTGCTTTTAATATGTTTTTGCAGGTGTTGCAAAACTGCATATTAAGCCGGGCTGTGGTGGCGCACGCCTTTAATCCCAGCACTCGGGAGGCAGAGATAGGCGGATCTTTGTGAGTTCGAGACCAGCCTGGTCTACAAGAGCTAGTTCCAGGACAGGCTCCACAGCTACAGAGAAACCCTGTCTCGAAAAACCAAAAACAAACAAATAAACAAAAAACAAAAACATGAATATTAAACATCTTTAAATCTTGCAAATTTTTTACATTTCTTCATTCATTCGTGTGTGTGTGTGTGTATGTGTATTCTCATATGAAACAAGACCCTAGTGGGAGTTGGCTCTCTTCTTCCATCATCTAGGTCCAGCGAATCAAATTCAGGCTTGGTGGCAAGCTCATCTATCTGCTGAGCCAGCTTGCAGGCCCCATCTTAAAATCTTTTTTTTTTATATTTATTTATTTATTTATTATGTATACAATATTCTGTCTGCGTGTATGCCTGAAGGTCAGAAGAGGGCACCAGACCTCATTACAGATGGTTGTGAGCCACCATGTGGTTGCTGGGAATTGAACTCAGTACCTTTTGGAGAGCAGGCAATGCTCTTAACCGCTGAGCCATCTCTCCAGCCCCCCCCCCATCTTAAAATCTTAAAACAGGCTGTTTCCTTCCTTGCTTTTTATGGCTGAAGACCCTGTGTAGAAGAGAAGACATGGTCCTTTCCAAAGCCAGCTCTGTGCTGATTGCGACAGGGGTGTTCAATGGTTGGCCCGCATGTAGGAAAAACAGGTGACAGACATACAGAGTCCTGTGGTCTGTCTGCAGGCTCTGGACTGGTCTACAGCTGGCAAGACGGCTCAGTGTTGGGACAGAAACTAGAGGTGAAAATTCTGTTTTTGTTTCAACAATAACTATTTGGATTCTTAAAAAAATTCCTGGCTTTAGAGATGAAGGCTTTCCTGCCTAACCCGCTGTTTCTGAAATGCGGTTCTCTTTGAATCTCAGAACCCGAATGTAAGTGTAGTGTTAGGTTAAAGGACCATTTGTGTCCATACGGTACCTCATCTGTTGGGGACAACCTGTGCTGGTGGGCAAGGTGACAGTTTGTTGTTAACAGGAATTTGGTTTTGGAGAAGGGTTAAGTAGTGGCTTACGGTCTTCCGAAGCGGTGAGCAGGGGAAGGGACTCCTTTTCTGGTTTATCCTAAGCACTCGTTTATGACTGGTGCATGTGTGGCAGGTCATAGTTCTGCGGCGTCCCTTTTCTCCTTCCTCCCTTATGTGGGCCCAGGGATTGAACTCAGGTCTCCAGGTTTGTGGGGCAGGTGCTTTATTTGCTGAGCTATCTCATCAGCCCATCTACTCTATTTTTGTGTAATGCTAGGGGTGGGACCCTTTCTTCCTCCCTTCCCTCCTTCCTCTTACTCCCCCCTTCCATTTCCTTGGAGGGAAAAAAGGTTTTTTTCTGTTTTTTTTGTTTTTGTTTTTTGTTTTTTTCAGCAAAAGAGAAGGAAGAAGAGGAGGAGGAAGAGCAGGGAAAGCCCTCTGTGGCCCAGAGATCACCCTCTCGGCCTGGACTGGGGTTCTCTGTGAGGGTGGGGAAACTCACCGCGAATTTGGCCAGCACATAGGCTCCTGCTCCCACTCCGATGCCAATCACGTACTTGAACCTATTGTAGAGCAGGGCCGGTCACTCTATGGCTGGGATGTCATTTCCCATGAAACTCAGTCAGAGCAGGTCTCCCCTGCCACCCTTAGGCCCTCACTGAAGCCAGGCTATCTTCAGTGGTGTGGGCAACTCCTCTCCCCGAGCTCAGAGGCAGGAGCTAGGAAGGACTCACCCAAAGTGCTGTACCACACTCGGCAGCATGGCAGCCAGCTGCTCCATGGAAGGGAACTGGTACCTGCAGGCAGAGTGGAAGTTCAGGACCTGGGGACAGTGAGGGCACAGGGCTGGAGAGAGGGAAGAGACTTGGGGGGTACCTACCCCTGGGGGAACTGTGACGCCCCCACCTGCTGCCCAGGAGCATCCACGTGGCACACCACAAAGTGTTTGGTGATCTCCTGCATGTCCTCAAAGTTGAAGAAGGTGTTGAAGCACAGCTTGTCTGCAAAGACACACCTCTCAGTGGGTGTGAACAGAGGGCAGGCGTCAAGGCTGTCAGGGGCCAGAGGGCTTCAGAGCCCAGTGGGGAATCCCAGATCACAGGCCAAGCAGAGGGGAGGGTGAGCTGAGATCCATGCATCCACGCATGGAGGGGAGGAATCCTCGCTGGTTTGGCAGTTCAGGGTAGGGCCAGGGCACAGCTGCACTTACGATTGAGGCCCACATCATGGTAGGTGAGGATGGCTGGGCGGTTCCCTTTAGGAGAGCCCCGGATCACCACATGCAGAAGGCCATAAGGTGTCTCGATGTCATGTTCCTAGAGCGGACAGGTGGCATTGGGAGCTCTGGTTCTTGGGGAATGAGGTGGTAGAGCCCCTAGCCAAGGTGTCTATCCCCTCAGGTCATCCCACAGAGGACACCTCCTCAGAGGTGTTCAGCGCAGGAACAGCCCCGATTCCCTCTACAGATCAGCCTGCCATTGCCCTGCCCCTGTTCTGCAGCCAGCCTGCCACAGGGTCCTGGGAGGTCAGCGTTCTCCATTTCACACAGCCCTCTCGAGAGGGCTCTGCCACCCCAGTCCAGTCTCCTCCCCCTTACCAACCAAGGTGTGCCTCCTTCCGCAGAATGGCCTCTGCCACCCCCACCTAGAATCCACAGCAAACATCTCCATGTCAGCTACATCCTGCTCCCAAGCCTCACATCTCTCCTTTTTCTTGCTCCCTCAAATTCCCTGCCCTGTGGTACCCATCTCCATGGCCAGGTCTTTTCCCAAGGCCTTCTGCAGTTCCTACTCCCAGGTCAAGTCCGTGCCCTTGGCTTTGTTGCTCAGGGGGACCTGGTTCTGTGTGACTTTGAACAGGGCAGGTGGCCTCTCATCCCATGGAGCCTCTGCAGGAGCTGCAGTTAAGTAGACATGGCCCAGAGAAGGGGGCGTTGCAGGTGGCACCCCTGAACCTTAAGGGGCTACCTTGTTGACTGGTCTCTTTGCAAACAGGCCATTCCTGGGATTCCTCAATCAGGAAATTCCTAGCACACTGGTCAGAGTTGAATACACCCTAACCCTGTACCACAGGGGTAGTGGCCCAGAGCTGGGGTGGTGTTACGATCCCCAACGGGAGAGAAACAGCAAGTGGCTGAGCTCCGACTGTGTACCAAGTTTCCTACCGGACACTTGAGACAGAGAGAACCTAGACTCCATTTTGCTGACAGGGACACTGGTTTCGGAAGGAGCTGTGTATGACAAAGCCAGCTTCCCGCAGTCTGGCCTTTTGGTGTGTGGCGTCAGAGGCCCACTGTTCAGACCGGGTCTCCAGAAGGAAAGGAGGTGATAATCCCACAGCCATAGGCTACACTCTGGGATTCATACTCTGAGGGGAGGCCTGAGTATCATCCTGTGGGCTTCAGTTAGCCCCAAGCCCAACACAGCCTCCCAGCTTTGTCCTCCCTCAGGATCCATTTGACTAGAAAAGCTTCCTGCTTACTGGTGCCTGGCATGTGACACCTCATTTATTCCTCACTGGACCCCCAACCCTTTACAGTTTGCTCTACAGGAAGACATGGGCCCAGAAAGGATAATCCACTCGCTCAAGGTCGAACCCAGAGCTGACAAGATGCCAGCTGAGGGCTGTGGCTCTGCACCAAGGGAGAGCATTTTCTGAGGGGCGGGGCTGAGGTTCACCAAGGGGTGCCCCCACCCCAGCCAGCTGCTTTTCTCCTCTGGGGTCCCTGCTACCGTCACTCCACTGTTCCCTCAGCTCTAAAGGAAGGGATGGGGCATGAGGTACACAGTGTAAAGCACCACGCAGCCAGCAAAGGGGCGGTTCTCTGCGGTGGGTCCGATATTGCTCTGCAAGGACCCGGGGGCCTAGGAGCGCTCCAAAATTGGGACGGGTTTCTGCCCTCTGTTACCAAAGTGGTCTGCACCGCCCTTCCCAAGCCTGATGTGGCTGCCCGAGTCCTTATCTCTAGCACGGGCCTTGCTAAGGATGGTTCACTTCCCAGAAGGGGAAGCACTGACTTTGACCAGGTCATGGGGACCTACGGGAGCAATGCTAACCAAATTTCTTGTCTTGAGGCACAGTGACCTTGGCTGAATGCTCCCAACAACTTCTTTACCACCGCATCCTCCACAACCCTGGGCAGAGAATTCAGACCCAGGTGGTCTGATGGAGGCTGAGCCTCCCCACCCCTCAGGGTGCTGACTAGAGTGTGTGTGTGGGAACACGCCTCAAAGGCCACAGCCCAGCAGACTGTCAGCCCCTCAATTCCCAGGGTAGAGTGCTCCCATTGGCTCTCAGTGACGTCAGAGCCCAGCCCCCCACCTCCAGGTGGGAGCTAGAGGGATGCATTGCGGCAGGCAGCAAGGGAGGGGGCTTTGACGTCTCGGTCTGTCTCCCGCACCAGTGACCTTGAGGGCTAGGGAGAAGGGGGTCAGAACAGGGCTGTGACACATCAGGGCGGTGGATGTGGTAGGATTTGGTTTCAGCAGCTTCCTGGGTAATTCAGGAGACAAGGTCTGCCCGGGAGGGTAGAGGCTGATTAGGCCAGAAAGGAGAATGAGTGGCAGGGGCATGGAACGCGCGCGTGCAGGGCAAAGCTGCCCTTGCATCTCCCTCCTTGAGGAAGAGCACAGGGCTTGGGTAGCTGTTGCTCCTCCCCCGTAGCAAGAGGAGGTGTCCTGGGGCCCCATGCCCTGCCAGCTCAGTGCTCCAGTCTTGTCTTCCCCACCTTGTAAAATAAAGCAGGGCAGCCTCTCCTTGACTCTTCCAGCAATACTCGCGCCTGAAGACCCAGACCCCCCACCTCCTCTGCCCGGCACCACAATGCACTGGGGATACACAAGCAACTTCTCATGGAGCCATGACGTTCTGCGGCAGCTATCCAGCATCAAGCGATCCCCCCCTCCCCCCGCCAACGCCAGGCTAGACCCTGCAGGCACAACCCTGACAGAAGCTAGGAACATGGCAGAGGCTCACAGGGGATGCACCAAGCTGAAGTGACCCCAAGAGTTCATAGATGAGGCCGAGAACACAAGCCAGCAAACAGAAGTCAATGGACCCACTATGTTTCCCAGACGTCATCCTTGTTACCCAGCCCTCCACCCAGTGCCTGAATAGACCAGGAAAACAGGCTTCCGAGCAGAGCTGTCACCAGACAGGTCAGGAGGACACCTTATCCTCTGCAGGTCACAAGGATGCCCCATCCTCCCTGCCCATCCCGCAGCACCCCTGGACCCTCACTCACCCCATCCCAGCACTCCGGCATCTTGCCGAGGAAGGGAATTTGCTGAACCAGAAAGCGAAAACAAAAGCCTGAGTCACTCGGACAGCTTGGGTGGGAGACTTGCGGCTCTGTGACGGGGCACAGCTCCCCGTGATTTTATACACAGATCCCGGCCCTGCCCAGGCTGGTCCCTCCTCCCTGAAGGATTTCTGAGCAGCTACTTGCTCACTCTGAGTCCTCGCTCCCACATTGGCTGTTAGGAGACAAACCTGGCTCCAATTGGCTTCTGAGATCCTCGCTCACTCTGCCTCGCTTCAGTCCCTCCCGCCCTAGTGACACAACACCCCGATGGTGCCCAGCCCCTGCAGCTCAAGGGTGCTTAGCACCCAGGCACCTTCCATCAGGTGCAGCTTTATGTGGCTCCTGGGAAGCAGTAGCCAGGGCCACACAGGTGCCCCTGCATCATCACGCACATGGAGGCGCCTGACGGATATGCATCCAGTGTGTGGGTGCCTGAGAAGCTGGCCTTGCAGACCTGTCTCAGCACTTGGCTCCATCCCCTGGGAGCACAAAGGTCCTGAGAGACCCAGTATCTGGAGGACCTGACTCCCAGGCCCAGACATCCCAGCAAGACGACAGCCTAGGTGACATAACCTTGAGGACAGTTACTGGTTGGGGAGGACATCACTGGTTTGGGGAACACCTGGGTTAACCCATTGCTTCAGGGTCTCCCTCCTAAGGCACCTCCCACCCTGCCAACACAGATGCCCGGGGCTGACCCACAACCCTGAAAATGTGGAGTTTAGGGGTCTGGGGGTGCTGGGAGAAGCAGAGGAGCAATAGAGAAGGCCTAGCCCTCCACGACCTCACGCTCCTGCAAGTGGATAAGGCACAGGAGGCTGGGGATAGGCTGACATGCTTGTGTCCCACACAAGCACTCAACCCAAGTCCTGTCTTCTGAAGCCAGTCGGTATGAAGCCCAGCCCCTGGGTCTCTGGAGAGGACATCCAAGCTCCCCCAGGGTGCATGGTTTATCCATCAGGGCAGCGAGGCTCAGGGTGAAAAGCTGGTTGAAGGCACACAGCACACAGAGGAGCAGGAAGACGAGGGGAGTAAAGGAGAGGAAGTAGGCCAGAGGAGGGAGCCCCAGGGCTGAGAGGACCAAAGTAACAGGGAACATGGTGGGGGCTGGGTGCCGGTGCCCCTATTCAGTCTCCTTGGTAGAGGATAGCACTGCCGGTCCCCATGTGCCCTGACAGCCCTGCATCCCGGTGGGTCCCAGGGGAAGGTGGCCAGCTCCCTGCCCAGGTGCCTGGTGACCTGCTTTGCAGCAGCTACATGCACTATTCCTAGTAACAGCCTCTGTCTTGGGTACCAACAGCTTTCCCTGCGCCACTTCTGACCAGGCCACCCCCAAACAGAGACATGGAACAGTGCCCCAGCCCTCCTGTCCTGGTCTGCCTCCCCCAAATCCACCCATGGGCCTCTCAAGGGAGCAGAGAGGTCCTGCCACTGATTCCCACTCCCTGCAGTCCCTGACCGACTCACGCCCACTCCCTGACTACCTATGGAGGGGTTTCCCTTCTCCCTGCTCCCAAGGGAGATGCTCGCTCAACACGGGCTTCTTCCAGGGCTTCCTGTCTCTGCTCAGCTTGCTGGCTAGAAAACCCACAGACCCAAAGTCAGGTCTGCTCAACCGGCTGTCTGCTGGGTCCTGAGGCAAGGTATTTAATTCTCTGCTTCTGAGGAGACACAGAAGCTTGAGAGACAGGATGAGGTTCCTGAGGCCCAGGAGTCTGATTGTTTTCTCGCTCAGGTAAGGGGCAGCATGGCTTCTCAGCACCTCAGGCCCATGGTACGACCATTGAGGGAAGCAGTCACTTACATTAGAATGCCCCCCATGCCAGACACTCTCTCAGTACCCACTTTTCAGACACGCCATGAGCTGCCCCGCCTCACACAGCTTGAAGCCACAGTACCAGAAGTCATGTCAGGCGGTCTACTGCGACTGCGTGCTATGGTTGGCGGTGCCTCGTTACGGTCACGGGGAGTGGGGGAGGTGGTGGTGGGGAGATGTCCGAACACTTGGCCCATTCCCTTATAAGCACTCTGAGCCACTTGCTTCACTGTGAATGAGTGAATGAGCAGGCTGAGAGCAGCGAGGGGTGGGGAGATGGGGAAACCTAGACTGGAACAGGCTGGGAGTAACATGGGGGCGTGAGGTGGGGGGTGGACACAGACGGACCTAGACTGGAGCAGGCTGAGAGCAGCGTGGGCGGTGGGGGTGGACATGAATGGCCCAGGACTGGGATCTCTTATGCTTTCTGGTTTCTCTGTCTTGCTTCTTTCTCCCGCAGCGGACCCTGTAGAGCCCGAGAAAGTGACACTGCCTGATACTGTGGAGCTGGGGATGAAGGTGGCTCCCCAGCTGTGGCCCAGAAAACTGCCATCTTTGTGGGTGTTTTTCTTTAAAAAAGAAAACCAAACAAAACCTGCCTCTATGAAGCGCTCCCAGGGAGACAGGAAGGGTCCTGGAGAGCATGCTGCCCTTCGCCAAGCAAAGGGTGTTGAGAACCAGGGTCCCACCATGCACAGCTGCCCGAGGCTTGTCCACTCACACACCCCACCCTCATTTGTCACAGAGCAGAGACTTCCATGACAGGGCCGCCATACTGATTTCTGGCTGTCCCTTCTGAAGAGGCTGATCCACTCGCTGCCACATCCATTTCATTCCTTCTCGGGGATTCTGATTGGCACCAGCTGACGAGTGCTGTACTTTCAACTGAGGCCTGTGACCTCAGGGGATGTGGGCGTGAGCAAGGTCTGCCTAGCGCCTCCCTCCTCGAAGAGGCACGTGACCAAGGGATCAACACAGGCCCAGATCTTGCTGGCTAGCTGAGTCAGGGGGAGGAGCCATCGGGAAGCCCCACCTCCTGCATCCAGAGTGTGAAACTGTTCCAAGGACACTAACCCAAATAAAGGTCAGGTGGAGAAAAGAAAGTGGCCTGGGGGCGACTTTCATCCAGCAGGGAGAAGGGGGACTCTGAATTGGTTTGTTATCTTCAGATGGCCAGTGATGTCTGAGAGCCCTATAAGCCTATGTCCCTCTCTGTCCTATGCCGCTGTTAAGACATGTTCTGGGACCTGGAACTACACAGTTCTCAGGGGTCTCAGAGGGGAGAAACGGCTGGACAAGTGAGCAAAATCACGTGAGGGAATCGAACAAAGAGCAAGTTCTGTTTTCATGGTACCTTCGGCATCAAACTAAGGAGGACACGGTTGTCCAGGCAACGGCTGCTATGGAAACAAGAGTTATTTCACAGTTAACCTAGCTTCCACTGGTGGAAAATGCTGATTCAGGTGACAGCATCTCTCACTCCCTTCTGCACACTCACGGCCTGAGGCCTTTGCTTCCTTCTCAGCTGTGCTGTTCACAGAGGGTCCACCCCCTCTCCCGGGCTGCCTGACACTGGGTAGGGGGAGCAGCTGCAGCAGGAAGGCACAGTGAATAGTGGGGGCAGTCATTAGACCACGAGACGGCCTGCCCTCCCTCCCCACCAGAGACCGGGACGTGCAGACAGGCTACGACTCTCCTCTAGGACCCAGCCCAGTGGGAATGAGGTCCACACAGATACGGGCCCCACATTTTGAGAGGCTCAGCTTTAACCTACCTTCCAGTCCGCGTCCACAACTGAGAGGAAGGTGTCAGGGTTATCCTAAGGAAAGCAAACAAGGGGGACAAGTTAGACCAGCCCTCAGGCTCTGCCCCGAGCAGACTGGCCTTCTGACCCCAGTCACATTCCTGCTGACAGAAGGGGCTCACGGGCTTACCTGGGGTGTTGGGGTATTAACAGTGCAAGGATTTCTATCTCGTAGGGTATCGGGGAGACTGAGGGCTGCTTTACTGGCAGAATGCACTGGGATCTCTGAGTGCTGGCTTTGGATCACTGCACACAAGGGTAGAGGACCGTGAAGGAGCAAAGAGGCACCTTGATTGTCACCTCCAGGGCAGAGAGGGTAGCTGAGGCCTGTTCAGCATTCTGGCCTGTGCACACTAGGTATTGTCAAGGCCAGTCTCTCAAACAGATAGGAAGGACCCTATCAGGCCATGTAAAGCCTGGACTAGGGTGGGCTCCCAGACACGGGCTAATCTAAATGAACAATCTGACGTCACACATGTGGGTCACGTGGCTCAGAAGACACCCAAAGCTGAGTATAGTAGCATGGGCCAACCATTTAACACCCAGGAGGTTGGGAACCCACGGCCAGCCTCAGCTATGTAGGGAGACCTACTGACTCTTCCAAGGCCTAGGGGAACTACAGCAGTCAAGGGAGGAGGGGTGGCCACTTCTGGAACCCCTTAGGAGGGGGGCTGCTGGCAGAAGGGGGCAGGGCTGGTCACCGATGGAGCCTGTCACCAAAGCACCTTCAGTGAGAGGGTTGCAAAGCAAGTGTGGGAAGGTAATTACCTCGGGGGAGAAGGAAGCAGTTCTGTTAAAAACACGAAATCTAACAGAAAGGATGAGGCAGATAATGGTAGGGTGTGCTATACGCTCCCGGGAAGCTAGGGGCCCAGGAGATAGGTGCGTGGGAGGGATGGGCCCACAAACCAAGACACAGCAGGAAAATGAGCCGACATGGAACCCTGGGACCCACAGGAGGTGTCTGAGGTCAGAACAAAGGGCAGGAGAGGGTCTGGATGAATGGAAAGTCCATGAGGGGCAGGGAGACCTGGGAGGTCCAGAGAAGGAGCAGCCACTGTCCCATGGAACCTGGGACTCCTCAGACTCTGCAGACTTCATGGAAAGCTGGTCTAAAGTGGCTTATAGAGGTGGAAAGGCACAAAGAATATAGTCATCCCCCTGTTTCTCTATTGGTTCCAGAACCTTCGGTAGGTACCAAACTTCACTTCTCTAAGATGGCATTATATCTACCCAGAATCCATGATTCTCCTCTCATACAACTTAAATCAGCTCTAGATTGCCGATAACACACCTTCTAGAAGATATGCATATGTCATGGAAGTAGATGCTATACTCCGCTGTTAAGGGAGCAAGGACAAGAAAAAAGTGTGTACAGATGATTTTCTCTGGCTGCTTCTGTCTGACTAACTGAGGTCCTGGGTGCAGACACCATGGATGTGAGGGCCTGCAGTATTCATTCCTCTCTAGATACCTGTACCTAAGTCTGTACCTGGCAAACTACACTATTCAGAGAGTAAAGAGGTCGGGCAGGCACTGCACTCAGGATGCTAAGAGACCTTGCCAGCATCACAGCCCGAGGAAGGGCAGCTTCTGAAGACAAAGGTGCAGCTAGCCGACACCGCCAGGACTCTGCTGGGAGTCACGAGGAGGCTACACTGGGCATTTTTTCCCCCAAATGCCCCTCTGGAAAAAGCAGAGGTGATGGGGTACCCAGCAAGAGCCTCTTGCTGACTCAAGGACTGAGTCTGAAACACAGATCTCAAATTCCAGAGTGGTAGACTATGGCCCCGATGGCCGCTGGCAGGAAATGAGAGACTGGGTTCAGCAGAAGGAGGAGGTAGGCTGCCAGGAACAGGAGGGGAGGACCATGAGTCAGGAGAAAGGGACAGCGAGGTGCTGCAGGAGGCTGGTGAGACCTGGGCACAAGACAGACCCGTGCTTCAGGGTTGGGGACACGCTGCGAGTGACAACAGAGTAGAGGGGTGCCAGGAACAGCCTAGTGGCTAGCAAAGGCTTCCTGGGAACACTTGAGCAGAGCCAGAATAAAATAGGAAGCCTGCCCTGTCTCCCAGCAGAGGAAGCGGCTGGAAATATGGCAGATACCCTCAAGGTTCAAGGAGGCTGGGAAGGAAGGAGGTGCGGGGTGGGGAGGACACAATACTCTGGAACCTGGGATGAAAAGTTTGTCAAATGCGCAGCTCACTGCCGGCCCTATAGGCTACCCTCAAATAACCCAGGCATAGGTGCTTGGCTCGAGGTTATGTGTAGAATGACCAACGACGCCCCGTTCAGGGGCAGGGCTGTGGCCTCATGTGGTTGGACTCCCCAGAGCCCCCACTAAGCCACCCGATTTGCTGCTCCTTCTGGCAGGAGGCTGGATGTTAGGTGGAAATAAAACACGGAGCCGGAGGAGGAAAGCACTGGGCCCCTGCCTTTCCCAGCTGCAAAACAAGGCTGGAAGGATGCATACCCAGCAACGCTGGATGGACACTGAAAGTTGCTGATCCTGCAACTTCCTCAAGAAATGAACCAGTCAATTCTGGGTAGCTCAGAGCTCACGGGGCAGTTCTCCCTAGTACCACAGAAAAGATACCAGGAAAACGTGCAATTTCCCTCTTCACCACAAGGTGGCGCACGGCCCCAGGACCTGGAAGGGGCGACTCACCAGCTCTGTCACATCCTGGCCCCGGAGTAGGGGCTTCTCCTCAGGGAATCGCAGCTCCTGCAGCCCGGCCATGGTCACGTCGTGGAGCAGAAGCCCTAGAAAGAAGGGAGCATGAGGTTGGGCCTTGTTCTGAAGCTGCCCAGTGAGGATAACACATGCCAGGGCTACTGCCCCCAGCCGATCACAACTGATCTCTCTCCAAGACCTGTTTTATGTCAAGGAATATTATATTGCATTTATTCTTTTCAAATAAAAACGTGTTCTGCAAAACTAAGCAACACAAGAGGATCCCTGTAAGTTTAAAACAAAACCCTGCATTTACGGTGAGGCAGAAGGGTTCTGTGGGGAGGTAAGAACGGGTCAGAAGTGCCTTCGGTAGACTGAAGCTGGAGAGGAAGGGAGGCGAGAGCTCTCTTTCCTGGAACTTGGCCAGAGCTTGCATCAGGACAGAAGATCTCAGCCTACAGCCACCAGAAGGTCCCATACCCCGACTTCTGGGTGACTCAGACAGACACAGGAACTCCCTCCCTGCTAAGATTTATTCTGTATAGTGTTCTGCCTGCATATATGCCTGCATGCCAGGAGAGGGCACTAGCTTTCATTATAGATGGTTGTGAGCCATCAGGTGGATGCTGGGAATTGAACTCAGGACCACTGAGTTCTCTTAACCTCTGAACCATTTCTCTCCAGCCTCGAAACAGAAACTTTTGACCTTTGTAGGAAGAAAGGGTCACACTTAAACAGCATGTACACATTTGCTCTGTGTGTGTCTGTGTAGGGGTGCAGCAAAAACATCAGACACGCAGAGAACCCAGAAGGGGCTTGCGGGAGAGGCAGTGCCATCTCTCACTTGGGTATAGTGGCAGAGGCCAGAAATGAGTCGAGGATTTGCACTAGACATCCATTAAGACAGAGAGAGTATTCAAAGAAATTCAGATTAAAACAAGATATTCAGTCAGCATTGTTTTTGCCTGTAATCCCAGCACTCAGGAGGCAGAAGCAGGTGGATCTCTGTGAGTTTGCGGACAGCTTGGTTTGCACAGCAAGTTGCAGGCCAGCCAGGACTTTATACTGAGACCTTGTCTCAAATAAATAAATAAATAAATAAAAAGATACTATTTTTTTTCCCTTTATGACCATGAAACAGGCAAAGCTTGCGGTACCAGCTAAGAAGGGCAGAAAGCAGCACTTTCTAGATTTTGGTGGCACTGGGGATGGAACCAGAGCCACCCACATTACACGAGCATGCTATCACTGGGCTACATGTCCACCCCTAGACTGGCATTTCCTTAATTTGTGTGCCACAAAAACACTGGCACCTTTTTCTTCCCTGGAGTTCAGTCTTGCCAAAATGAATAAAAATTCCCCAAAAGGCTCAAACCATGGGCTGGGGATACAGCTGGGGTATATCAACATGGATTACCAAAAAGAAAAAAAAATATATCCTAAAGAGTCACACTGTCAGACCCAGCAAGTTCCCTCACTGGGGGAGACTTTGCGAGGAAGCCAGGGAGGTGACAAATGACTTAGCCTTAGGGAGGCTCACCAGTGTTACCATCAACAGAAAAGCTGGAAGAAGCCAGAAGCCCATCATTGGGCCACTAGGATCACACATTGCTTTGGTAATTTCAAATCATGGGGAAATGCTGCGTCACAATGAAACATGCAGCTAACAGGGCTGGTGAGGCGGCCCAGCAGCTAACAGGATCTGGCATCAGGTTTGACGACTGAGTTCAATTCCCAGAACCCACACAGTGAAAGGACAGCACCAAGTCCCACAAGTGTCCTCTGATCTCTGCATGCATGTCGTCACACCTGGATGACAAAGGTAGTGATTTTTACAAAGCAGATACAGAAGCATTTGGAATCTTACCATGCAGGAGAGATTCAAGCGGCCCCACAAGAAGAGCCAGGAAGGCTGTGCATCACGTCACACAGTCCCCGGGAGGGAAGTTTTTGTCCTGCCCGGTTCCCTGCCAAATCTTTACAGTGTACAAAAGCATTATCCCACAACAGAGCATGGTGGAGAGTAAGCTACGGCGGGGTGGGGGTGGGGGTGGGGTGCGGGTGCCGAGACACACAGTAAAACTCCGACAAAATATTCATAATAAGCAACTAGTTCAGGCATTGCTCCTGGAGGGGTAGATTGGGACTGAAGATAGGGTGTCCACCATGACAACATAGCCCACAGAATTAACTGACCAGAACTCATGGGAACTTTCAGAGACCAGGGAGCCTGCACGAGTCTGACCTGGGTCCTCTGAATATATGTTATGGCTGAGTAGCTTTGTGTTTTTGTGGGCTTCCAAACAGTGGGAGCGGGGGCTGTCTCTGACTCTTTTGCCAACTTGTGGGACCCTTCTCTTCCTACCAGTTGCCTTGTCCAGTCTTGATGTGATGGTATGTGCCTGGTCTTATTGTAGCTTGCTATGCCATGTTTGGTTGATGTCCCTGTGAGGCCTGCTCTCTTCTGATGGGAGGCCGGGGGCGGGGGTGGATCTGGTGGGGAGGGGAGGGAGAAGGGAGAGATTGGGGGGAAGGGGAGGGCAAACTGCGGTAGGGATGTAATATGACAAGAAGAAAAAGAAAAAAGGATGTCTACTCTAAAGTATGGAAGGAGATATTTTTAAAAATATCTAAATTATATTTAAATTTAAATTATATTTTAAATATTTAAATTAATCTCTGAGACAGAGTCTCACTGTGTAGCCTTGGTTGACCTGTAACATTCCAAGTCTACTATGTAAACCAGGCTAGCTTAGAGTTTTGTTTTGTTTTGTTTTCCAAGACAGAGTTTCTCTGTGTAACAGTCCTGGAACTTGCTTTGTGGACCAGGCTGGCCTTGAACTCACAGAGATCGGTCTGCCTCTGCCTCCTGAGCGCTATCACCCCCCAGTCCAATTCCTCCCCCTTATTAGGCCTCCACCATTTGTAAAGTGTTAACTTGTGCTAACACACTTCACCCTGACTGGAAGCGAGGTGAGGAGACTGAGGCCCTGTCTGGGTGCCTAGTGCTCCGTGGTCACACTCTAATGCCATGTCACCTAGAAGGTGGAGGGATGAACTCTCTCTAGCCTCCCCCTGCAGTGGGTCCTCAACAGCTGGCTGGGCAGATGCTGCCCTTCCTTAACCTTGTCCTGTTTGCTCCTCCTACAAAAGGCCAGGGACTGACTGACCCAGGACTCAAAGGCCCTAGGCCTGGATGGAACCCACATCTGACCAGGTGGCAGCTCTGAGCCTTCATCCTAACCCTCAGCACAGGAGGCAGGGTCCCCACACAGATCACACCCTGCCACCCTGCTGAGCTTTCTGTTCCCAGAGGTTTCCCAGGAAACTAGCTAACGACGCAGATGGGGCTGTATTTTTAGAATGGCGTCCCCTCGGCTCCCTCTGCCCTGTCTTCCCTTCCTTTCGGCTGTGTGCGCACTCATCCATCCACCCGAGTGGGAGCTTGGCCAGGCCCCCGCCTTGAGAAACCTCCTTCATCAGGACGTTCCTAGCCACCTGCCTCCCCAACACCCACCTCAATTCAATTCAAGGCCTCATAGGGATGTCCTGCCCTCCCCCACCTGCTGTTAAGCCACCTGGAGGCCCTTCTCTCTAGGGACAAGGCTATTAAAAGGGTGGAGGGTGGGCAGTGCCAGGACAGATGGTCTGTGATGAGGGAGTAGCCGGGAAGAGTTAGGGAGAGACAAAGAGAACTTAGCTTGCCTCCGCCCTAGGAAATGGGCAGCTCTGGGGGGCTCCCAGGCAGACGCTAGAGTGACATTTCCCCCCCAGGGCAGCAAAGGACACGCTTCCTCAGAAAGCTACGTATTACTTTTCTCTCCACAGTGGCTGGCTGGTGGAGGAGATAGCTGCCTGTCTTCCTGGTGCGGCCTGGTTGAGATCTGAGTGACGCAGGTGGGTGACAGGCAACCCTGGGGCCTGAAGATGCCACCAAATCTTTTCCCTCTGTTCTTTTTCCTCTAGACCGCTCATTCTCTAGAGGGTTGTGGATCTGGGGCCTGGGGTCACCCCAACTCTTGCACTTACAGTGGTTAGGCCACGGCCATGGTCCCTACATGACTCACTGTCCAGCTTTGTGTGGGCAGCTCACAAGGAGACCACTGAGGTGCAGGGGAGGAGTCGCGGGCCTCCTGTGCCTTCCTTGGAAAACTTAGGGGGTGGGGTGGGACTGCAGGGACAACAGCTGTATAAAGGCCATGCTGGGCTGGGCTGTGGCTCTCTGGTGCAGGGTCCAGGCTGAGGAGACCTCTACTTGCTGTCTCAAGCGCCACACAGAAGAACGGAAAACTCTGTAATGGAGACTTTTGTTTCCCAGCCAAGTACTAAGCAGGCCCTACCCTGCTTAGAGCCTAAGATCCGATGAGATTAGGTGTGTTAAAGTTCTATACCTAAAAATGAGGCCAACACAAACAAAACCTAATGCAGAGGTCAGCGTGGGTGTCCTCCCTGCCCATCCACACACGTGTTTTCCTCCTGACTCTGTTTCAGGGCAAAGTCAACACTGTGTTCCATTTGTGAGCATCTTTAAATGTGGCTCCATGATGGGACCGAGCCAATGGAACCCTCAGATTAAGGAGGGTTAAAAACGCAGCAATTAGGGCCAGCAAGATGGCTCAGCAGGTAAAGGCATCAGCTGCCAAGCCTGGTGCCCTGAGTTCAATTGCCAGGATCCACGTGGTAGGAGAGAGCTGACCTCTACATGCACACCATGGCAGCACATACGTGTGTGTATATGCACAAAAACACACATAAAATGTAACCAAACTTTTAAAAATATCTGTATTACCTCAGACTCACGGGAAAATGATAGAGCCCATCTGGGGTGGTGAGGCTCGGAGGGAGGGCAAAGCTGCTTTGGTCCCTGTGTGAATTCTGACAGTGTGTGCAGAAAATGCCCACCATGGTTTTCTCGGCATTCCAATCCCCAGGATGTTTAAGGCCTGGAGACTGCTCCCTGCAGAAAGAGCTACTGTACAGACATCAGCTAACCGGCCTCCTGTCCAGCTGTGCACCATCACCCTGCCTCCTGTCCAGCTGTGCACCAGTGGTGGTGATGGTGGTCATAGTGGTGATGGTGATGGTTGTCATAGTGCTGATGGTGGCCCTCTCTCTTCCTTTTCTTCCTTTTTTTTTTTGGTTTTTTGAGACATGGTTTCTCTGTAGCTTTGGAGCCTGTCCTGGAACTAGCTCTTGTAGATCAGGCTGGACTCGAACTCACAGAGATCCGCCTGCCTCTGCCTCCCGAGTGCTGGGATTAAAGGCGTGCGCCACCACCGCCCGGCTTCCTTTTCTTTTAATAGGTAGGCAACTATCAGATGAGAGGAAGCAGTCAGCTAGCGGTAGGACAGGCAGGGTGGGGGTGTCTGAGATACATATGGGGATTGTTGACGTTTCCCCAGTGGCCTCCCAACGTTTGGTGCCATGAAGTGCTCTGTGCCCCCAGAATGCCGATTCACTGCCCACCCAGAAACACCAGAACGGAACACAAGACCTGAGCAGTGTCAAGGAGACAAACTCAGGAGCACCAGGTGGCACCAAGGCAGAAGAGAGGACTGAATAGGGCTTCCGTTTTCCCACCTGTGAGGGGACCTGACCAGCCAAGATCCAGACCAGTCCCTACTGCCCAGCTGGGCTGTATCCCTGACAGTCACAGGATCTACTGTCACCAGAATAATCAAATGAACAAACATTTGAAGGATGTCACAAGGATAGCCACCAAACCTGCACACCCCAACACCCTTCCAGATGTGGCTGGCCGAGGGTCCCCCACCCACACCTCACCCTGAGCCCCAGGAACCCCAATATTAGCATCCTCCCTGAATGCTGCCCCCTTTTCCCTACCCTGACCACAGAGGGTAGGGGACTCTTGATCAGCGTATCCATCTCACCAATGAGAAGACAGCACGGAAGGAGAGGGGCACTCTGGGGAAGATGCTGTGGACCCAGGGAGGGTTCAGGGAACGTCTCCATGCAGCAGGGGAGACAGAGGCCGGACCTGAGGACATAGGACATTTCTTCCCTGGCTTTCCAACATCCCCTCTAGCTGCGGCCCCTCGGTTTGTTCTAGACCTGAAAGAGACCAGCTCTCCTGTTTTCTCACTGGGCTCCAACAACTGTCTACCTCCCTACCCCAACCATTACATGTTCTTCATAGGCAACAGCCTGGATAAGAGTGAGGCCTCCCAGGGCAGGGAGGGGGCACAGTCACACATGCTGTTGGCTGGACTACAGTGGGACAACTTATCTGGGAAACAACTTGGTAGCTTGTCAGCTCTGATTCTGTGTCAGGGGACAAACCCTGAAGGAAATACTGCAGGCATGCTGAGAGAAGTATATGAGGACCCCAGACTCTGCCAGAACGGTAAAAATGCTCAAGCAATTCACGTGAAGAGAAGGCCAGCACACAGAGAGCACCTACGCCCAGGGGTGTCATGCAACCAGAAAAAGACACACAGTTATGGACAAGAACGTGCCACACAGTAAGGATTAAAAAAAATCCCATTTATGTAAGAGATATGCGTCTGTGTCGGCAAATTCAAAACGAAGTCCTCACAGGGCTCCAGGTGGAGTAACAGTTCACCTGTCAGGAAGGGTGCTGACTGGGAGGCGAGCAAACAGATTTCTATTCCGTATACCAGATTTCATCGCCTCTAAGACACCACTGGACCAGAAGCGACACATTGTACACATCATTAAGGACAAAAACCGTTTGTAATAAATCAATGTTTCCCCGCACTTCATCTTACAGGTGAATTGTAACACACGCTAACTACAGAACATTCCCGCCTCCACACACCTTTGGCCCAGTTTCCCACAATGGTCTCCTGCTATGGAGGCACAAATAGAGCTGGAAGAGATAGGAAAGAAAGCACAGATACAATGTTGTCAGCATGCCGGCCTGAGGCTGGGGCTGTGGGGGTTCAGGGCCTAGCAGCATTGGGCTGTCAAGGGGACCCTCTCTCCAGCTGGCACAGCCCCCAGCCCTTGGTGTTTCATAACTGTGACATTCCGGAAGAAAGTCTGGTCAGTGAAGTTGAACAACGCCCTCAGTCTGCGCTTGCTCTTGATTAGACTCAACGTTAGGCATTTGGGGCAAGGACAGAGGAGAAACTGCGTGTGGGCTCAGAGCTGCCTGGAACACTGGGCTTGAGGTGCTGCTCTGTGCTGCCGCAGGGGTTGGCGACCTTGGCCGCCGCTGGGAGGCGGCACCTGCTGGGCTTCTCTGCCGCTGGAACGATCTTTCTTTGTAACTGGTTACCGCACAGGAAGGTACTCTGCCAAGGCCCCATTTCTTCTCAGGCTTTCCCAGGCTAATTTTAGCAGCCCTTGATGACTCCTGCCCACAATTCTTACTGTGGCGTTTGTCAAATGATAACTTTCTATTTCCGTCATCCTGTCCAGTTGCCGGTTGGGATTCGGGGGAGAGCGGCACCCTTTCTGCTCCGGGCGGCTCTCCAGCTCACGGCCGCACCACAACAGACTCGCGGAGATTTATTCTACAGCCCGAATTCTGCTGTGCCTCTTTCGCTCTTCAAAGTGGGCAGTCTTTGGCCACCCTGCATCCCTTCCAGTTGGCACTTTGTCCTTTCGACACGAACCCATCATTTTTGACCAGCCATTACTGTCCGGCCACATTTGGCATCGCACGAGCGTCTTGCATGTTCTCCGCATGCCCCATGGCACCCTCTTGCCCAGGGTCCCTGGTTGCTGTTGGAGAGGATGCTGTTTAGAAAGCAGAATGTGGGAGCAGGGGCACTTGTACTTCCGGTGTCACCACTCCAGGTCCTGTCTGCCACAGAGCCAGGGATGTACGGTACTAATGTCTGCTCTTCATCCATCCTACTGTGACCATACAAGGAGCCTGGAACTAGGCTTCTAACTCCTTTAAGTATAATGGGACACCACAGACTTTATCCAACTTCTCTATCAAATGGTGAGAAATCTGGCTTATATTATTCTTTTCTTTGTCAGTGCTGAAGATCAAACTTGGGGCCTGTGAACGCCAGGGGATCCACAATGTTTTATTTCATCATTTCTAGAGCAGGTACAAAGACTTAGACTTGTCACCTGCAGGATGAGGGACTCGTGTGTGTGTGTGTGTGTGTGTGTGTGTGTGTGTAGGACCAAGGTGACAGCAGGTGTTTTCCTGGGTGGTACTCCACCTCATACATCAAGGTAGAGTCCTCCTAAACTTGGAGTTCCATCTCAGCATGCAGCTTACTCTGCCAATCTTTTTGCCTCTTTTGGATTACAGACGGCAGCATTTCCGCGGGTTCTGGGGGGCTGAACTCTGGTTCTCACTTGTAGGGCGTCTCCCAGCCCGCCCTGAGTTCCCTCCACTCAAGGCTTTGTCTTTGAAATCACAGAGGACTGTTGTTTGGAACTCAAAGCAGCTCTCTCAGCTGGGCGGGGTGCCTGCCTTTAATCCCAGCACCCAGAAGCAGGGGCAGGAGGATCTCTGTAAATCTGAGGCCAGCCTGGTCTACATAATGAGCTCCAGGACAGACAGAGCTACATAGTGAGACCCTGTCTCCAAAACAAAAGCAAACAAACAACCCAGCTCCCTCACAGGACTCCAAAAACACAAAACATACAAAACACAGGGGGAAACAAATGGCTTCAGCTTCCTTGCCTTCCAGTCCCTACCCTTGGTCCTCTCATTGCTGCTGGTGCCCACATGTTGCGCGCAGTCCTGGTCTCTGCAGCGGCATTTCTCCAGAGCACACTGTGCCGCTGACACCTGCTCCACAATCTCCAGGCTCCCAAGACAGCAGGGACAGCAGGGCTGTGCGGCCAACTTGCCATCAACTGTGGGGTGCTCCCAGCTTCAGAGGCAACCAGAGATTTAAAGCATGCACTCAAGGTGGCCAGTGGCTCGCTCTGAAGCTGGGAGTTGAGGCATAGCTCCAGTGTGTGAGCTCCGTTCCTCTATACAACATAGATCCAGGCAAGGAACTTCTGATCCCCAGACCCAGGACAGAGGGGAATGAAAATCCTAACAGCACCCCTGGCAGCAACTGTGTGGAGCACCCAACCGCCTCAGGAGATGATGCCAACCCGATGCCTGCTCTGCCCCTTTCCTCACTGAGGAATTTTAGAGGAGACATTTAGAAGAGCAGGCTGGCAATGGGAATGATGTTCATGACCATGAGATGTGACATCTGAGTGTGCAGCACGACTCTGATGTAGAATTCCTTTTTTTGTTTGTTTGTTTGTTTGTTTGTTTTTTTGAGACAGGGTTTCCCAGTAGCGGTGGAGCCAGTCCTGGAACTCCCTCCGTCCTGGAATCCCGCTCTGTAGACCAGGCTGGCCTTGAACTCAGAGATTCACCTGCCTCTGCCCCCAGTGTTGGGTCTAAAGGCGTGCGCCACCATCGCCCAGAGCATTGTTCTGTTGTGATGGGTGTGCGCGTGTTACGACCTGCTTGTGAAGGTCAGAGGACAGTTTGTGGGAGTCAGTTCTCTTCCGCCACCTGGGTTTCTGTGGATGGAACTCGGGTTATCAGGCTCCAGTACAAGTGCCTTTATCCAGTGAACCGCCTCACTGGCCCAAGATAAACTCTCCTTTGGCTCGTCCCCCGCCAGCTGGCTAGAATGCAGATACGACGGCAGGAGCTTGAGCAACTAACTACCTTGGACACAGGGTTAGGACACTAGGAACAGCAGTGGCAACACAGGTAACCAGGAATCCAGGCCCTGTGCAGAAGAGGGGAGCACAGCTTGCTTAATCCTTGATTGTCATCAGTCTTCTGACACATACAGTTGACACGAATGAATGTTTGTGACATTTTTCTGGGAGAAGAGACCTTCCCCGTTATGCAAAAAGAAGACACAGGGAAGGGGATGGGCGGAGCATTTTCCACGTGCAAACGGAAAGGGCTCACGCTCCTGGCTCTGCCCCCGCCCCCCAACAATAAAGCCCTCGCTGACTCTCTCTGCGGGGATCTTAAGCTCCATCTCTGACCCACAGCTCTCAGGACGGCACCAGTTGGCACCTGCACGGGTAACCGTGACCTACACGAATTCGAAGCTTCATTTGGCGCTTCCGTCACAAATTCTCAAAGTTCCTCTGCACAGGCATCCCACTCAACTCAGCTGTGTCTGCCCAACCTGGCGAATTTCCCAGAAACAAAGACACGCTTGTCCCGGATCCCAGTGTAAGAGTCAAAAAGGTAATAAGCCGAGGCAGGACACCTCCCCAGCCCAGATCTGTGCCGCGGTCTCGGACAGTAGCCGGCGCACATCTCCTCCGGGCATTTTCTTCAGCAAAGCCTCTCCAAGCTGCCTGTTTAATTAGCGCTCTAGAAATCAATGTCGCCGCAGAAAAGGGCTCCACAGCGCCAGCCACCTGCCAGCCTTCTCTCTCAAGTGCCCGCCCGGTCTGTAGGAGGGTGCCACCTGCTGTATTCTCCTCAGGCAGAGGCATCCACGCCTCCCTTGGAGGTTCCTCAATCCTTAATCTGTGTGCTTTAGGTAGGGATGATGGTGGGCCAGTGGTGAAGCCGGTGACCCAGGCCATCCGGTGACCCAGGCCATTCGCTGGCCAGGTATCCTCCGGGCACGGTCACTGGTGGAGTTCACAATTGTGAAGGGCTGCAATGCCCCGAGATATGAACTTGATCTCTCCGTCCTGCCTCAGCTGCCCACAGATGGTTGCACGTGAGTGCCACCTCATCCAGTCAAACTTGGAAACTTTGGAGGGTGCCATTTGAGGTCTGAAGCTTTCTGAACATCGACATAGCATTCACGGTTTTGTTTTTGTTTTTAAGGTTTTTTGTTTTTGTTTTTTTCCCGAGACAAGGCTTCTCTGCGTAACGCTAGCTATCCTGGAACTCATTCTATAGTCCAGCCTGGACCCAAACTCAAAGAGATCTATCTGTCTGCCTCTGCTTCCCGAATGCTAGGATTAAAGGCGTGTCCCACACACCCCTACCCAACCCCACACTCAAATGTTTTAATCTGAACATTTTAGACCCTGGGTTTTGTGGTCAGAGATATTATACAAGAACAGTCAGATACCTGCAATTCTAAAAACCCTGAAATCTGAACCATCTTTGGTCTCTGTCATGTAAGAGGTACGAGACCTGTGGTCTTCAGGCCCTGCTCAGGAGCCAGGGAGAAAACACTGAAAACAGATTCCAACCTGAATGTGGCTGGGGCAGAGCAAATGACTGACAGGTCTATGCGCTCTGTGCAGGGAGGCCACATAAGGGACAGAGTGGGCCTGGGGGTTGCCATTTCAATCAGGGTGGTTAGAGGTGTCACCTCGCTGAAGAGACACAAACAAAAGCTTGAGGAAGGCAGGAAGGAGGCTTGGGAGCCTGGGAAGAGCACCCAAGCTGGAGGAACGACCAAGTTCAAGGGCGAGTGCTTGCCTGCTTGCTGGGTTGACAGCAAGGAAAGCTGGGCAGAGCAGTGAGGGAGAGGAGTAGGGTGAGCAGGACAGGCTGAGTGGGGGCAGTCACCTCAGCCTTGAAAGCCGACAGAGAAACTGAGGCAGAGCCCTGAAGAGACTCCTCTAATTCCAGCATTTGAGAGGTAGAGACCGGAGGATCAGAAGTTCAGGATTCTCCTCGGCTACACAGGCAGTTTGAGGCTAGCCTGGGATGAGGACAGCCCTCCCAGCCTGGTGCTCTACGCAGAAACAGTAGGGCCTTCCTGTGTGAAGGACAGGGAGGCAGGAAGACAGCAGAGGAGGATGAGTGTGGATGCAGGTCCTCGGGGGGCTGGCGCTTCCACCATTAATGCAGAGATCAGATGAGGCCCACACGAGAATGTGAGGACAGGGAGCCATGGAAGCCACGCCCTAGAGAGGGCTCAGGGTGGGCAGAGCCTCCACTAAGACCAGGCTTTTGTTGGAACCCTTAGGGAAGAGTTCTTGGCTGGGCACAAAAGATGGCCCGTTATGGGGAAGGGCCTAAGAAATTTAGCAACCCAAACAACCAAACAAGAGCGGAGGAGAGACAAAAGCAGACAGCCCCGTGCCTACCATGGCTGCTGTGGGGTGTGCTCAGGGGGTCTTTCTGGCCGGGAGATAGGCTGTTGCTCCTGTATTCCAATTGGCATACCACCCTCCACTCTAGGACAGTACAGGTCTTTTCAAATATAGGGATCACCAAAGGTGCCTCCTGAGCCGTGGTGTTGGACAGCTGGGAAGGTTTTTGGCATCAACAGCCCAGCACTCTGCCATGTGGGTGAGAAGCGAGTTTAGGCATTATCTACTAGGGTCCCCCTCACCACGAAAAGGGCCCAGGTCCTATCCTATCCAAGGCCCCACCCCAGTCTACCAGGCACATCCACCACAGAGTATCAAGGGGTTAACACTGCTAAAAGTCATTTCTGGCACTCAAGGTCTGGCCACTAGAGCCATCAGGAGACAATTTTGGATGCAGAGCATGGTCTGAAGGCTAACAAACCCTGGACTCAGCTATGGGAACACCTCCATACTCCGGAGAAAGACACCCAGAAGTACTTTCCTCTGACTCCCAAAGTGGCTGAAGTCCCTGTCTCACCTGCCTTAGGTGGGGTACACAGTGAGGTACCCCCAGCTAGCTGCCTTCGGTGGGCTGACGAAGCTGGCGTGTCCCAGAGATGTGTGTTCCTCCCGTCACTCCAGAGTGGACAACATTGGACTCCAAAGGCTTAAGAGCTAGGACGTGTGTGTGTGTGTGTGCATAGATGTATACACATTCTTCTTTCAGTACCCGAGGGGACCAGGGTGTGGCAGGTAGGGCGGAAGCACACAGTCAGTGCAGGCTTCTATCGAGCTTTCTCAGGTGAGTCCAGGACCACAGTGGGGCACAGCCAGGTTCAGCTCCAGGTCATACAGCCAAAGATGATGGGAAACATCCATGCAGGCCCAACCCTGAAGGGCCTGCCACCTTCTCGGCAGGAGGTCACTTTCCAGTGCCAGGTCTGATAAATCTTCATTATCTTGGTGGCATCATTATGATGAATCTTCATCACCTGGACTTAACTCCCTTACAGTTCGGGAGGGCTGGAGCCCCACAGTCAGTAATGCTGGGTGAAGTCAGGGGGTCTGTGAGGCACGCCCCCCTTCAGGCAGCACTTGGTGGCCCTCCCCACCGCCTGGCCAACATCAGAGCAGCTTGCGCTGGGCATCTGCTTCTGTATTGGGCCCGTTTCTGCCCCCTCCCCTTAGAGGGGGCAAAGCAGGAACACAAAGGGCCCACCTGCTAATCCAGCAACTTTCTCCAGATGAAATCTTTAATCTCATCAGCAAGGCCCCTTCAGCATGTATGCTAACACTCCTAGATTCTAGGAACCAAGGTCAAAATACCTGTCTGGGGCCATTTTTCGGGCTAGTACACCCTGAATACACAGGGGGGGAACTGAGGTAAGTATATGCTGTGAGGCTGAGAGTAGAGCTTGCATACTGTGCTCAGGTAGCTCTACCTCTGCCTGGGATGCTCTCTAGGCCGCCTCCCACGCGCCCTCAGACCGGCTGTGCATCCTTAGATCGTCCCCTCAGCACGACAGAGCGCGCCTGCGCTGTCCCTGAGCTTGCAGTCCTCTGGGTGCTCTCCTGCACCGGCAAAGCTTCAGTTTTATTCATCCGTACTTTTGTTCTCGTTGAGGCAGTCTCCCCCTGTAACCTGTGCTCGCCCGAACCTACAATCTTTCCTCAGCCTCCTAAGTGCCAGGACCACAGGTGTGAACCATCACAGCTGGCTATCTCTCAGTTCAGAAAAAAACAGAACTTAACTGCTGGGGATGCTACTCGGTTGGTGCGGTGCTTGCCTGTATGGGTCCAATCCCCAGGACCATGAACATCAGGCATAGCGGCACACTCTTTTAACTCCAGCACTAGGGAAGTGGAGGAAGGAGGGTCAGAATTTCAAGGTCATCCTCAATTCATAGTAAGTTCAAGACCAATCTGAGCTGTCTTTTTTTAAAAAAAAAAAAAAAGTAAATTTGCTGTTCATGTAACATACATTCACCAAGAAAAATGAAGAAAGGAAAAAATGAAAATGTATATATCCTGGGAGAGAAAGGAAAGGTATTGTAATTTCTGCCATCTATCCACCATGCCTTTTTCAATGCCCATAACCACCTTGAAAAAGCTTTGTTTGGGGGGGCTAAGGAGCCTCAGCCTTGAAATGCTACTTTTTAATGCAGGACACACGATTCTAAGGAAATCTACACCCCTAGAGCCAAGCCCCTAGCCACCTGACATCTCTGTACCTTACTCTGGCAAGTGATTTAACTATTTTGTGCCTCACTTTCCTTAAAAGGGGAAATACGCTGCTTATATGATGGCAACATGACATACAGAAGGCACCTGAGTCTGTGGCAGTGGAAAAGGCATGAGAGCTGTCACCACTGTGATGATTACACATTGTTGAGGGGGCCTCTGGGTGGTGAGTAAATGGCCTTTGGCCGTGAAATCTGCAGCTGCCTGGGCAGCGTGTCCTGAGCTGAACACCTTCTTCTACAGTCACACTTGCCACTTTCTCCAATAAATAATGACAAGACACATATCCCTGAATGGACACCCCTGCACGCATCTTGATTTGTTCCTAAAAATTCAACTGCAGAGGCACAGCTCTGAGACACCACTACCCCCCATTCGCTCTTCATGAGAGTGGTACCAGCTTTTCTTCCACACAGTGGACAGGGAGTCCATTTCCCCAGATCCGAGGACCTGGACTTCCCCACTCCCTAACCCCACTCCCGCCAGCAGGGGACCAAGTTTTCAAGTAAAGGAGGCTACGGGGCCATTCTCATTAAAACCACTACAGTCGTGGAGTGTCTCTCACAGTTTTACAGGATACGTTTAAATAGTGCCCGATTGTTGGTGGGCCTGTTGAGGGGAAACTGAGGCACAGAACTGCCTTTGGGGACTAGACTTGGGACCCCGAGTCCTCCTCTCTAGCTCACCCGTCTCAGTACACACCAGTGCTTCGCTGGGATACCGGCTGCAAGGCAGTGGGGTTTCCTGGTCCTCAGAGGTCTACTGCGGAGAACCCAGCGAGGGGGACTGGATACCACTGAGCAGAGGGAAAGAGACCTCAGGGCACTGAGGAGCGAGCTCAGAAACCAAGGCAGATCACCAGATGCTGCAACATCTGGCAAGCATGCTCATATACATCTAAGCGTGGAAGGTGCTGCTCAATCCCAGAGGAGGAAATGAGCTGTGTAATGGCCTAGTCTGGCCCGAAGTTGAGCAGGCAGAAGGCCTGAGCACATCAGGTAGGATATGCATCACCCACTCTCGGCTATGAGGATGTGGCAAAGTAACCAATGCTGCCAGCAGAAATAGGTACAGTGGCAAAGATGGGAGCCACCAGAAATACTAGAACCAAGTTCCTGCAGGAGGGTGAGGGCAAGGTCAGAGGCCTCTGCGAAAACCATCCTGGAAGCACAGCTGACAAGCAGGAGGTTTGCGCTTGGGCCAAACCAAGAAGTATTGAGCACCTGCTGTATGCTACCACAACAAACCCATCAACCTGTTACCTAAACATCACTCCAAGGAGATGAGTTAAAAAAATAAAAAATCTGCCAGTTGCCTGTGTGGCAGATCCTAAGTCCTTACTAGCCAACAGGGCAAGGCAGGTAGACTCTTTCATTTTCAGGAGTCAAAGCGGAGGGACCCTTGAGGTCCCAATCAGATGTGTCACCTGCTGTGTCTCAGAAGACCTCATGGCATCTCTTAGGTGTCTTTATAATGAGACCATATGCTGAAGGTTAGACAACCTGTTTGAAATCACTGCTAGCTGTGGCTGGAGTTTGAAACCTATGAGACAAAAGGGAGCGGGGGGGGGGCGGGGCATGAGAGCGGGAGGATGCATGAAGGAGAGGACAAGAAGGGATTCAGAACCCATTTCATAGCCCGGGCTGGCTCTAAATTCACCGCCCTCGTACTTCAGCCTCCTGGGTGACAAGATTACAGGTGTACCACCACACCTAGATGCAGCCAGGTCTAGTACACTGGAGCTTACGACAGTAACAGAGTCCGATCGACACCTGGCCAGGGGTTCAGAAAGCCTGGCACAGCTCAATGAGGGCCCAAGGGCACACTGCACATGGAACCCGTGTCCAGACCCTCACTGTGATGCCATCATCCATTCCCTCTGAGGGCCACATGGATATGGGAGGAGCTGGTTCTGCCCTCAAGCAGGACTCTGAACCCCAGGCTCCACAGACCTCTCCCCTTCCATTGGGGTGTTTTGGGGAGTTAACGTGGCTGCAGCTCTCTTCAAGGTGGGTGGCCAGGTCTGTCTCATGTGAGAGCCATAAGAAAAAGCTGAAAGGAGGTGGTGGGTACCAAAAACACCCAGCCAGGGCTTCCTATGAGCCCTTCTCTATGAACTCAGTATGGCCCACTGTGGTTTAGCAAACAGCCCAAACCCTCATCTGGCCTACTTTCCTCTGACACCCCACCACACACACATGCACGCTCTCACACACACATGCTCACACACACACACAGCCCAACCTTCACCTGGCCTACTTCCCTCCATCTCCCATCATCCCCAACACATACAGGCTCTCCAGCGCTAAGCCACTCCTGGATCAAGTCACTCACACCCGAGGGTCCACACAGACCACCCCTTGATTCCTCAGCTTGAAATGTGACCTCTCTTCCCATGAACGGAAAGTTCTACTTTCTGTGCCTTCAAATGCAGCCGTCTGCTCTAAGCTCTGCATCCTCTTTGTTCCCAGCCCCGGATCCCATCCCCGTTCCTGAGTACACACAGGGAGCCGCAGCCCCTTCCTCATCTTATGATCGGGGGCCTGCGTCCTACCAGGACCCCAAGTGCCGGAAGGTATCTCTTGGAATATGTTCATCGGGTACACATGGGTTGGGCACCTGACAAAGGCCCAGTTGGGTTCAGTGGGGTCTCGACAGGGCCTGTCACCTCCAGCCCAGGTGTCCATCTCCACCCTGGGAACACAGCAGCCTCCAGTGCTCTTGGGTTTCATGTGTGTGAGGACCTTTTAGACACCTGACCCCTGTCTTTGCTCCCTTTCCCATCTCCTCTAGGCATTTGTCTTCTCCAAGACATTCCAGTCACTGGCCGAAGGATGCCCTCAGCGGGGCATCTGGTTTCTTTTCCGCGGTGGTCCCAAGGTGGATGACCCTAGCCATCACGGTTCAGTCTAGCGTCCACCTTCCCAGGCCACTTGACTCTACTTTCAGCAAGAAACTTCTCCCCAGAGAGAAATGGGGTTCTGACCATCGTAGAAGAGCAGGAAGAGGCCCTTGCACAGGTTCTCCCCGCTCTCCCAGGAGGCCCAAGGCTGCTTTCTCAGGGGACAAGCGACAGTTGACTGGAAGACAGAGACTCCGGAGCTCCTTTGGGAATGCTGCTCGGAGCTGGCGGGACACCGCAGGGGGCCCCTCTCGCCGCTCCACGATCCCAGCGCTGGCGCTCCACCCTCCCTGACACCGGCGCCGGGGACTCAGTAGAGTCCGGTGTGTTCCAGGTTACGCTCCCTTGGGAACGCGCACCCGGGATCGCCCCTTCCAACCCGGGCCACCGCGCCTCGAGCCTGCTCCAAGTCGGAAAGCGGCAGTGGCGAGTAGTGGGCTGCGGTACCTGTCAGCAGTTGGAGCCTGTGTCCCAGCACCTTCATCTCGGCGTCCGGGGAGCGCTCTGTGCCGCCCGGGGCAAGGCGCGCGGTAGCCGCAGAGAGGAGCGGCGGGAGAGCCGGAGCGGCGGGAGCAGCAGCCGGTAGCGCGGAGCGCTCACCGCCCCCTCCAGCAGGGCTTAAAAAAATCCACCAATGGCACAGCCGCGCACCCCAAAAGACACCCGCCGCCACCTGGCCGGGGCGAGCGCCGAAGGGAGGGAGCGTGGCACCGCGGGAGGGGCTCCACGCGAACAAAGACGCCTGCCGCCCCCGGCCGTCGCGGCAAGACAAGTGTCCCGGTCTCCGGGGGTCCGGGCAAAGAAGGGGAGGGATGGCTGGGAGACAGGGCGTCTCCCTCGCGTGGGCGGGAGGTGGCCGCGGAAGAAGGTGCGGGGCTGCAGTGTGGCTGCACCGCGAGGGGATGACAGGGGTGAGGGCGCGGCGACTCACCCAGGCTGCCGAGCGACACGGTCGCGCAGGCGGGAGCCGGGCCTGGACGTCGCCGCCCACGAGCAGTGCAGGTTCCCGGCACAAGCACGCCCCGGAGCTGGGGGCGGGGCGCCGCGCCGCGGGGGCGTGCCCACGTGGGTGGATGGGCGTGGGCCGAACTGCGCCTCCTGCTTGGTGGCTGTACCCGGGCTGCCACCGGCTGTGGGAGTGGGCGGGAGGCCCGGTGGGATGACCGACAGCCTTGCACAGACCCAGGCAGTCTGCAGCGCCCCTCCAGCTGCTCACTTCTGGCGGGTTCCCAGAGAGGGTCCCCTTTCTGCACAGCGCTACGCATGGACTACTGAGACGCACGCTGGCTCTGGCTTCAGGTGGCCAACACCTGAAGTGGCAGTGAATTAACTCCACTGCCCGCTGAAGAAGCTGCTGAGCTTTTGATGGCTGCAGGTGGGGTACACATCCCTGTTTACAGTTTGTGTGGTGCTTTGGACAAGCGTTGAGACCAGAGCAGCAAGCTTGGTTTCTGGTGGTTTGGGAAATCCCTCCCTCTTGGTGTCTTCCTTTGTTAAAGGAGTTGGGGTGGGGCAGTTTGGTGACTGAATGAAGCATCTCTGAAATCTTTCTTTCCTTGGGCTATGGTTCTGTAGGTAGAAAAGTAGGGGTTCGCACTTTCAAGCACTTGGTTTATTTATTTTCACCCCTGAGACTTCTGGGCTATTACTCTCTTCCAGCCTCATCACACTCTGTGAACTGGGATGGAGCCGACCTCAGAAGACTCCTGTTAAATCATGAGACGGGGGTCGGGGGGAGGAGAGGGCCTGGGTCAGGAACGGTGGAAGATGGCTCAGGATAAAGCACTTGACCTGAAAACAGAATTCAGATCCTCAGAACCCGCATAAAGTCGGACAGGCATGATAACTGAAAGGGAAAGTATTGGCTTAGGAACCCCAAGACCAAGTTCTCAAACAAAAGAGATTTATTTGCCCCCACAGGGTCAAAGGACAGGGAATAAGAGACAAAGACAGAAGATAGAGGATGAAGGAGAAGGGGAAGGGAACAAGGGAAAGGGGGCAGGGGTATTTGTCCCAGAGGGACAAAGGACTGCCTCTGGATAGAAGGGAGACAGATGTGGCACAGAGGAAAATGTTGGTTTATAAAGGTAAAGGGGGAAACCCCGTGTTAGGATGGTTAGGGTGAGGTGTTTAATTTTGATTGGGCATGTTAATTAGGTGAGCCAAAGGGGGCTTTGATTGCTGGACGTCAGTACTTTGGTAGCTGGACCTTGGGGGCAGAGGAAATCAGGGAGAAGGGCAAGGCCTGCGGGAGCCATACTTGCCCTGCTCAAGCTGACCAGCGTCTCTTCAGTGGCCATCTGTAATCCCAAGTGGCAAAGACTCCATCTTTGGGGCCTCCTGGCTAGCTGGGCTAGCTGGATGATGAGCTACAGGCTCATGGAGAGACACTGCCTCAGTAAACAAAATGGAGATACCCAGTGTCAACTTTCAGCAAGCAGGGGCATGCACACATTGGCACCCACACAAGTGCAAAAACATGCATACACATGTCCCACACACATACATACCACCCCAAAGTCAATGATAGTAGACTGTGAAGGCCATGTTTAGTGTCTTGCCAGATACATGGTTTTAGTGTTCAATAAGTGGTTGTTATTATTGATGATGGTGAGATGGTCATTGCTGCCTCATAGAGTCAGACTTTCCAACTTCTGCCCTTCTCTGTAATTTCAGAACGAGTCATAGGATAAAATGCCCACTGCCTGATATGCCCTTGCTTGACGTTTGCAAGCTCGTGCACACAGGAGCCCACTTGGATTTTCCAATCAGAGATAGTAATAATGGCGTCAAGATGGAGGGCTACCGAATGTAGGTATTCTCACCCGGTATGTGCACAATATTGGCAACGTTATCATCACACAGTGGCTTGGATAGGATACACAGCCACCAGACTGCCTACAGAAAGTCCAGGGACTCCCATGACTCTCGCCTCAAGCACATCTTCCCTGGAGCCCTCGTGCTTCTAAAGCTGAGTGTCTCTTTCAGCCTTCCAAGCCAAGCACCCGGCCTGGCAGGAGTCGTCCTACATTTCTTCTTCATATTTTGAAAGCTCTGGGTGGCTTCTATGTGACAGCAGTAGGACCCGGGCATCCACAAGAGAAGATGAAGCACTGTGTGACGGGAAGAGCAGGAGGTGGAGTCAGATGATGAAGTAGAATGTGACCTGAACAATATGGGTATCACCGAGGAGCTGCACCAGTACTTTCTGGAGACTGAGAAGCACAGAGAAGAGCAAAGGCAACAGCCAAAGCTGGATGTGGAACAGGCGCCTGGTGGCTATGTGAACGCCGACCATGACCTGTACTACAACCACCACCCATCAGTGGATCCGTGGAACCCTCGTTAGAGAAGCCCGGTGCACAGTGCCAGGCTTGTATGGGGATGGTGCTCCCAAGATCCTGGCCATCGAGGCTTCCTTACAGCTGAGTTTTGACAAGAAATATGACGAAAAACAGCCTGCCAGTCCCCTGAAGTTCTGAGCCCTGACACAGGGACCCTAGGGAGTACCTCCTGAGTGCAGCCCTTAGCTTCACCGCCTTTGTTTGGGATGTATTCTCTTCTGGGCGTTTCTCAGAGAAAGAAGCCCATAGACTGGTGGAAACATGTTCAGCAAGTCCCAGTGGGCCCTTCATGTGGTGGATGCAGTCTGGCAGCCACACAGCGTTCTCTCAGGGGGGATACTACTAACACGAGAAAGATCCCCCTGGCATAAATCAATAGTTGTGTTTTACTGGCACTGGAATTGCTAGTAATATCCAATTCACTGAAGTTCTTGTCTAGAAATGGAGGAAAACAGGCCCTAGAGGTTGTAAAAGGCTTCCTGGCAAGAGCTCTGGTCTGTCTGTCTGTCTGTCTGTGTGAGGCAGTTTCTGCAATGACCTTGAGCTGATACAGTTTGGCTCACTTGTGACTTGTTAACTTCAAGTGAGCATTCTGTTGTGTCAGGATTTGCATTCCAACCCTAGAAGGTGGCAATTTGCTAGACAATGAAAAGGGTGACCATTGATGTCCCCAGGAGACGGTTGAGTCAAGCAACGGTGCCGGTGCTGTGGGAGCAGATGCGGTGGACAAGTCGCTGCGAGATTGTTACTGCTGAGCCAGCAGAAGAGAAGAATCCACTGTCAGTCCTGAGCTGTGGGGCTTCCTTCATCTTTAGCTCCCCACGGAGGCTGCTGCTGCTGCTTGAAGGCAAGCTTGATAGTAGGGTTTTAACAGGGGGAGCTGAACACAGCAGAGGGCCAAGCTTGTACAGGGACAGAGTGCCCCTAAGAAGTGTCCTTGGCCTTGTTCCTAGTTCCTTGGAAGATGCCCCATCAGTCACTGCTATGCAGAATAAGCAAAAGACTGGCTGTGCCATGCCAAGGCTAGAGAAGGAAGATCCTGTCTCCTGTTTTGACAGCAGACTGAAATGTCAGACAGGAAACAACCTATTCTGGCTAACTAGGGCACAAGGGGACTTAGTCAAAGGATCTGGCAACTCAGGATGGCAGAAGCCAGGCTTGATCAGCAGGCAGCCTTGATCTGGTGCTAATATTGCCAGGGTCATGCCCAGGCCTGGGTGTTGCAGCTAGCAGGACCTGTGGACACAGACACTGGATACTGCCATCTGGATCACAGCTGACTTGGAACCAGAGTGGATGCTGCTGCCACCGCTGCCATCCTCACCCGGTGGGAGGATGCTGTGTGTTTCAGTTTCTAATTCACAGCTCAGAGCACATCTGGTTGGGGGAGCCCAGATCAGGCCCTCTAATAAAGCTACAAGGGAAGCCAGTAAGAGGGAAGTGGGCTCTGCCTCATAGGACCACCTTGGATGTTGGTAGCCAATTAAGTGCCCAGAAGCAATTTTAGATAACAGTGGGCTTGCCGCACTGTTAAGAAATGACACACATAGACACTTAGCTTGGATCCTGGTGCTGAGTAACATGTTGTCCCTGGTCCCCGAGACTTGCACTGTACTGTGAGCCCCCATTGTCAACCAGTGGTGTTCCCTTCTGTTTTCTCGTCTTGATTCTTTTTTCCAGCAGGTGAAAGACAAAAGGACCTTCAAAGCGGTGTGTCTTGCTGCCCTTCCAGATGCAGAAACAGCCCTGCCTGCTGCCAGGAGGACAGGTGACTGGGTTTTTCCATTGTGGTGATAAATTGGGCTGAGTCACCATCCCTCTCTGGTCCCCTTGTGACCATGACTGGGAGCAAGTGGAAGAACTTAAGTGATGGGGTTAGGCAGGGGCACAGATGAGCCTGGGGCCAAAGAAACTTCATCTTTTAGCAGGGAGGGAGGAGGCAGGGGCTCCCCTCCCCTCCCTATTCAGTGGCTAGGTGCCAGAGAGCTTGCTGAAGGGAGCCTATCTCACCTTCAGAGACATCGGCTTCTTATCCCCTTGGTGACAAGCCCCATGCTCCAGAGTCCACTGGAAACAAGAGTTGACCCAACAGTGAGCTTTTCTTTAAACTCCATGAACTGATGGAAGAAAGTCAGTCCACAGTCTGGGAACCAGGAAGGCACGGTCAGGCTGTATAACTGAGGTTACTGTGGAGGGCATTGAGGGGCGGTGGCACCCAGGAAGGTCTTCCTGGAGGAGACAACTGAGCCTGCAGATAAATGGAGGGTCAGCAGATGGGGTGAGCACGAAGAGCTCTGTTCACGCATCCATCTGTCAACCTGTGTGCGCGCGCACACACACACACACACACACACACACACACACGCGCACACGCACGCACACACACACGCGCACACACACACATACACACACACACACAGCAAGAAAATTTTTGTCTAAATTTTTATTAGCCAGTATTAACATTTTAGGACATAACCATTACCATTTTATGCTTATCTTGGTAAAAAATGATTCTTTTTAAAAAATATTTATTTATTAAGTATACAATATTCTGTCTACATGTATGCCTGAAGGCCAGAAGAGGGCACCAGACCTCCTCACAGATGGTTGTGAGCCACCATGTGGTTGCTGGGAATTGAACTCAAGACTTCCGGAAGAACAGTCAGTGCTCTTAACCTCTGAGCCATCTCTCCAGCCCCGCACCTGATTTTCTTAGCCAACCCCTTAATACTTGAACATTTAGGATGCATTCATTTTTCATAACTGCAAGCAATGTCGCAAGTAGCTCCTGCCACCCAAACCTTTGCACACACGTCTGGCGAGCCACTCAGCAGCCTCCGTTGTCTGGTTGTGTTCTCAGACCGCCTGTCAGTGCTGGCTCATCCCCATCTGGAAGCCAGTGTATGCTCAAAGCACGACAGTCCCCACACCTGTGCGGGTTCTGGGGCGAATCCAAGGAGAAGAACCTGGTGTAAAAGCCCAGGGCTTTGATCATGCTCTATAGTTATGTAAAGTATTACAGTGGAAGAAACTGAGTGAGGGGTAAGCCCACCAGCTTCTCTTCTATTATTGCAAACTCCTGTTAATCACTTCAAATAAATACTGAAAACAAAACTGGTACAGACCTGTGGGCGAACTATTTAGCCAAATCAACCAAGTTGATGCTTTTGAGTCTGTACTTTGTGACAGGGAGCAGAGCAGAGGTGTCCTTGCCTTAGGGTCCTTTGCAGGGCAGGGCAGGGTCAAAGAAAGGCGCTCCTCATGGCTGGTGGCTTCCCTGTACCTTTGTGCCCACTGGCCGGAGCATAAGCTTGCACGACTTCCATCGTCTCCCTGTGAGTCCAGGAAGGCACCCATGCCCAGCAGACGAGAACCTGGCAGGAAGATGAAGGTGTGAGCCATGGAGAGGAGGAGCACAGCCATTCCCCTTCTCGAGGAGAAAACACACGCCCAGCAGACTCTGTCTCGAGGCTCTGGGAGCTGGAACCGCTTCCCGTGGGCTCAGGCTTCTAGGATCGTCATTGTCACCACCCCACCCTGCTCTGAACTTGACCCAAGTCCACTTCTCTGATTTGGGATCCATTCAATCCTGTAGCTGGACCAGCCAGGGACACCTACTCTCAAGGCTGCGGTGATCCACAGCATTCTCAGCGCCTGACAGCAGATGTGGGTGGAGTCAGACATCTCTATCCGGTGTTCTGCTCGGTAGGGTGTGATGGGAATTATTTTTTCTTTTTTTTTTTGTTTTTTGTTTGTTTGTTTGTTTTTCGAGACGGGTTTCTCTGTAGCTTTGGAGCATGTCCTGGAACTAGCTCTTGTAGACCAGGCTGGCCTCGAACTCACGGAGATCCACCTGCCTCTGCCTCTCCAGTGCTGGGATTAAAGGCGCGCGCCACCCCCAACCCCCTGCAGGAATTATTTTCTAAGTGTTGAGGAAGAGTGTGTGTTCAGCAGACACTATGCTTTGGAGTTCCTGTTTTCCTAGGCAGCTTGTAGGCAGTTCGAGGCTCTCTTGAGCAGCTCCAAGTCAGACTCAGGATTTCACGGGCAACAGAGCTGCACTGCTGTGGGCGGCATTGCTGCAACAGAGCTGCACTGCTGTGGGCGGCACTGCTGCTTTCAGAGGGTTGGGCGGAGTCTATGATTTCCAGCTCTCCAGTCTCTGGAGACAGAGCCCCACTCTGAGTTCAGGAAGCCTCTTCTAAACCAGTGTCCTTTCTATCCTTGGGCCTTGCCATTGCTGCAGCCTGTTTAACCGGTGCCCTGGCTCCTGCATAAACCCCTTTCTTTTAAGGTCCCATCTCATTCAGTTTTCCTCATTGCCCAGCCTATATCCAGGGGGCCAAGCCATCAATAGCCAGTTTAAGTTTCACGGCCTAGGACTTTACAGTAAGCAAAGGAATGTCCTGCCCCCAGGGAGACTTCCACCAGTATTTGTTGAATAAATCGATGAATGAATTACCAAGTAAAAATGAATTCGTGAGTAAAGAGCCATGTAGGCTTCGTACCATGGCAGTAAACAAAATGCCTCTGTTTAAGGAAGAGTGTGTGTTCCTTTTGAGGTGCCACTCTCAAAACGCTATACCCTGACCTCTGGGATTGTGAGCGTGTTAGTTGGCACCAGGGAATGAAGGTTCTAGAAGAAAGATGCCAATCAACTGGCTTATTTATGTCTGAGACAGGATCTCTTGTATTCTAGGCTAGCCTTAAACTTGTTTAACTGAGGATGACTTTAAATTTCTGATCCTCCTGCCGCTGCCTCCTCCCAAGTGCCGGGATTACAGGAGTGTACCTACATATCTGGTTTATATGGTGCTGGGAAGTCGGCTCTGGATTTCGTTCATGCATTCTACCAACTGTGCTATACCTCAGCTTAGCGGGCTTAGATAGAGCCTGGAAGGTGGAGGGGTAACTCAGCAGGTATGCACCTGTCGCTAGGTCTGACACCCTTAGTCCAGTCTCCAGGATACACGTGGTGGAAGAGAAAATCGTGCTCCAACAAGCTGTCCTCTGACCTCATGAGCACAGTGGCACGTGCCTCCCCCAAAGCAAATGAACAAAGCCGTAAGAATGTAAAATACAGAGATTATCCCGGGTTCTCTGGATGGCGCATGTCATCAGAGGGGTCCTTGAAAGCAGAAGGAGGAGGCAAGAGTGGGACAAGAGGGAAGAGCGAGGAGGCTTTGGTTTGATGATGTCGTTGATGGCTTTGGAGGTTGAGGACAGGGCCATGTGTTGTCGGTTGTTTTATTCTTTTTGCTTTGTGAGGGGCCCACCACCCAGCTCCCGGATAAATCCCACACAGAGGCTTATTTTTAATTACAAATGCCTGGCCTTAGCTAGACTTGTTTCTTGTCAGCTTTTCTTAAATTATCCCGACTATCTTTTGCCTCTGGGCTTTTTCCTTATTTCTGTACATCTTACTTTTCTTCTCACTCCGTGGCTGGCTGTGGTGGCTAACCCTGCCCCCATGTCCTCCTCTCCTTGTTCTCTTGCTCCTCCTCTCTCCCAGGTTTCTCCTATTTATCTCTCTGCCTGCCAGCCCTGCCTATCCTTGCTCCTGCCTCGCTGTTGGCTGTTCAGCTCTTTATTAGACCATCAGGTGTTTTAGACAGGCAAAGAATCACAGCTTCACAGAGTTAACAAATGCAACATAAACAAAAGCAACACATCTTTACATCATTAAGCAAATGTTCCACAGCATAAACAAAAGTAACACAGCTTAAAATGATATTTACCAACAGCCATTGAGCCCAAGCAGGTGGGCAGACCAGAAGCTAAAAAGTGTTGAAGTGTGGTTCATTTCCTGGAGTTCCAGAAGGGGAGCAGTGAAGGGGCCATTGTGCTTTTAACCTGAAGAAACACATTTAAGACACGGGACCTCCAGAACTATTTTTAAGTGTGGCGTGGGGGCTGGAGAGGTGGCACAGCAGTTAAGAGCTGTGGACACTTTTACAGGGGTTCCATATTCAATTCCCAGTACCCACATGGCAGCTCACAGTTGTCTGTAAGTCCAGTCCCTGGGGACTAGGTGTCATTTCTGGCCTTTGCCAGCACCATGTGCTAATGGTATGCAGACAGATATGCAGACAAAATACTGATACACATACAATTTTTAAATAATTTATTTGTATTTTATGTACATTGGTGTTTTTCCTGCATGTATGTCTGTGTGAGGGTGTTGGATCCTCTGGAACAGGAGTTATAGAAAGTTGTGAGTGTCCATGTGGGTGCTGAGAATTGAACTTGGGTCCTCTGGAAGAGCAGCCAGTGCTCTTCTCAACCATCTCTCCAGCCCCACATAAAAAATTTTAATGTGTGCTTAAATTTTTTTTTAAATTTTAAGCTTCATAAGTGGTAATTTCTTTTATAACCACGATAAAAAACAATTAAGATAGTGTCCCATCTCTTATGCCAAGGACCATAATTCTCATCACTTAATAGCCACTTATTAAATAATGGTTGATGTGAAGTGGGTTACTGCTGGCAGGAAAGCCACATAAGAAAAAGTGATCACCTCCCCCCCCAATTTTTATATTAAGGGCCTACTAAGAGGTCTCAAGGAGGTTCATAGATTTGTCTCAACACAAACTCATTAGAGGGTTGGGTTGGGTCAGGTGGATCACGAGGAAGGACACGGGGTCAGAAACTTTCAAGTGAAGGGATTACAAGCTGGGAAGTGAAAAGTAAGGTCAAGCAGGCGGGCCCTAGCATGTTGTCACTACCTGGGCTCCGGTCTGTACGCCGTCTCTGGATGTCACACCTGCTGCCTTCACAGAGTCAGCATGCATTGAGTCTGCATTTCTCCCAGTCAGGCCCATCATGCAGGAGTCAAGACAGAGTCCATTTGCTAGTGGTACCACGGTAATGGCAAAATATGCCACCCACACACATACGCTTTAGCTTGAGCTGAGAAGAGCCAAAGACATAGAAAGCTTTCTGGCTCCTCCTATTTGCCTAACGCAGGACATACATTTGTGGGCTCTGTCTGTCTGTCTTTGTTCTTTCAGGGTCTGGGTACATAGAGGCAGACTGGCCTAGAACTTGAGATCCGACTACTTTCAGAGGCATGTAGCACCACACCCAGTAAGGACGTGTTTGTCCAGATTCCCGGCTTCTTACCAGGGAGACAGCTGGGGTGTAGTGGGGCCACCAAGGCAACATGGTGAATCTAAGTGGTCCCATTTTCCCTTGGTGCCTTCCCACTGTGTCTCCCAGAATCCTGCCCCTTTGTCCTGTCGCTCCCCAACAACACGTCAGATGCTCTTGAGCCCGAGTCTACCCACCTGAATCTGCAAGTCCTCCCGTGGCCCACTCTAGTCTGGCTTCTGTCCTTGGTAAGTATAATCTACGGGACCCCAGCCAGGGAACTTGGGACGAGGGGCAGAGGAAAAGTAATTTTCTTTCTCCTCTACAATACTACCTCACTTTGGGCTAGGCCTTCCTGTGTGTCTGGTCATCCTCACAGAGACTGGTCACTGGGATGAATGGCCCAGTTGTGAGAGGAGGCACTACCCATCCAAGGCAAAAGTGGGAATTCCTTCAGGGCTCTCCTGCATCTAAGCCTAAGCTGCTCCTTCCTCCACTCCACCCCTGCTTACCCCATACATTATTTATAGCCAATTATTCACCCCCTGCTGGGACCAGATGCTGCCTGCCAACGCTGTGACCTCTCTGAGTCCTCTGGGCAGGATCAGGGGCAGCTCCTACCTGCCAGCCTCCCCAGCCCTCCATGCCCCCTCCTCTCCTGGTGTATGGCACAACCTGCCCCTCTTCCTACATACAAGATACACATTGTAAGCACAGTTCCTTCTTTGCCAAGCCGGCTGGCACAGGGGGCAAGCTCCCACTTCCCTTCAAAGCCATGGCCATAGGAAGTCAACTCCTCCCAGTGTGTGGAGGGTCAGGTGTATACAAATATGTGTGTGTGTGTGTGTGTGTGTGTTAGGAAGAGGTGTGCATGCCGTATGTGTGGAGATGAGTTTGAACATTCATGATTGAATGTTGCCTCTTCTGGGCTTGCCACTGAGATTGTAATCAGGCTTGTTTTCTCCTCCCAGGTGAGAGGGGCTGGTGCTCAGCTCCTCCAGGAGCTGTGTCTGTGAGGCCCTTGAGGCTGGCTTTGTTTGCTTTGTCTCTTTGGCTCAGTCTTGTTCTGAGGTCCCAATCATTTTGGTGATTTTGGCAGTGCTAAAATCAAGCTGTGCTACCACAAACACATACCCACTCACCTCCTACCCCATTCTTTAGTATTTTTATTACACTTAATTAATTTATTTGGTGTATGTATATATGTGGACAAATGTGCGCCATGGTCTGTGTATGGTTGGAGGACTGCTTGCAGGAATTAGTTCTCTTCTTCCATCATGTGTTCCCGTGAGTCAAACTCAGGCACCATTTCCCGGCTGAACCATCTTATCAGCCCCTTCCACCCCACTCTTCATAGGAGCAACCACAAGCTCACTTGGGCGATAATTAGCTGAAATAGTTTGTTGCCACAATCCTATGAAGCGGTTATTTAGCTTGTCCCCATTTTAATCACTGTAATTGTGCCTCAGATAAACCCCATTGGCTATGGTACTGTTAGTCCCTGTGAAAAGCTGCTATCCCCATTCTATAGATGAGAAACCCAAGGCATAGAGGAGCTAACAAAGTTTTGGAGAGGTCTGTGGTGGAGCAGAGACAGGCTAGATGCCTAAATCCACAACTGAAAAGCCCCTGGAGAGATGTCCGACTTCATGGGTCAGCCTTCCTCATCTTCTGCCAGTGCGTCTTCCTCCTCCTCTGTCTTCCTCCTCCTCCTTTTTTTGGTATTGGGAATCAATCTTAGGACCTAGTATATGCTGGGCAAGCATTCTGCCACCAAGCTACTCCCCCGCTTTTTTTGGGGGAGGGAAAGATATGAGGACCTTGCTGTGTAGTCCGGGTTGGCTTTGGATTCATGATTCTGCCTCTGCCTTCTATATGCTGGGATTACAGCCATGTGCCACCACGTCTGGCTTCCAACCCCTTTTCTGTACACCCTAGGGCCACCTCCAGTTTGCAGCCCTGTACCACTTCCTGCTGATAGTGAGTGTACTTATCTCTGCTGTCTGAGTTAATTATTTCAAAAAGCCATTTGGAACTCACTCTGCTGGGTCTGGTGTGTTCCTTTTGGCTAATTTAATAGCTCTGCTTTTAAAAATAGGTGTGCCTTGAAAACTTGCTTGCTGGGCTGATTGCTGTGTAGAGTTTTCCATCTTTTTTTCTTCTTTGAACCCAGGCTCATACAAACCTGTGGATTTCAGAGCTGGAGCGGTGGGGTAGGGGAGTGCACCAGCTCAGCAGAGCTCATTCCTTGGCTGACAGTGTGCCTGGAATCAGCAGAATCCTGGGAAACTATATTAGATCCTTGCAAGAAGAGGTAGTTTGGGCAGCTGGGGAGATGGCTCAGTGGCTAACAGCACTTACTGCTGTTTCAGAGGACTCAAGTTCAGTTCCCAGCACCATGGCAGGCAGTAGACTACTGTAACTCTAGTTTTAGGGGATCTGACACCCTCTTCTGGCCTCTGCACTCATACACATTTTGTTACTGTGCATGGTTATATGTATACTTGCGCACATGCGCGCGCGCACACACACACACAAATCTTAAAAAATGAAAAGACATAGAACATGGCCCACAGAATCAACTGAGCAGGGCTCACAGGGACTGAAGCAGCAATCACCAAGCCTGCATTGGTCTCTGCTAGGTCCTCTGCATACATGGTGTGGTTGTTTAGCTTGCGGGTTTTATGGGACTCTTAACAGTGGGAGTGGGGCCGGTCCTGACTCTTTTACCTGCTCTCAGAACCCTTTTCCTCCTACTGGGTCACCTCATCCAGCCTTGATATAAGGGCTTATGCTTTTTTTTTTTTTTTTTTGAGACAGGGTTTCTCAGTAGCTATGGAGCCAATCCTGAAACTCATTCTGTAGACCAGGCTGGTCTCAAACTCACAGAGATCTGCCTACCTCTGCCTTCTGAGTGCTGGGATTAAAGGTGTGCGCCACCAACTCCCAGCTCACGCAAAGTCTTATTGCATTGTGTTATCACTGGGAGACCTGTTCTTTTCTGGAGGGAAACGGGAGTAGTGGATCTGGGGGAGAGGAGAGGTGGAGACTGGTGACTGGGCGGAGTGGAGGGAGGAGAGGCTGTGGTCAGGATTTGTTGCATGAAAAAAGAACAAATAGAAAGAAAGAGAAAAATATTGAAGAGGCAGCTTGCTTCAGCTGGGCAACGTGTGCCCAGATGCAGACTGGGGTTCTACCCAGGTGCTGGACTTGAAAGATGTTTAGTTTCTTTCTTTGGACCTCTCTTTCTGTTGTATTTTCTAGTGTTGTAACTTTGTAACAATGTATAGAGGGCTGAGGATGCAGCTCAGAGGGGCATCACTTGTCCCGCATAAACAAGGCCCAGACTCTACTCCCCAACGTGGGGAGGGGGTGCATAATTTTAATAGTCAGACTAAGGATAATTCATAGAGAAATCTAGTCCTTTAGACAAAGCCTCAGGCAAGCCTTGTTTTATGAACCTCGTGAATGAATGTTTATAAATTTAACACCACGCCAAAAAGGCTCCCCTGTAAATAAAATAGAATGCAATGGAAAGAACAAAATCTGGGTTAACAACTGTAAGAAAGAAATGATATATAGCATGGCAGTGTGCAGGCAGACATGGTGCTGGAGAAGGGGCTGAGACTACTACCTACGCCTTGATCCACAGGGAGCAGTAGACTGTGTGCCACACTGGACATAGCTTGAGCATATGAGACCTCAAAGCCTGTCCCCACAGTGACACACTTCCTCCAACAAGGCCACACCTACTCCAACAAAGTCACACTTCCTAATGGTGCCACTCCCTATAGGGCAAGCATCCAAACATGTGAATCTATAGGGGCCATACCTCCTATTCAAACACACACACACACACACACACACACACAGTTTTGAAAACTAGTGACTTTGTGGACTGCTGATATTTTCCAAGTGGACTGCAGGGCAGAGAGTGTTTTTATGTTTTCCATGCAGCAGATATGGACCAATTATGGGCACTGCGAAGCTGTGCTCTAAGCCCATGGGATTCAGGAAGGAAGGCAGATGGAGCCTTGGGCCTGAGCAGCACTTAGTCCAGTGGGGTAAGTTGTGCAGAGTTGCACAAGTCGACAGATGGTGCTCTGTAAGATGACAGCGGTCCTCTCTGACAGACGGCGGATCCCACCATGTAAGCTCTGTGAGGTGGTGAGTTCGGGGCTCGGTGAGGCTTCAGAACGTCTAGGAGAGCACTGCAGACCTGTGAGGGCCGAAAGCTCTGAGGCAGATGTGACCAATCCCTGCTGTCTTGTATTCTCGACCTTATTCTTTTTGGGGTGCTGAGGAATCACTGACCCTGGAAAGCTTGTTCTCAGTGTGCTGGGCAGAGTCCAAGAACGCTGGCAGAGGCATCATTGCAAAGGCTGTGCAGCCTGTGGGCTCACAGGACACCACCTCTTTCAACCCAGGTTGACCCTTCAGTGGCTTGATCATCCCAGCACCAACGGCAAAGGAAAATCCCATCATAAATCCAGTCCTTGAGCTGAGCCAGCTCTCCTGTGTATAGGTCACTAAAAGTGCCCCGGTCAGGCATTAAAGCCATGACGTCAAGCCATTTCTGACTCGAGGCTTTCACTCTCTGCATTATTTATGACGCTGTCTCTATCAGTCTCTTTCTTGACAGATGTAAGAGCTCAAAATGGCCCTCTTTGTCCGTCTTCAAGAGGGCAAAGTGAACCAGTGACAGAACCTGGCTGGGGCTCGTGGATATCCCAGCCTCTCATACTCACACGCCCATGTGAGATGCAGGAGGGACAGAGTCACGCCCAGCCACAACAGCAAATGTGCCAACGGCATGAGGGCAGACTGAAGGTGTAGGTGTTCTGTTTGTTTTTGCCTGAGTGAGCTAGGTTACTCTGAGGTCCTAGACTCAACCAAATGCTTCCTTTGCCTGGATCACCAAGGGCTGGTGGGGCAAGGCAGGGTGGGATTGACATTTGAGATGGTCATGGACCCTTAGAAAATATCTGGAGGGAAGTAGCCAGAATGGATACTGCATATAGGAGACAACCGTTGAGAAACAAGTCTCCCCTGGAAGCAGGGCTGTGGCTTGAAATCTACTCACTGCATGATCGGAACTGACACCCCATAAAAGAGATTTAAATGTTACTTTCATGTCTGCTGTGACCAAACACCTGAGAAGAAGTTTCTTAAGGGCCAGGGCTTATTTGGCCTTACAGTTCAAAGGACTCCATCTCATCATGGTGGGGAAGGCAGAGCAGCAGGCAACAGGAGAATGTCACAGAGCATCAGGAAGCAGCAGACAGGAAGTGAGGCAGAGGTATTGGACCTCAAGACCCCAGCGACTTACTTTCCTAGTGAGACTCCATCTTCTAAAAGTTCCAGAATATTCCAAAACAGCACTTCTAGCTAGGGACCTAGTGTTCAAAACCCGAGCCTATGGGGACATTTCCCAGTCATGCTGTTAATCCCTTCCACTGTGTGGGGAGGAGTGAATGGGGAAACACACTCACCAGCCTCGGACTTCTCAAGCTTCAGAACACAGAGAGATACATTTCTGGGGTTTATAACTTTTAGTTTGGTTTTTTGTTTGTTCCTTTTTTTTTTCTTGAGACAGTCTCACTTTATAACCCTGGCTGTCCTGGAACTCACTCTACAAGAACAGTCTGGCCTCGAACTCTGAAATCTGTCTGCCTCTGCCCCCCCCCCCGCATGTTGGGATTGAAGGCATGCACCACCATGCCCAGCAGTTTACATTTTTTAAACTGCATTTTACGTATTCAGTTTTGTGGTTAGCTATGCCACGCAGGTGTGGAGGAGGCCAGCTTGTGGGAGTGGGTTCTCTTTCCCCACTCTGTGGGGCCTGGGGATTGAACTGAAGTTGTTGGATTTGGCAACAAGCACTTTGACCCACCTAACATCTTGCTGGCCAAACTGGGTTTATAAGCTACCAGTCTGTAAGATTTGCTATTGCAGCCTGAATGAACTAAGAAAATCTCCAATTTCACCCCCCCCTCCCATTTTCTGCATTCAGTTCTTGTTGGGGCTGTAACTAGTAACCGCAGATTAAGTGGACTGAAACAACAGTGTACAGCATTGGGGGTTAGAAGTCCAGATAGTGAAGGAACTGGAGCCAGGCTCCTGGGAAGCAGAATGTTCCTCCTTCTCCAAGGGAACTGGCAGCCCCTCTTGGAAGTTTCTGTATACCCTCTGTTTGGGCACCCACACCCACACACAACGGGCATCAACTACACATCACCAAGGGAAGCCACAAATGGGAGTACTGGGCAAGATGAAGAAAGACTTTGTCCTACGAGGGCTAGGCTTTGAGTCCTGTGTCAACAGGTACATGCCCCTGCCTCAACTCTTCACCCACATCACCTTCCCTCACTTTAACCATTTCAATTCTCTGTCTTATCTTTCACAGCCCCCTGGCACATCCCAGCTTATTCAAGGCATGGGCTCTACATTTGGAGCCATTAGTGGAGATTGCAGACTACTTACAGCAGCCCTGATGGCACTCAAGCGCACTGGCTTGCTGCTGCTGTTGGCCCACGCTACACTACAGCCTCTGAGCTGCCTCTCCGACTCACACCCCTCTGGGGTCGGAAGGCACGGGAGAAGAGGCAGTTCAGGGACCCTTTCTCATCTGGACACTGTCATCTCAGACGTAAATGCTTGGAGCTGCCGCCTCAGTGCTGCCTGGGAACACAGCCCAGGAACTGACAAACGAGCTGCGGCCCCTCGTTTTACCCTTTTACTGTCCTAAGGGAAAAAGAAGGGGTGTGGGAATCTGAGTAGTTTCATAGCACTGAGAAAATGGGATGTCAGATTTTCCTGGAGGAGAGTGACAGTTGCCCCTTCCTCTTCGGGCTCTTAAACAGATTAAACACAGAAGACACCAATTCAGGTTGTCCCATGTCCTTGAGTCCCACTCTGCCTTTCCTAGAGCTGGTTAGCAAGCTCCAAACAGCTCCCGTAGCCAGTCATCCAGGCTCCCCTCGGCCTACCTCACCCCAACACTGCTCCCCACCCCCACGGGCCTGCATTGGCCCCGACCCTCTCCCAGCCACCCCACCTGACGCTGCTTGAGTCTTCCCTCCAGCGCTGGCCACCTCTTTCCAGTGAAAAGTTCCGAGGGGACTGAGGCTGGGGCTTCATGAAGCCCTTGCCCAGTGCTACAGGCAAGGCTGGCTTCTGGCCTTAGCGCTGGGCGCATTAGTGTGGCTGAGGCACCACAAGGGTGAGCTTTACCCACTTCGTTAGCACTGCCGACCCAGATCGGGGACAGCACTGCATCTGAATCTTTACCCACTGCGTTAGCACCGCTAACCCAGATCGGGGACAGTACTGCATCTGAATCTTTACCCACTGCGTTAGCACTGCCGACCCAGATCGGGGACAGTACTGCATCTGAATCTTTACCCACTTCGTTAGCACTGCAGACCCAGATCGGGGACAGCACTGCATCTGAATCTTCAGGGAGAGATTTTATAACATCTGCTAAATCTTATAGTATGCTAACAGTTTAACCTTGCTATTTCCACCTCTAGGAATTTATCCCTCAGAAGTAATCAGGTGCGTGTTAGAAACGTTACAAAGGCAAAACGCTGAAAATAAGGGCTGACGCGTAATTACCACTTACCCGGTGCCAGCCTCACTTCCAAACATTTTAGGCATATGAACACATTTAACTTCACAACAACCCTGAAACCTCTTATTAATGCCTGTGTTTTCCAAAGGCAGAAACAGGCAGAGGAACTGGAGCCAGAATCGGAGCCGGGGCTGAAGTCCTGGGTCGGAGTCAAGAGTACAGGCTTGCCCGGCATGGCGGCTCACAGCTGTAATCCCAGCACCAGTGGATTGCTGTGAGTCTGAGGTCAGCATGGACTGCATGGAAAGGCTCTGTCTTAAGAAAAACAAAAGCCAAAACCCCTGACCCCACACAAGGTCAAAAGTTCTATGGGTCATACATGCTGTGTGCCATCCCAGTGGAGGCCTTCCGCACAACTGTCTGAAGTAATGATTATAGACAAGAGACTATGTTCCTAGACATCTTGTGTGTTCTGAAATTACACCCCCTTAAATTACACTTATTATGTTGATAGGTATTGCTGGGAAGACATCAGAATTATCAAACTCCAAAGACACCAGGGACCAGGATTGCAGAATACTCCACAGACAAAAGTATATGGATTTCCAGTGCTGTGTTCTGTGGGCTTTGATAAGCCAAGAAGGGATTAATGTTGCCTTCTGCAGTCTTTCAAAATTATTTAAAAGCTGTCTTTAAGCACTTTCTATTCTTAATGTGTGCTTTACCTATATGTATCCTAGGCACCCTGGATGTGGTGTCTGGTGCTCTCATAGGCCAGAAGTCATCATATCCCCTGGAATTGGAGTTAGAGACAATCAAGCCTCTTTGTGGATGCTGGGAATAGAGCCTGGATCCTCTGGAAGAGCAGCCAGTGTTCTGAACCTCGGAGCCATCTCTCTAGTCCCTTTTAAAATAATTTCCAAAGCTTCCTTTTTTCCACATAAGCTTCCTCTTATGTGGAAATTGTCCCAAATTATGTTGGGAGCTGAGACCGTCAAGATGGAAGAGTTGTTAATGACTTGGGAAATCTTGTGATATATATTAACTGCAAAAGATCAGTTACTAAAGAGAATTACATTAAGACTGCACTTAAAGGTTCAGTAGCCTATGTACTAGCAGTTATCTTCTGGGTGATGAAGTCGCATGTGGTTGCTGGCCTCAAACTGGCCTTATGGCTGAGGATGACCTCGTGAACTCCTGATCCTTCTGCCTCTATTACAGGCATGTCCCACCATATCTGACTTGCAATTATAGGTGTTTTAAAACTTCTGGTCTTTGTATTCCTTACATATTTTTAAGAAGATGAGCTGCTTTTGAAATTAAAGGAACTTGTTTTAATAGACGACGTAGCAGCTTTTGAGAAGATTGGTAGCGGCCATCCAAACGTTACGCATGCATCCCTTGGGCATCCATCAGTTCTGTTTCCAAAAGTGTGCCCCGCACACACACAGCCTTGCATGTGGATCTACTGTAGGTATAGCAACAGTTACAGCAGCATTGTGAAATTCTATGCAGAGTCCAAACCCTTCAGAGAAGGAGAGGGTACAGGAGGGTGACCTTACCACGACAAACCCTAGAGCTGTTTTAACCAAATCCAAGCAAGGTAGTGGGATCTCTGAGTATCCTATCCAGGTTACAGAATGACGCCTACACAGGCAACAGGCTTGTGTGTGCATGTGCAAAGGCCTTAGAAGGAAGTGGCAATCACCCCAAGGAAGGCACTAAGAGCAGGGTGTGGGGTGTCGGAGGTGGTAGCAAAGGGGCCTCTCTTTCACTATAGACTTTTGAGATGTTTACAAAGCTGTATATGAAGAAACAAATATCACTTATATAACAAATTTAAAGCACGCAGCACAAGTATGGTAGAGCTTTAAAATAAGAAAGCTACCCTGGGGCTGGGGTGCAGCTCAGGAAGAGAGCTCTTGCTTAGCATGTGTAAGATGATTCCCATCATTCCAAAACCAGCCCTCAAACTCCAAAATGTCCCCTCATTTCGCAAAAGGGCTCTATTTATCTGGGTCATTGTCAGAATTAGACACAGGCTCAGTCCCTCGTGAGAGGACATGTGGTATGTAAACACTGGTGCAACCTCATGGCACACAACATTAATGTGTCCCAAACAACAGTTGCTGTGAGGAGTTTGGACCAGCAAGGACGGGCAAGGCTGGGCACAGTTAGATATGCCGTCAAGCCTAGCACTCGGAGCTGAGGCACAACCCTGAGTTCCAGGTCTGCCTGGACCACGGAGTAGGACCCTATCTCAGTCAATCAGTCAGTCAATAAATAGAAAAAAAAAAGTCGGGGTGGGGGAAGAGGAACCAATTACTTCTAGGTTTCCTGCCAGACAAGAATATTCCCAGGATGAAGGAGGTCGGTGGGTGGGGCTGGGAGTACTTTGCCAGTTAAGTAGATGTCTGACCCTGGCCCAGACGGGTTTCACCCTGGGGCTTTATTATTCTTTCTGAAGTTACAGGCCTCTTCAGAGCATTTAAAAAAAAAGTACAGCTATGCTTTCCATTTTACAGGTGTGGAAAATGAGGAGCAGTGGCTCACCCCCAGTCATGCACTTCTAAAATGGTAATCTGGGATTTGAACCCGGGTGCTCTCAGATGAGACACTGGACCCTACCTGGGAAATGATCCATCTAAGCTATGGAGGAGATGGAAATGGACACTCTGGTCATTTTGTGAAGATTCAAGCTGGCGGAGTCCATGCCATGCAGGGCAGAGGAGCACAACCCAGGAGCATTCCTGCTGTTGCTACTTGCAGCGACTTGGGGTGCCCAGCTGGTAGCGCTTCCTGGTGGGTCTGTGACAGGCCTTGCTGCAGTCAATCACCTTCCCCTGTGTTGTTGACATTCTTGAACACTGAACCCTTAGCCATAGTCCCATCTGTAACTCTCAACTATGGCACAGTGAAAATGAATCTCTAGCCAGTGCCTCTGGCTATGGGACTTGAAGCCGATTTGAATTCTATTTTCACTAAAACCCCATTAACGGGTTTCTATAGGAATAATTAAAGTGTCAAAGCCTGTTGTTCTGCAGGCTGTGAAGGAGGGCTGCGTTGTGAGCTACTGAAGGCGCAGAACTGTTTTCAACCCACCCCACACACATGGGGTGGGGGTAGTCTTAGCCCCAAGGTAGGCTTTCTTAGCAGATAATTTCGTAACACCCACTGCAGCTGGTCTGTGGTTGAAAATAACCTCTTTTCTCTTCTTTTTTGCCTGATTTGCTCAAAACTGGTTGGAAGGCTTCAACTTGCTTCAGGGAATTTCTCTCACACCTTGCCAGGCACACAGAAGCCAAGTATGAAGTCTTGCCAGAGCTGTGAACACACAGTCCTGTGTCTCCTCTTACACCTTGAGATCAGCTTAACCCGTGTGAGCCGGGTCCAGTTCTCATTGTGTGGTGATTCCAAGTGAATCTCCATCTTGACTGCAAGGCACACTGGAGTGATGCATCTTGCAATTCTGTTTTCATGGAGCGTCTCTCCAGTAAGAGGCTGTGTGCTCTGCGCAGCAGGAAGGTCCAGGTCAAAGCACTGGGATTCGTAGTTCCAATGCATTCACAGGTAGCACTGGTCTGGGGACACTGAGAACTGTGGCTGTGGCTTTTCCTTAAATGTTATAACCCCATGTCCTAGCTCTGGTTTGGAAGGGTGCCGTAGCCATAGGTTCTCAAGGCCAATGATGTGGCTCTTGCTGGGCTTATGCTTTTGATAATGGAACTCCCCCATCTTCCCAAATAACAGCTAATTATGCACACGGGCTGTCCTTTCTGCTTACCCCCAGGGACCTAACTCTGCTGCCTTTCCACCACCTCACCTGGCACTGCCATCCACACCCGTGCCACTCGGGCCTGCTTTTGCCCCTTCTCAAGAACATGCCGGCTGGGCGGTGGTGGCGCACGCCTTTAATCCCAGCACTTGGGAGGCAGAAGCAGGCGGATCTCTGTGAGTTCGAGACCAGCCTGGTCTACAAGAGCTAGTTCCAGGACAGGCTCCAAAGCCACAGAGAAACCCTGTCTCGAAAAACAAAACAAAACAAAAAACAACAAAAAAAGAGAACATGCTGTACCACAGACTTTTATTTTCTTACAGAACTAGACACTGGTTGGAATATCTTCTTCGAATATCTTACACTGGTTGGAATATCTTCTGCTTTGAATATCTTACACTGGTTGGAGTATCTTCTGCTTCGAATATCTTACACTGGTTGGAATATCTTCTGCTTCGAATATCTTACACTGGTTGGAATATCTTCTGCTTCGAATATCTTACACTGGTTGGAGTATCTTCTGCTTCGAATATCTTACACTGGTTGGAGTATCTTCTGCTTCGAATATCTTACACTGGTTGGAATATCTTCTGCTTCGAATATCTTACACTGGTTGGAATATCTTTTGCTTCGAATATCTTACACTGGTTGGAGTATCTTCTGCTTCGAATATCTTACACTGGTTGGAGTATCTTCTGCTTCGAATATCTTACACTGGCCTTTGCACATAGCCAGCTCTGCGCCTGTCCTTGGCTTTCTTAAGTTCATCATGTAAAGAGTGTCTCCAGCTGTTTGCCCTCACATATTTAATTCACTTCACATATTTTACTTCAGTCTGGTTTATCATCTTTCTCACCTCACAGAATGTAAACTGCACAAAGGCAGGAGGGATGGCCAGCCACCCATTCCCCACCCCACCCCCCAGCTGTGGACCCCACGCCTACCACTGGCACAAGGGCAGAGAAGGCCCTTCCTGGGGGGATGAACAGATGGATGAGTGACTGAATAGGACATGCTTCTGTTCCCAGTAGAAACCATATAAGAGGACAGAAACCAGTCAGCCCCATCTGTCTGAAAGGAGCTCACTGAGCCTGGGCCCTGTCTGTGTGAAGGGAGCTCACAGAGCCTGGGCCTGCCTGTGTGAAGGGAGCTCACTGAGCCTGGGCCCTGTCTGTGTGAAGGGAGCTCACTGAGCCTGGGCCCTGTCTGTGTGAAGGGAGCTCACAGAGCCTGGGCCTGCCTGTGTGAAGGGAGCTCACAGAGCCTGGGCCCTGTCTGTGTGAAGGGAGCTCACAGAACCTGGGCCTGCCTGTGTGAAGGGAGCTCACAGAACCTGGGCCCTGCCTGTCTGAAGGGAGCTCACAGAGCCTGGGCCCTGCCTGTCTGAAGGGAGCTCACAGAGCCTGGGCCCTGCTTTCTCTGCACTATGGTCCTCATCACAGCAAGCCTTCTGTCATTGTGCTAGGACTAGGGAGTGAGCATGGAGGCAGAGGTAGGCTGTGGAGTTCTACAACAGCCAAGACTGTAGATTAGACACATACAGTCAAATGTGGAGGCTCCTCAGTGTTCTGCCAATTGAGGTATCAGATTAAATAGGCCAGAGACCCCAGAGGCAAAATGCTATATAGAGTAACATTTCAAAAATGTAGCAACATGTAATCTCAGGAATGAGCCTGAATTGTCAATAGCATGAGCAGAGTTTTGAAACAGAAAATGGAGTCCTATTTATACTGCAGGTAATGGTTATTTGATGGGTGTACCTTGGCCAGAATTTCTGTTTCTATTTTGTTTTGTTTGTTGTTTTTTGAGATGGGGTTTCTCTGTGTAGCCTTGGCTGTCTGGGAACTCACTCTGTAGCTCAGGCGGGGCTCAAACTCCTAGAGATCCATCTGCCTCTGCCTCCTGAGTGCTTGGATTAAAGGGGGTGCTACCATCTCCCAGCAAGATTTCCATTACAAATGAGTGCAGTGTTCCCTGTAGACGCTGTGCTGAAGAACCGAAGATGTTTGGTGGTGTCATGAGAAAGGGCCGCCCTGGCCCTCCAGCATTTGCCCTGGCTAGCTCACCCCATGTGACAGCAAGGAGTGGGCCAGCTCTCCTGCTCTCACGCCAGGTCCAGCTCACAGGCACTCGCACCACAGGGCCGCTCTTGTGTTCTTAGTCTCAGGCTCTCCGGCCTCTATTGGAGGTGGCAAGGGGTGGGGGAGGGCCTAGTCCCCCTACCCCTACCATTCCATGCCGTGTTGGGGGGGGCAAGCTCTTATGGAGGCTAACCTGACCTAGCTCCCAAATAATCACTTATTCTTTCTTATGAATGCCTGGCCTTAGCTTGGCTTATTTCTAGCTAGTTTTTCTTAAATTATCCCATCTATCTTTTGCCTCTGGGCCTTTATCTATCTCTATTCTATATACCTTTCTTTACTTCTTACTCTGTGACTTGCTGTGTAGCTGCCTTCTGGAGTCTTGCTCCCAGATCTTTTTCCTCTCAGATTTTCTTCCTGCCTGCCAGCATTAGCTATTCTTTCTCCTGCCTTTCTTTCTTTTTTTCTTTTCTATTCTTTCTCTACTTTTTTTCTTTTCTTTTTTTTTTCTTTGTTTTTGGAGACAGGATTTCTTTCTCTGCAGTTCTGGAGCCTGTCCTAGAACTAGCTCTTGTAGATCAGACTGGCCTCAAACTCACAGAGATCCGCCTGCCTCTGCCTCCCAAGTGCTGGGATTAAAGGCGTGCGCTACCAACGCCAAGCTTCTCCTGCCTTTCTATCTGGCTATTCAGATCTTTATTAGACCAACCAGGTGCTTTAGACAAAGTAACGCAGCTTCACACAGTTAAACAATGCAACCTAAGAGAATGCAACACATCTTTGCATCATTAAACAAATGTTACAAAGCATAAACAAATATAACACATCTTAAAATAATATTCCACAACAGTGGGGGGGGGCAGTGTCAACCCTCCCACTCTCATGACCTCAGGGCCAGCTCTCCACTGGCCATAGGCAGTGAGGAATGGGAGGGGGTTCATCTCTCCCTCATCTCCCCTCCACCATATGACAGGTGAACGGTGGGGCCAGATCTCCCACATGCATTCATGGTGCTGGATCACCTGCATGCATCCACATTAATGGGGTCCTCTCCAGTATACTGCCCAGGCTAGGTGCAGGGCCCACTATCCTGAGTGCTGCAGCTGGTGGAGAGCGGTTCTCTCACTCTCATGACCACGGGACCAGCGTTTCCGGCCTGCAGCAGGTGCCAAGAGGTGAGGAGCAAGGGGGCTATCTTGCTGCATGTCAGACCATGGGGCTAGCTCTTCCACCCTCACATATTTAAGGCCAGCACCTCTACCAACAGGGACAGCTCTACTGTGCTGCCCTGGGGAGGTAGAGGGCCCACTCTGCAGAGTGGTGCAGTTGGTGAGGGGCAGGGCCAATTCTGTGCAGCCCTATCCTCACTGTGTAGTGGAAACAGGAACCATGGACATCAACATAGACTGCAGCTGTGGCAGGGCCTTGGATCCAGACACGGGCCCTGGCAGCAGCCCAGGTCACTTTGATTGGCATGGACCCAGGTGTGGGCCCTCCTCTCTGCTTCTTGATCTACCAAGATGCAAGAAGCCTCTGTTTGCTTACTCCCACTGACAAGAATTCCACCATGCCCTCTTTACCATAATGAAACTTTAAACCCAAGAAAGTCCTATCTGTAACTTGCTTCTATTGGGGCTAGAGAGATGGCTTTGCTGTTCAAAGTACTTGTTGCCCTTGCAGAAGACCTGATACTGGACTAGCCCAATAACTGAACTGTAACACTAGGAAGGCAGCTCAAGCGTTCCAGAGTGTGAAGGGTGAGTCTACAGAAGAGGCTGTAAAGAGTCAAAGGTGGGGTAGAGACAGGAGGACAGCAGGTCCTGTGCTGAACTGAGAGAGATGCCAAGGTCCAAAAAGCCATGCTTCCCAACACACAAAAGCGTGTGAGCTGGAACTCCAGCCTCAGGACGCTGATACTCCAAGTGCAAAGCAATAAGCCTTTGCCTTGAGCTCCTAGAGCAATACACCTCCAGCTTCCAAAATCTGATGATATAAGCCATAAGACTATGGCTGTGAAGACCCAGGCCTGAGCCTCTGGAACTTGGCTAATAAAGTAGAGAGAGCTGCCCCTTATGTGGCTTTCATTCCCATCTAGATAGAGCAAAAGGGCCTCCAGCCCACTGTCTGCAACACATCTGGAAGTATATTATCTTCGTAGACTTTAAAAACAAACCAAAACAATATATTCATCAGATATAAAAATCAAGGAGAAACATAAAATCAAAAAGGATAGTACCTTTGGAGGTGGTGGGTAAGGGGAAGTTGCAGGAGGAACATGATTGCATTAGAACTGAATGGAAACTTCTGGGCATCCACTGTATTATAACATGGCATAACATACAAACAAGATTGATACAAGCATGCATCAAACACAAACAAAAAACCATTTTCTTCTTTGAGACACGGTGGCCCAAACTGGCCTTGAGCTTACAAATCTCCAGCCCTAGATTCCTGAAAGCAGGGATTACAGACACACATCATCCCACCTAGCTAACCAAGGGTTTTCACCAGTCTGACTAGTTCCTCCCAGTGGTCCTTCAGCTCTCACTTTGGGAAGGATCAACCCTGGCAGCCTCCACCAGCTTGTCCTCCATGCATTAGTTCTTTTCCTTGATGCCCCGAACAGAGAACATCTCGCCCAGGAGACTGGCATGGCAGTGTGGGACCTTACCATACCACTTGGATGACAGGGAGGAGGTGGGTATGTCTGAGCTGTAATTCCACAGTGATACATTCTTCCCCATTTAGCTCAGCGGAACACTCTGTTCTCTCTACACACATACAATAACCCAAGGCAAATGGGGTTTTTTTTTTTTAATATGGTTTATTTGCAGTTGGCAGAAAAGCCTTTTAAAAGGAAACAGCATCTCAATGAAATAAAGTTTTTAATTTTTATTGACTTTTTAAAAAGGCTTTAAAAAATCAGGGCACTTACCTGTCATGGCTGGTCATACAGCAACATAATTTATCATTGGCATATGGCTCTTTTCCCCACTAAAAATATTTGGAATGATTTGAGAAATTCAGCTAGTAAGACCCTCTGAAAAATCAATCAAAGCCTGTGCTAGCTTCAGCTAGTGTTTCCTGGACTGATTCAATACTTGAAAAGAAGCGTATTACTTAAACATGGTATCTTGAATCAAAAATATGAAAGGAGGATCTGGGGCTATCTTCTCAGCAAGAGCGAACATGAAGTGCTGAGAAGATGACTGTTCTCTGAAAGTTTAAACACTGCTCTGCTCTTGAAGAGACAGATGAGTCTCCATGCCTCAAAACAAACCCCCTTCCCTTCAGTCCACCTCTGTTGCACTTGGAGCTGTTTCTTTGCTACTCACTTACTCCTTGTGTCCAAAGAAAATGTCCCCAGGCTAGCTTTAGTTCTGCATGCAAATCATGTGGCAATCAGTTTTTTCCCCTCTCAGGGATGAAACTGGGGCTGAAATTGTCATGTGGGCTTGGAACTTTTTTTTTGTAATTAGCCAGGGGTGGGAGTTAGCAGGAGCTGGCTCTCTGAGTTCTGAAACAAGTGACTCCCAGGCACTATTTTCAGAGCTGTGCCGCCACTTGTTAATAATGCTGGTATATAAAATCGTGCTCATCCTAAACTCATTTAGACACAAAGAAAATTACCAAGAAGGAGCCAGAAGGGAAAGGGAGAGACAATTAAGTTACTGATTGTCAGAAACAGAATGCTAGAAATTTTAAGTAGAATCCAAGATATCCTTTTCTGTCAGATGTATGCACTAGGGGCTCCAGTGAGTAGTTTTGCCTTCACGGTGAGTTCACTAGCTATGTGTTCCATAAGCTAATAGGACTAGATGGCCTGGTTACCCTGCCTTCTCTTCCTTATGCAATGAAACTACTCTGGTAAGATGAACTTCCAAAATTCACATGCAATGCTGATGCTATTTTACCTGTCAGAGCAATGGATCCCTAAGTGTAACACAGGATTTTGAATCAGTTTCTGAAATAAAAAAAGGACGTCAGTAGAAAAGTTGAAGTCTGCATTAAGCCTGGGGATTAACATGTTGACCTATGTTAACGTCTTTGTTTGAAAATGTACCATGATTCAAGTTATTAGAGAAAGAATACAGGAAGACTCTTTGTCCTGTGTTTATATTTATTCTACAAAATCAAAATTATTTCCAAATAGTTGAATGAAATGATGACCTTTAGTTCTGACTTGGATCTTGGAAAAACGGGCAGGATGAGACCTTCCAGGGACAGTGAGGACCATGTACCTTTTTCCGAACAAGAAGGGAAGCAACAGGATAATGGGACTATGAGCAGCAGCAGGGAGACACAGCCCAGCACTGCTGCCAGACTCTGGAGTTTCCCCCTAAGTGACCACCACTCAAATGATGCTGGATCCTTGACCATGCACAGGACAGAACTTCAGGATGAGTCAAGAGTGAGATAAAGTCAGTGAGCTTATTAAGTAGCAATAAGGAACAACATACATGCTTAAATATAAGAACATTTTAGAGAGTGATACCTAAGAAAATGACATTAGTATGTATCCTAGATATAGAGCAGACTCCTGAAAACAGGGAAGGGCAGTATACACCCTGGGAAAACTCATAAGAAAGTCACATTTGGGTGTCTATAATTCTGTGGCTTTTGAAGTTACACTGCTCAAAGGGCACAGAATAATTTAAATAAGATTTGAAGATTAAGTGATGCTCTAAAAACAAGTACAAAAATACAAGCTAGTTTATTTTTCTTCAAGTATTTCCTTCTTGTAAAATAAATTGTAAGACAGTTTTGAGGTGTGCTGCTTAGGTTTAAAAAAAATTAAAAGGCCACAAATACTCCTACCTCATGAAACCTGTTTTATTTACTGTTCTTAACATCCTTGTCTGAGGCTCTATCTTAGAAAAAGGATTTTTATCTCTGCAGGCAAACTTCAAAGCAAATTTGTTGTTGTACCTTAGTTCTTGACTTAGTGGATGAAGGACTTCAAACTCCAAGATCAGGGACTCCTTTCTCTTCTTGCATCCCTTTAAGTTTCCTTGTCTTCTTATCCCGTCTTTGGGGCTGGAAGAAGGATACTGCCACTTGCCAAACAAACCATTTGGTCTATACTGTCTGCTTGAATAACTAGGCCGACAAGCAGAAGGAGGAAAAATCCATGATATGCTCAAACCAAAGCAGGTCCAGCCCACCCATGCTTTTGTCATTTGCTTTCAGTAAGATGGTGTTGCTTCAGTGTAACCTGCCCCATGTCTTTGGACTCTTGGTCCCCATTTGGTGGTGCTGTTTTGGGACATAATGGAATCTTCAGAAGGTGGGGACTTACTGGAGGTAGCAGGTCACTGAGGACTGGCCTTGAGCTTTAATGCCAGGCTCCACTTGCCATCTCACCTTTGTTCCCGCTGTGCTGACACGAAGTGGTAACATCTGCATGTCCCCGTGGCCAGAGAGCTGCCTGCTGCCATATCTGTACCCAAGCCCCTTCAACTGAGTCAAAATAAACCCTTCACAGTGATGAGAAGAGTAGCCAGTACAGTGACCCTACTGACTGGCTCTTGCTCCACTATACCTTTTATCCACTGCTAATAAAGGAAGATCACTCACAAGGGCAGTATCAGGGGTTAGCAATACCAACTTTCAGAGACCTTTCTTTAGGTCTAGAGAATTTCATTATTTTTATATGTGCGTTTGTGTATTTGGGTACATGTGCACATGTGTACATAAGTATGAAAACCTGAAGATAACTTCTGGTGTCATCCCTCAGGTTCTGTACATCTTTTTATTTATTTATTTATTTATTTGAGACTGTCTCTCACTGGCCTATAGCTTGCTAAGTAGGCGAGGCTGCCTGGTGCCTGGTGGGTGAGCACCAAAGATCTGCCTATCTTTGTGTCTCCAATGCCAGGATTACAATTGTGAAGTCACTATGCCTGGTATTGACCATGGCTTCTGGGGATCAAACTCAGATCCTGTTTGCAAGGCAAGCACTTAGCCGGCTGAGCCATCTCAGCAGTCCCAAAACAAAACTGTTTGTGTGGTCCATGCTTACCTTTACTAGAGAACAAATGTTGAAACCATGGTGCAGAGCGTAATTTCTTATTACATTAAAATTTTTAAAATGTATTTTGTATGCGTGCACACACATGGGCTTTGGTGCACATGTGGAGGTCAGAGGACAGTCTAAGAGAATGAGTTCTCTCCTTCAACCACGTAGATCCTGGGGATTGGACTCAAGTGGTCAGACTGGGCAGCAGTCATTTTATAATTACAGTCTTCATTTTGTTCTATAAGATCCTTGAAGTACATATTTTCCTCGTCAACAAAAAAACACTTCCAGAAACACAGAAAAGGTTTCCATGGTTCTCTTTGCAAAGGTCAATCTTGGGATTGCGCACCATTGTTTCAATACAGATAAAAAGCTCTCTTGAGGTTCCTTGAAGATTGGTGACGGAACAAGAATTCCATGCAGAATTTTCTTTAATAGTGCTGAGGACTGAGCCCAGGCCTCCTGACTGCCAGGCATGAGCCATATTTCTGCAGCTCCAAAACCAACTCTTAAATGAGCATTTTGGAAATGCTTAATATTTCACATTCCTGTGTGACTACTTCAGACACAGCAGTCTGCTGGTTCAGTGGTACTGAGGATGAAATGAGTAGCTCTTCAAGAGGCTCAGAATTCTTAGGGAGAAATTCTTTATATAAAATAAGAAACAAATTATTCCTGCTACAGAAGCAGTAAGAAAGGTGACTACTGGTCAGTGGACCAAAGGCAGAGTTTTTTTTTTAACAAATAGTGCTAGGATGATGGATGGGGTGGCCATTTCCACTCAGAAGGGAAGATGCTGGCTGGATCTGATGTTTGGACCAAAGCATCGGGGAGATGCTGAGAACAGTCTGAAGGAGGAAGGTGAATGCAGAGAGCAGTTAGGTAAAAGCACTGGAGGTAGGAGAGGTGGTCAGTTGCTTAAAGCAACTACAAGAGATGGAGAAGGAAAAGCCAGACTAGCATTCACATTCTTCTGTTCAGAGCAACAAGGAGAGATAAACGGTCATCAACAGAGAAGACAAAGGCCACAGGAGTAGACTGGGGCTACGACTGGGAACTCAGTCTTTATCCCGATGCGATCGGTCAGATGCTCCAGTGGAGACACCATGCAGGTGGCTGGGTACAGGTCTAGGATTAGAGGACGAGAGCTGGGCTGGAGCTTTGAACTTGGGAGTCATCAGCAGGTAGACCAAGATCCATAGCCTAAGCTTGGAGCTGTCCAGACTTTAGAGGTCAGGGACAACAGAAAGAACTCAGGGAGCGCCTTGGCCCACTCCTCTTACAGCCCAATGTGTCCCTGTGAATGAAGTCTTCTGTCTATAACTATGGTCAGTTACCTAAAGAGGGCCCTTAAGGAAAAAAAAAGCACATTCACTCTTTGAATTTTAGAAGCACTTTAATATTTGAGACAATTCATTCTTTTTGAGGAAAAAATAATCAGCTCTTTGAATGAACTAAACAGTTACCTAGAAAGGGGTGGTTTCTGGGAAGAGGAAAAGTCTGACAGATTTGAAGGACATTATGTAACTGAAAATAGGTTTAAAAACTACATTTGATATAATCTGTTCAAAAATTTAAAACAAATTCTGAATACGTGGCGTCTGAGGAAATTTGTCTTATGCTTTTTAAAAAGAGAAATATATTAGCAGTCTCAGTATTATCTTTAAAAACAAAGCTACCTGTGAAAGCAGAGCTGCCAAAAGCTAAGCTAATATAATCTTTGCACCCTGGTTTCTGGGCCCTGAGTATGCATAAAAGCTGTTGTAGGAATGAAGTGTCATTTTTCTAGGGCCTAGCACACTCCCAGAGAATGCTCCTGGTATTTATGCATACTGTACAAATACAAATGCAGTTGTTGAATCACAGATTTGAGCATTATAGTCAAATACAATCAAAGAACATGTCTTTAGATGGTTTGCTGATGCCTGGCAGTCTTGCAGTTAGACAACACATGTACAAAATGCAAAGTCCATCATTTATTTAGAATGAAGTCAAATGATAAAAGCAATTTCATGCTAAGACAGGTATTTAAATGCATCTCTGTCATTTTAAGTATCCATTAAAATATCTGTGTGATCTGGACACCCAAATCTCTCCATAATTACAATGAAGATATTTTCCAGTAGCTATAGGATGCCAGGGGCAGCCAGTGGTGTGAAAAAACTGTCCATTAGACAGTCCAAATGGCCCTAGGAAATGAGGTTTTTGATAGTGACAGCCTAGGGTCTGGAGAACTCATCCCTCCATTTGGTTTTAAACAGATTTCCAGTAAGTGGTCAGGGGGTCCTCTTTGCATTAATGTTGTAGTATTTCCTGGAGAAAAAAATGTAAAAGCGTCTTCCCTACTAACACTTGCCAGGCTGTTTTTCAGTGTAAGCCCCTGGTGCAAACATTACAAAGGCCGGTAAACACCCGTTAATAACTACTTTTCAACTCCTAACACCTCCCTGACAGCTCTTCTAGACAGGGAATGGAAGAAGTGTGCCAGTGCTCCAGAGATCACTGACAAACACAGGAACATGGCCCCTCTGAGTGGACTGAAGGGATGTGGTTCTAGTTCAAAAGCCTTGATTACAGGGCACAAAAGCTCAATGTCTCCTCCTTTCTGTTATGCCATCCATCTGACTTTCCCTTTTCCTCCCAGTTTCCTGTTTTGGGAATTGGGATAAGTCCCAGCAGGCGGGCAGCATGATGGGGGTGCCGTCCTTTGTCCAGCCATGAGGAAGGTAAGGCAAATCAGCGTAAGAGAAATTTGTGAACAGGCAGAGATGACCCACTTTGTACTTGTCCTTTGCAGCCAACAAGACCAGACACTTGAGGAATCCCAGTTCCACCTTGACTTTGTATATGTCCATGACCCTTATTCAAGACTAGCTCATCTTCAGCTGCATTCTTGAGTCAAAAGGCCCATGCTGTGGAACAGCAGGTAACTAAAGTCCAGGAAGACCAACAGGATCAAAAGCATCCACATCTGCCACCAACCAGATAGTTCCAAGCTTGGAGACTGCTGAAGGTTAAAAGTTCTGAAGCAGTAGTTGGGTCACCCATGAAGCTAACTGCTCTTATCAGGGACACAGAGATAAATCCACAAGCTGCAGTTCTGTTCTGCTTTCAATCTTCCATATTAGTGAATTTTCTCTTCTTATAATTCTGAACGAGGCTGGATGCTGTGATCTGAGAAGCCTGACCCTTTTCCCAGCTCTGGAAGTCATTCAGCCCTTTCTGCCCTGTTTGAAATAAGCCCCTCTCTGTCTCATCTAGCCTGGCTACCAGTGCAGATGTGTCTTCATTGTAAGAATTCTGGGAGGAGTCCATGATGCGGCGGAACCGGCCAATAAAAGTCTGAAGAAGAGTAAGAGAATCAGGGCCAATATCACATCTCATAAAGCCAGACAGATTGAAAACCTGTTAATTTATTTTTGACGGGAGACAAAGGGCATGCATGAGATAGCATGTATGTGTGTAGAGATTAGAGGACAACTTGTGGGAGACATGCCTTCCACCAACCTAACAGTCATCATGTTCAGCTGCAAGTGCCTTTACCCTGATAACCCATCTTGCTGGTCCTTAGATGTTTTTTGTTTTGTTTTGTTTATTAAACTGGAGCATTATTTATTTATTTATTCATTTACTTACTAGGCAAGGTATCATTATGTATTTACTCATTAATTAATTAATTTATCAGGCAGGGTATCACTATGTAGCCTTGGCTGGCCTGGAACTCAGAGATCTACCTGTTTCTGCCTCTCAAGTGCTAGAATTAAAAGTGTTCACCACCATATCTGACATTATTGTTATTTTTTAAAATTATGTGAATATGTGACAGATTCAACGCAATGCCCATCAAAATCCCAGCAAAATTCTTCAAAGACCTCGATAGAACAATCCTCAACTTCATTTGGAAAAGCAAAGAACCCAGGTTAGCCAAAACAATCCTGGGCAACAAAAGAACATCTGGAGACATCACAATCCCTGAGTTCAAACTCTACTACAGAGCTATACAGTACTGAAAACAGCCTGGTACTGGCATAAGAACAGACAGGAGGACCAGTGGAACCGAATAGAAGACCCGGATATCAATCCACACATCTGCGAACACCTGATATTTGATTAAGAATCAAAAAATATCAAATGGAAAAAAGAAAGCATATTCAACAAGTGGTGCTGGCATAACTGGATATCAACATGTAGAAAAATGAAAATAGACCCATATCTATCACCATGTACAAAACTCAAATCCAAATGGATCAAAGACCTCAATATAAAGCCAGCCACACTGAACCTTATAGAAGAGAAAGTGGGAAGTACACTTGAACG
>PVIU01001244.1:0-111991 GCA_004026605.1 Ondatra zibethicus
GATGTCATTGTTTTTTACCGCTGAGTAGTATTCTAATGTGTATATATTCCACACTTTCTTTATCCATTCTTCCATTGAGCAAACCTAGGTTGTTTCCAGGTTCTGGCTATAACAAATAATACTGCTATGAACATAGTTGCACAAATGCTTTTGTAGTATGATTGGGCATCTCTTGGGTATATTCCCAAGAGTGGTAAGACCTTGAAGAAAGAAATTGAAGAGGATACCAGAAAATGGAAGGATCTCCCTTGCTCCTGGATTGGTAGGATCAATATAGTAAAAATGGCAATCCTACCAAAGGCAATCTATAGATTCAATGCAATACCCATCAAAATCCCAACAAAATTCTTCACAGACCTTGAGAGAACAATAATTAACTTTATATGGAAAAACAAAAAGCCCATAATAGCCAAAACAATCCTATGCAATAAAGGAACTTCCGGAGGCATTACCATCCCTGACTTCAAACTCTATTACAGAGCTACAGTAATGAAAACAGCTTGGTATTGGCATAAAAACAGAGACACTGACCAATGGAATCAAATCGAAGACCCAGATATTAATCCACAAACCTATGAACACCTCATATTTGACAAAGAAGCTAAAATTATACAATGGAAGAATGAAAGCATCTTTAACAAATTGTGCTGGCATAACTGGATGTCAACCTGTAGGAGAATGAAAATAGACCCTTATCTATCACCATGCACAAAACTCAAGTCCAAATGGATTAAAGACCTCAATATAAATCCGACCACACTGAACCTGAAAGAAGAGAAAGTGGGAAGTAGCCTGCAATACATGGGCACAGGAGACCACTTCCTATGTAAAACCCCAGTGGCACAGACAATAAGAGCAACAATGAAAAAGGCATCCTACTGAATGGGAGAAGATCTTCACTAACCCCACATCAGACAAAGGTCTGATCTCCAAAATATACAAAGAACTCAAGAAACTAGACATTAAAATGCTAAATTACCCAATTAAAAAATGGGGTAATGAGCTGAACAGAGAATTCTCGACAGAAGAAGTTCGAATGGCCAAAAGATACTTAAGATCATGTTCAACTTCCTTAGCGATCAGGGAAATGTAAATCAAAACAACTTTGAGATACCATCTTAGACCTGTCAGAATGGCTAAAATCAAAAACACCAATGATAGCCTATGCTGGAGAGGATGTGGAGTAAGGGGAACACTCATCCATTGCTGGTGGCAATGCAAACTTGTGCAACCACTATGGAAATCAGTGTGGCGGTTTCTCAGGAAATTGGGAATCAACCTACCTCAGACTTTTTTTTTAAATCTCTCAGTGTATGTTCAGAGTGTGTATGTGTGTGTGTTGGTGCAGACACCATACCACATATGTGGAAGTCATGGAATAACCTCGTCTTTGCCTTTCACCTTGTTTGAAACAGGGTCTTTCTCTCTCTCTCTCTCTCTCTCTCTCTCTCTCTCTCTCTCTCTCTCTCTCTCTCTCTTTTCTGCTCTGTACCAAGCTAGCTAGCTTGCAAATGCCCAGGATTCCCCTATATCTGCCTTTCATCTCTGTAGGAGCATTGGTGTTACAGATGTCTCTGCTTCTGGCTTCACGTGGGTTGCAGGGATTCACACTTGGCTCCTCATGCTTGAGTATCAAGCACTTAGCCCACTGAGCCATCTCTATCTCCAGCCCAAGATGGTTGTTTCTTTTTTTAAAAAAAAAAAAAACTTCTTTTTATTTCACATGTGTTGGTGTTTTACCTGCACGTGTTATGTCTGGAGTTAGAGACAGCTGTGATCTGCCCTGTGGGTGCTGGGAATTGAACCCAGGTCCTCTGGAAGAGCAGCCCATGCTCTTAACTGTTGAGTCATCTCTCCAGCTCCAATCATTTCTAAACTATGTTCTACCAGGCAGACCTCCCCACCCCACCCTGCCCTGCGACAAGAGTTTGGATCATCAGGACAACTTATAGTGATAGCCGTTCACATGTGCTTCTCTGTGTGCCCGTTTTTAAAAGTGTTTTGTATTTGTTTATTGGCTGAAGATCTAGTTAACTCATTGCTTTTTAGATTTCCCATCAGTCATCTTGGAATATTATTAGTTTGTATATAATGCTGAGGGACTTTGTTTCAGGAATTATACTAAAAACATAAATTATACCCACTAGATTTTATTCTGATACATACTAACCTGCCAATCTGATAAAAATGTCTTAAAATAGCACACTGGGTCTTTATTAATTTTGTTCCTCAAAGAGATATTTTAGGAAAAGGGGAATATTTTTCTGCCTTTGAGCCTTGCTTTAAAATAACTCCTGGGAGAACAATAGCATATATGTGACATGAAAGCAGGAAAGGGGTCTACCTAGGGGAGGAGGGACTCCACGAAGGAGCTAGAGGAAGGCAGTGGAGGAGGGGCAGGAACGAGGCGTAACTCTGTATGTGTGTGAAAATACCACTGTGAAACCCACTTCCTCCTGTGACAACCAGAGCATTCATTTTAAAAGTCCTTCCTAGGGCTGGAGAGATGGCTCGGAGGAGCACTGGCTGCCCTTCCAGAGGTCCTAAGTTCAATTCCCAGTAACCACTTGGTGACTCACAACCATCTGTAATAAGATCTGGTGCCCTCTTCTGGCATGCAGGCATATGCAAGCAGAACAGTATATACATAATAAATTAAATAAGTCTTTTTTTAAAAAAAAATCCTTTCTAAATAGCTTAGAAGAGGCCAAATTGCATACAACTGTCTCCTCTAAGTTGGGTGGAGTATATGAGTATCAGCGATGAATTATATGTGTTTTACAGTTTGCTCAAATTCAACCTGGTACTTAAATATACCCTCTTAACCACTACCATTACCATTCTTTAACAGATATAACCTGTCAAAGGAACTAGATGGGAACTACAAATGGAGAAAGGCCCTCTAAAAATTGTCCCTAAGTATGGATGACCTAGGAAGCTTAATTTTGAAGAATTCTAGTTGTGGAAACCAAGAGAATACCCACTTCAGAGAACACTAGAAAAGTCTGAGGTAGTGATTTGTACTGACCACAAGACAGAAAGGCCCAGTGCCCATGACAGCTAGAATGAAAACAAAATCAGAGCACACGAGGAACACTGGCCTCTTCTGAAACAAAGCAAAGGTTCATAACTGAGCTGTAATGAGGGCCAGATGCTGCTGTGAAATGCTGGCTACTGAGGAAGTGTGAGCCAAAGGAAAACGCAGAATCCAAATGGTGCTGTGAGACCCCTGGCTAAAGGTAGAGATCACATTTATATCTGCTGCCCACTCCCCTGAAACAACAGGGTAGTTCCGAACCTTAAATAAAGTCACAGGGACAAGCAGAGCCATAGTGCCCATGACAGCAGACAAGAGACAGGAACAGCCTTTGGAAGTGAACAAGTGACAACTCCTCCAAGAAGGTGAAGAAACTCAAGAGTCTGCAGAGGACAAAAACTGCCAGTTCATCTCCCGGAGCTGTGGGAGGAACAAGGCGTCTTCTCTACAGAAGGGTGAGAGAGACAACTGAAGAAAGAGACTAGTAAAAAGCTGAGTAAAGAAAGGACCACCAGGGCTCCTTTCAGACACCAAAAAACTGGTGACTCCCTCAATCTCATCTCACAGATAGCACCAAGTTTATTGTCTAAAGACAGTGACTCAGCCATGTCCTGGGCTTGGGGACACCAGACTCAGGAGAAAGACACAATACTGTATTCAAGGGTATTAAATGAAAGGTAGATAGTGAAGACACACACCTTCCCTAGCTCTCCTTCACTCAGGGAAACCTAGTAGCAAAGAGAAAAGCGCTTTGCCATATTTACATTCCAGAATCCCTCACAAATAGCTAGTCCACAGCCACTGTAGGAAGTTCACCATCCGCAAAGCTCATGAACAGAACTTCCAATTGGGCTGTCTTTGGTATAGATAGCCAAAATTCCCAAACACCCAAGGGATGCTCTGGCACCAAACACTGAGTCCCAAGAAAATGGAAGAAAGGGTATACATATAAATGTAACAGGTGTAATATAGGAGCAGGGTGAATAATAACCCTGAAAGTCATATGGTAAAGAAAAGTGAGATGCTGTGTGTGAAATAGGAACAATGTGCCTTCAATGGAATCTTCTACAAGCAAGGATGAGCTCCTTCCTGAGTGACTGCAGCATCCTTGGAATTGTCATAGCAGTGAGAGACAACCACAAACAAGACAAAGATCTCTTGTCTGGTAGAGCCTGGCTTCTAGAGGGGAAGAGTCTGAGCAGCGCTCCAGCGGATCAGTGGCACAATGCGCTGGAAAGTGATGAGAGAAGAGAAGAAATTAAACGTAGAAAGAAAGGAGCCAAGTACCAGGAGAGGAGACTTGGGACAAGTCAAATTCATTGGCAGGATGGCGACATCTGAACAAATACACAGAGTAAAGTCACCCATATGGCATCTGGGAGAAGATCATATCAGACAGGAAATAGCTAGCATGAAGGGCCTGGAGTGGGGGTCCCTGGATAGTTCAGGGTGCAGCCCGGAAACTAGTGTGGCTAGGACAAGCCAGGGAGAAGGAGGACGGCAGGAGATGGGGACAGGCAGGGAGCAGTACCAGGTAGGCCATTGAAGGACTGTGGCTTATGTCATAAGGGACATGGAGAGGCACATCTTGAGGCAAAGATGTGATGCGATCTGGCAAATTTTAAAGGATTGCTGGCTGCTGTGTGGAGATTTGGCACCTGAGTAGGCAGGGTGTGCACGGTACTGCCCTGAGTATCGCTGTGGGATGCTCCTGCTTCCCACTGGTCTAAAAGGCTGTTGGCCCTTTCCTGTGGCTCTGCTCTCCACATTCTTCCTTCTACTTAACCAGGACATGTCCTCTAGTGTCTGACTAGTCCTACTTGGATATTTCTATGCGCTTCTCTTCTGATGAACTAGCCTGACTCCATCTTACAGTCAGTAGTCATTTTTGTTACAAGTTCAAAATAAGTTCATTTCTATGTACTATAAAACTTAGGTTTAACTGTGCCTTGACCCATTTTCTGGAGCTTGACATGTTCCATACATAATATCCTGACCATCACTCTGCTAAGATGTTCTGCCAAGTTCCTACGTAACCAAAATTCTCTTGGAAGTCCCCTAGTCTTGCAGTTTGGGGACTATAAAAACCCCACTTCTCCTATGTTCAGGGCCGACCTCTCAAATCCCACATTTAGGGAGAATCAGTTGCCTGACCAGCTATATTGTACACATATAATAAAGCTTGTTATAAGTTTAGCTAATTTGGGTGATGGTCTTTACTCTATTTCCATGGGATTAAAACTTCCTTCCTAACAGTTCTTGGTTTCTTTTTTTGATTGTTTGTTTTGTTTTGAGGCAGGATCTCATTTTTAAAATGTTAATATGCAGTTGCGCAGTGGTGGCGCACGCCTTAAATCCAAGCACTCAAGAGGCAGAAGCAGGTGGATCTCTGTGAGTTTGAGGCCAGCCTGGTCTACAGAGCAAGTTCCAGGACAGCCAAGGCTATACAGTGAAACCCTCTCTCAAAAAAACAAAGAAAAATTAATATGCTTCTTAATTTTTGAGATAAAGGCTCACTGTAACCTAGGCTGGCCTTGAATTCACTGTGTAACCAAGGATAACTTTGAGCTCCTTATCCTCTTGTAGACTTGAGCTACACCACCTAGCTTGTTAAAATGCCTTTTTTTCCCCCAAGATAGGGTTTCTCCATCAGCCTTGGCTGTCCTGGAACTCTCTCTGTAGAACAGGCTGACCTCAAACTCACAGGGATATGCCTGCCTCTGCCTCCCAAGCACTGGGATTAAAGGCGTGCACCACCACCACCTGTTAAAATGCTTTTAACTGGGCATGTGGTAGTCCATATCTGTAATCCCAATGCTTAGAAGGTAGAAGCCCATCCTTGGTTGCATAGGGGGTTTGAGACCAGCCTGGGACCAGCCTGGACTACATGAGACCCCATCAAAAGGATAAACAAAGACTGCTTTCAGTGGGGTTCCCTTTGGGTTCCCTTGTAGTTTGAACCTTTCAGACATGTGCAAATAAGTAGTAAGCATTGATTATGGAATTTAACATTTAATCTTCTGCTTTCTAAATTCTATCATCAAGCAAAGTCCTCTACAGAGATAAACTTCATGTGACACTTGAACAAACCAACAGTAGAGCTGGAGAAGTGGCTCAGCAGGAAAGAACACTTCTTGCTCTTGCATAGGACCCAGGTTCAGTTCCCAGCACCCACATGGTGGTTTACAACATCTGTCGCTCCAGTTCTGGGGAATCTGACTCCCTCTTCTGACCTCAAAGGGCACCAAGCACACATGTGGTGTATACACTTGCAGGTCAAATGCAGGCAAAATCATAAAATGAATAAATCTAATTTTTTTCTAAAATTAAGAAAAAAGTTTGTGCAGTTTTAAACAAACATGAAAAATGGAAAACTATTATACCTTAATCTTCTTTTTTGTTGGTTTTTTTTGGTTTTTTGTTTGTTTGTTTGTTTGTTTTGATACAGGATTTCTCTGTGTAACCCTGACTGTCCTGAAACTTATTCTGTAGAGCAGACTGACCTCAAAAGCAGAGTCGCCTGCCTCTGCCTCCAAAGGTGCTGAGAATAAAGGTGTGCACCACCACACCTGACCTACACCATAATTTTCATACTGTTAACCCTTGGAGGGAAAGTCAACAGCAACTTCTCCACAGACACATGAGCGTTCATGGGACAGTCTTCTTTTCCCCATGGGACAGTCTTAATGAGATGTTGTGTTTGCAAAGCAGGAACAATACACTTTCCAAGTAAATGTCATACTATAATTATAAAGAAAAATGCATGAGCCACTTTCTCCAAGGAGTCCTAAAGAATGTGCCCTCAACTCTGAAGCCAAACAGGTACAACTTCATATTATAAACTTACAGAAGTGTCATCCAGAAAAAAAGAAAAATTGGACCCAACTGGAAAAGGGCACCAAAAAAATCAATATATTCTTCAAAGAGAAAAATGGAGCATGGAGAAGCGCAGGGGGCATTCTGAAAAGTCAATGCTTCTTTCAAAGGGTCAGCATTCACAATTAAAACAGAGCCAAGGAGAGCTTAGAACACCCAGTCCTCTGCTGAGAGCCTTTCTTCCCCCGTCGAGAAGAGTTGGCAGGGCTTTCTGTCTTCCCTGCCCCTGTATATCCAGAAGTGGGATCTACTAGCAGTTATTGTTACACCTGAACCAAGAAATGCTCTCAAGATATGGAAAATGAATATCAAGCCTCAAGCCTCTTATCTCCAGACTTAGTAAAGTGTTTAGTTCTGAAAAGTTACAAAAGGCTATACTAACAGTGACCCAAAACCAAGACTCCCTTCCTGTCCTTGCTGGGTAGCTAGAAGACTGGGTACAGAGGGCAAACTCCGGGTGTGGTCCATCTCGTAAATGGAAGCATGAAGTTAACACACACAGCACTACTTGGGTGTGGACAAATGAATGTCTTACATTCACTAAACAGTTTCCAGGTCACACTGACATGTGACAGAAGCAAAAACGTCTGTATTTACAGGGGGAAAAAAAAGTCATGCAGCCCACCAGTGACAGAATAGACTTTGAAGCAGTCCTAGAAGCTGTGCTTAGCAAGCTCCGACAGTGACCAGGCACTGTCTCCCTGTCTCTATTCACCCTCACAGGACTGAGGAGGGAAACTCCATTGCCACTCGCTCTTACAGATAAGAAGTCTATGGTGCAGAAGAGGCTTGCCCATGTCTGCTCAGCTGTTGTGAGTGCACCCAGGCTTTGGACATGGTCAGTCTGTGCCCAGAGCGCACTGCCAGCCACTCTGCCCCTGCACCCCAAGAAGTAGACATTTTAAGCAACTGCTTTATACTTCTAAGGATAGTAAAGAGTAACCTACCAACCATGTGGAAACTACTGCAGAGAAGGGAGCCAAGGCAGAGAAAGATAGAAGCTCAAGCATCAGTAAGCCAATATGCAGAGTGGTTTGTAAAGCCTCAGGACGGGAGCTGTGCAACAGCCAAAGGAGTGGGTCATAGGGAATACCCCAAGGAAAAGATTGGAAAAGACCATCACTGGTCACTTGATGGGCCTATGATAGCATTTGGTAAAAGTTAACACAAGATGTACTAAAAAGTTAAATCAGAGGTTTTAGAAATTTTACCCTAGTTCTAAACTATGAGTAAAAGCAAATTTAGGAGGTAATGGGAGAATACTCCCTTGTCTATTTTATAAGTCCATTTTATATGTCATACATAATATAATGCAATACATGTCTGTAAATTATTCGGAGGGTGGTATATGTAGGAAACACTGATATGGCAGCTGTTGAGATGGCAGAAGTATGAGTGGTGCTGAGAGAGGTAAATGTCCAATTTTCACAACTGGAACAGGACAGTATGTATATATGATCTGCAGTAGGACAGTGGGTCCCAGAAGCAGCAGTTAAAATAGCTTATGGAGAATGAGCATGCAAGGTAGTGAAGTAAGGGCAGGTGTCAGGGAAAGGGCTACTGTCTTTTATTCTAAGCATTTTTATACTATTTTTTTTTTCGACAATCCAAACCCTAGATAAACCAACAACACAAATGACCTTAAAGACTGTTCTTAAAAAGAGCACTCCTGGAATGTTTTTAAAGAATCTAACCAAAACTGTTTAATAAAAAGCTTTATAAAATGCTTCTTGGAAATTAAAAGATTGACTTTGTATGGAGAATGGGCACCAGAGAATCTTAATTTCTCCCCTCTGAAAAGCAAAGCCACAAACAGCATGAAACTTTAGTTTTGTCTAAGAAATTGAATCACACACTTCCACCCTCTAATTGTGTTCCTTTGGTTTCTCAAGATACCAAAGAAGGGGCCTATATTTTAGCACTTGGGTGGGGGCGTAGCACAGCCATCTGTACAGCACATTCAGCTACAGGAAGGAGCCGCAGAGACTAAAAAGGGCTGCTGTGCCGATGCCACGTGAGAGAATGAGATGGTTTTCATCGCCTCGTTGTCTTCCAGTGCTGTTGATACATGAACACTAGATTCCCATCACACGTTGCTCACACACCATGTTTCCCTTATGTATTGTGGTTTTTCTTGACCCATCAGGCTCCTTTGATAACCTCCTCCCATGTGGTATGCAAACAAATCTGTGTGTGCACACAGTGCCACAGGATGCAGAGGGAGAACATTACCAGCACATGGCGAACACTGAGTCTGCAGGAAGACGGACTCAAAACAACTAAATAAAAGAACCAGTACAAAGGTGTCTTAGGAGAATTTGGGGAGCACAGATGGGGACTCAAGAAGAAATGCAGGAAACCTGAGAGAGACTGGAGAACACACACTTGCAGGTTTTGAATTCAGGGTTGAAACCATTGTCCCTTTCAGGTCAGGGACAAGGAGGGGAATAATACAAGTAGCCCAAGGACAGGACTGGGTGGTTAAAGCACAGCAGTGACCAGCAAGGGAGTTCCGAGGGTAGCATTTAGCAGAAAAAGTGGTTAGTCATTTGAGATCACAAAGACTCTGTAGCAGACAAGAACAGAAAAGGGAAACAGTAGGGAACAAAGCAGATTTGGTGGTTGAGAGAATGTATAGGGGAAAAGCCCTTGATCAAAATTACACCAAATTCAGCTTTGCTCAAGAGATTATATTTGCTCAAGACAAATTAGGAGTACCTGGATACAGAATCTTAGGGGGGGGGAAGTATCTCTGATTTGATGCTTGGGCAAATTTGGTTTTTATATATTGCCTAATTAACTTCCGAATTGCTGAAAGACACAAGTAAACTTCATATGGTATTGATCTCTCTGGCCCTTTCCCCCTGGAACATATTAAATTCTCAGAACTTTATCTCGTGCCTAGAGAGAGTGGGAGCGTAGGCTTTGTGTAAGTAAATCTGGTTGCAAACCCAAAGTGGCATTCCACTTGCCACTGGTGAGTGTGATCTGTGTAAAGCTCAATTTCCTGAAGCACTGTAGATGCGTATGGTGCTTGGCTCTGACTCATCTTACTTGACTTCAGCTTTCCCAAAATATTTATCTATCTACAGATACTTGCATTTTGGTTTTCTTCATTTCGTGACAATAAAGTTAAAACTGCCTTAAATACCACACACACTTCTCTGTAGAATTATGAGCGGCTAGGTCCTGGTTGGGGGAGAGGTGGGTAGTTTGACCATGATTCCTAGCGCCATCTATTGGCGGTAGGTGGAATCATCAGACTTTGTCTTTGCTTCATTCACCAAGCAGGTTGCCAGCCCAGCTGGTAAAGCAGAGGAACCATCTGTAATGCCAAAGTCACCTACTACTCTACTCAGTCAGCCAGCAACATTTTCGGTTTTCTTTCTCTGTCTTGAAGGTGTGGCGTGGCACCCTGGCCCGAATGCGGTACAAGAGAACCAAGGCAGCTCTGACAATAATCAGGTACTACCGGCGCTATAAAATGAAGTCGTACATCGACGAGGTATCCAGACGCTTCCACGGTGTCAAGAACATGAGAGACTATGGGAAGCATGTGAAGTGGCCAACCCCACCAAAAGTCCTGCGCCGTTTCGAGGAGGCCCTGCAGTCGATTTTCAATAGGTAAAAACTTGGCAAGTGCCACATTCCTGTACAGTGGCACACTCCCAAATCCTAGGCCATGGGATTGGCTCAGCTCTTTGCTGTTGTGACATTTACCTCTCCCTCTCTCTTGTGTTTGATCTATTTTGTTTTCAAAGGGCATCTGCTTACCTCTCAAAGTAATGGAACTGTCAATGTGTTTTTCCTGTAGCACTTGACAGCAGCATGCCACAACTCCTGGATCTAAGCCACAGTTAAGATAAACTACCAGCATGCTGTCCCCACTCCCTGTCATTAGCAAAAAACATAAATAACTTTCTTAAAATCAACACACATACTTCAAACTAACAATCGCATTGATCCTATCAGAGCCGCAGCTCAATCCAACTGTGCCTTAGACTCAGGAGCTCCTGAAGCCCTGATGCTGTGGGTCCACTCTGTTTGATGGAGCTGAGCATGGGGCCCAGACCTTTAACAGTTCCCCGGTGGCTTTAAAGTGCAGCCAGGGGAGAAAACAACTATTTTAAGCCACGCTTCTTTTTTTCTTAAATAAATACCCATGGAAACATTTGGACCTTCTCAACTGATTTTTTTATGACCTGCCCTGATTCTAAGATTGTCTTTGCCTAAGTCCTTCCTCCTCATTTTTAGCTTATTTGTTGACAGCATTCATGCAGCAGAGACAGTTGCCCTGCAATGTCTTCAGAGAATTCTCCAGGCCCCCTATAGACACTAGATTCTCAAGCTTCTAACATAGGATGCTGTAGTACTTTCTTTCTTTTCCTTTCTTTCTTTTTTTTTGAGATAGGCTGTCTCTGTTATGTAATTCTGACTGTCCTGTATTTTCCTATATAAACCAGGCTGACTTCAAGCTCACAGAGATTCACCTGCTCCTGCCTCCCAAGTGCTGGGCTTAAAGGCATGTGACATCATGCCTGTCCATGTTGTAGTACTCTAGTAGAACCTGTATTCTTTAAACCATATCTGTACTTCTATACATAATACAACATAATTATTCTGTATATGGTTGTTATTGCTGTATTGTTTAGGGAACAATAAGACAAAATCTCTACCGGTGTTCATCAGAGTTAAAGCCATTGTTGATGCAACTCTGCTAGCCATCTGAGGCCAGTTGAGCTCAAGGATACAGATATGAAGTACTGCTGATATCTAGTGCTGTCTTAACTATAATCATCTGGGGACATTAGCCAAACTAACAGATTCCAAATGTAGTCATGTGGTACAATTTCTTTTAAAATACACTACTTGATATTCTGAATGTAGAAGAACTACTTTTAATTGTATGCTGAATCAGACTTTCATCTTCATTAATAGACTGTATCGAAAGATAGAGAAGTCACATGACAAGAAACTCATGAATATGCGTCTTATTTATACTTTATAAAAACCATAAAATGCAGAACTGTGGGTGTAGGCCCACAGCAGTAACTACTTAGGAGTTTGGAGTAGGAGGATCTAAAGTTCTTGGGTAAGTTAAACCCTGCCTGGAAAGATAAAAAAGAGAATTAGGGACATGGTTAGATGGTAGAGTACTTGCCTAGCATGCACAAGGCCTAGACTCAGTAATTAAGTCCTCAGTGCCACAAAGGGAGGAGGGGCAACAATAAAGAGGACAAACAATATAAAATTAGTGAAAGCAAAGGAAACAACTCTCAGTTGTCAGATACAACACTGAAAGTAACTTTGGGGAAAAAATTAGTTAACTGTGTGTGTATGTGTGTGTGTGTGTGTGTGTGAGAGAGAGAGAGAGAGAGAGAGAGAGAGAGAGAGAGAGAGAGAGAGAGACAATACCTCATATGTCTCAGGCTAGCTTTTAACTTGCTATATAGTCAAGGCTGACCTTTAACATCTGATCTTCCTGCCTCCCATTTCCAAGTGATGGGTTACAGGTGTGCATCATGATTTATGTGTTGCAGCCATCAGCTGCCAAGAGCTCCTTACCTAAGGGTAGGACCTCATGAGCCCCTCCCTCATCCATGATGGAATTTTGACTGGCTTGATCCTGTACAGGTTCAAGTTCATAAATGGAACGGCCCTCTCATGTCCAGAACACAACAGGTCACAACACTCGTCCTCACCCTTCAGCTCCTACATTCTTTCCACCCCTTCTTCCATAGTGTTCCTGAGCCTTGTGGGGAGGGAGTAATTTAGATGTCCTATTTAGGGCTCAGCACTCAATGTCACTTATTTTTATACCTTGGCCAGTTATAAATATCTGCATTAGCCACTGCCCATTGCAAAAAAGAAACTTCTCTGACCGAAGTTGAAAGCAACACAAATCTATAAGTATAAATGTGTATTTAGAAAGCAATTTGACAGCATGACCATTTAGAGAAACAACAATAGTCAGTTCCCCTCTAGGGCCTATTACCTCCCCAGCCACAGGCTTTTGACCAACTTTACAGTGGTACTCATAAATTCTCTCCTGTGGAGAATGCCTCAAATCTAATCAGAAAGGGATTGGTTGCCTCCATAATAATCAATGCCAGTTTGGATTAGTAGGCACATCTTGCCTGCTAGGATAGTATTGTAGCATGGAGGTTTCCACACGGGATAAGACCATTGAAGTCTTTTCTCCCCCAGTGGCCTGCATAGCACCTTCTAGCACTATAAAAGCTAGCCATCAGGGAGGAAGTTGCCCAGTCAGTTCCAATTTCATTTCTCTATGTGTATGCAGGTCTTCAGCAGCAGGGTCACCAACTATTTATGGTGGGCAACCTTGAGAAACAGCAATAGCCTATGTTATTGGTGGGGAGGGCTGGGACTCCTTGAAGGAGAACTCATGGGGAGGAATCCCACACCTGGCACTGAAGTGCCACTTACTAATGCATGCCCTCTGTGAGTAGCGTTTCTACACCTACAGGGGACTTTCATTCAAACTCCCTTTTATTGTATTTTTTTAAATCATCTTACAAAGCAGTACATTTCCATTACTCTTTTTTATACATCCTTAGTTTTTGTTGGCCCAGTCCACTCTCCCATCCCTCATTTAAACCTTTTGCTCCCAGCATGCCCCTCTTCTTTCATGTCTTATGGATTCTCCTACTCCCCTCTCCCCATTAAAATCTCCCCACCATAGTCTTTTCTGGCTTCCCAACCTCTACAGACATGCCTTGTTAAATATATAAATCTAAGAATTTGAAATTAGGATCCAGATATGAAAAAGAACATGGACGTGTGCCTTTCTGAGTGTGTGTTCTCTCATTTGGTGTAATATTTTCCAGTTCCATCCATTTTCTTAACAGATTTCATAATTTCATTTTTCTTTATAGTTGAATAAAATTCTGGTGTGTGTATGTGTGCTTGCGTGTGTGTATGTGTGGTGTGTGTGCGCGTGTGTGGTGTATACATACCACATCTTCAGTATCCATGAGTTGCTGGGCATCTAGGTAGATTCCATTTCCTGGCTGTTGTAAGCACTGAACATGGATATGCAAGTATCTCTGTAATCAGATGTGGAGTCCCTTGGGTGTATGCCCAGGAGTGATGCAGCTAGTTCATCTGATAGTTCTATTTTGGAAAACTTCCACACTGATTTCCAGTAGCTGCACCAATTTATACCCCTTATTTAATATTTGTGATGACTGCAAATGATTAATTTCACATTGCACCCTGGCCTAAGAAGGCCTCTTTTTTAGATTTTGATGTTTTACTTTAAGTCTAGAACTGAATAATTTTTATATAACTAAATTTACTTATCCAGCAAATATTTACTGAACACCTGGTGTTTTGCAGGTACTAACAAGGCTTCCAGGGACAAAGTGACAATTGGGAAGAATGGGAATGACAGTCCCAGCCTCCTCACAAGGGTCATAGTTGATGAATACATAAAAATACTGTTTGTTCTCTCCCCTCAGCCCCCGAATGAATCTTGCCATTGGTATTCATCCAGTCAGGCAAACCTTTTCTGTAAAGGGCCTGTAGTATTTTAGGCTATACAGGCTACATATGGTCTCTCACATAGTCTTTGTTTTGTTAAACGTGTAAAAATGTAAAGACTTCTCTGAGCTCACAAGCAGAATAAAAACAGACCTTCAGCCATATTTGAAACAAGCTGTAGTTTACAAACCCCTGATCTTGAATGTTTTGTTCTGTGGGCTTCTGTGAGATATGTGTTAAGGGATTCCAGTGTTATGGTTGGGTTTGTTTTTGAGGTTCTAGAATCTCCATGTGTGTTAATCGTATTATTCTGTTTTCTGTGCTTTGTTTGTTTTTTGTTTGTTTGTTTGTTTGTTTTGAAAGAGGGTCTCATATAACCTGAACTAGCCTTAAACTCCATTATATAGGGAAGGATGACCTTGATCTTCTGATCCTCCTGCCTCTGCCTCCTAAGTACTAAACTGTGGGCATGTGCCCTCAAGCCTCGTTCTTTCTAGTTGTGTTAAGATCAATCCTTTCCTCACAGTAACTTTTTGTGGCCTCAGCTTTATGCCCAGTTTTGGCACTTTCCTGTCTTTAGGCAAGTGGTCTTTATGGCTGCCTACGTGAAGTTATGTATTGTGGCTTGTATGACTATGTAACTCTCACCATGGCTGAACAGGTCAAATGCCTGAAACTCAAGTGTGCTTCTGTGCTGAGGGTCTCTAGTCAGGTGTGAGCCTTGTCTTGGGCCACTGTGGGAAGTAAAGCAGAGACAGGGTGGCCAGACACATGGTAAGAAAGAGAGCAGTCATATTAAAGTCTCTCCCACCAGCAGTGTCGTCTGTAGCTCTCGGGCCCAGTGGGGCCCTTGTTCAGCAAACTACTTAGTGCTGGAGGGTCTGCCTGTTGCCGGTCACCGTTGTTCTTAACTTTGACCACTATTACTCTTCTAACCTCTTGGCAAAGACCTCAGAGCAGTCTGTTTCATATGAGCACTGGTAGGCCATAAATGCTTAAGGGAGGTGGGGGATAGTGGGACATGGGGCACAACTCTCACTGTAGGGCTGAGCCTTTGTGTTTTCTTAGTGTTTTGTTATCTATCATGGTTGACTAACTCCAACAGCCATGAGCTTACTACAACCATCACCTCCTGCCTTTGCTCCCAGTGCTGCCACTCAGGTCTCAAGGTCTTCTGGGTCTTGCCATAGAACCTATCCCTGCAAGTTCATCTCCCTGTATTGAGCACAGTGGTCCACACAGAGCTGAACCTGCTTCATGTCTGCCAGTCTTCGCAGCCAGTGTGTTGACGTTTCCTGTTCTCATAGCTGTATAGGTTTTCTCTTATTCTTTTATTAGTTGCTTATTTAAGTGTACATTTTTATTTTAGTTGCAGCTTACTCTAGTATTCCATGGGAACATAGTTTAAGAATCATTGACCTTGACTATTCATTCAATTCAAGACAGTTCATTGTGCCTTTAGCCTCCTTGATTGGCACTACCATGGCAGAAAAAAAAAACAGACATGTCATATGAGACAGAGCTGCTGCTAAGAGCATAAAATTCCTTCTATTATTCTTCTCAACCAGGAATATTCTCAGTTTATGTTTATAGATGCTGATGCCCAAAACAAAAACACTGGAGTCATTCTTAAACTTCCTCTGTCCCAACAATCTAATCCATCCACAAATACCATTGGCCTTCCACTGGAATATATCTAGATCAACCCTTGTCTTTGCCTCCATCCCCAGATCCCTGACCTGAGTCACATCCCTCTGCTGTGTGTTTTATCGAAGTAACCTCCTAACCGATCTTCTGGACCCGAGCCTACAGCAATGACAATGATCCTATATGTGTCAGGTCATCCGGTCTCTGTACAGGACCCTTCAGGGGTGCCTCACCTCATGAAGAGTAGAGATCAGAGTCCTGATAATGCCCTCGTGACTCTGTGGATTCACTTAGCCCTGCCTCTCCTCTAACCTTTCTCTTCCTTTCCCTACCCATGCTGCTTCAGCTTCTCAGGATCCCAGACTTCCCCCATAACTCACCAAGCAGGCCCTGTCTCAGAGCCCTTCCACTACTGTGGTCCCTGCTGGGTATGCTCTTGCTCAACTGTCCATATGTCTGGCATCTTCCTGTATGCCTCTATTCATCTCTCCTTGCTGAGAGACCCTCCATAGTCACCCATGTAAACACCACCATACCCATGCCTTCCTTCCAAGGTCCTCTCTACCCTCTTTCCTTGTTCCCTTCTATAGCAGGTCTCCAATCCCCCTCACACACCCACATGTATTTTTTATTGTCTGTTACTCCTTAAAGCACCTGAAAGAAAGTTCCTTGAACTGATTTGCTTTTCAGTGCATCCCCTACACAGAGCAGGACCTGAACTTTCTTTGTGCCTAGGATATGGTTGGATGAATGATGATGAATCTACATTTCTGTGATCTAATAATTGACAGAGGTCGAGTGTCCTGTATTGAAAATACTTGGGACCAGAAGTGTGATTTTTAGACTGTTGAGGCCTTCAGTTTTACACAGATCTTGTTGGTTGAGTGGCACTCAGGAAGTTTGGGACTTGAAGGTATTTAGGATATCTGGTTGTTTTGTGCCCAACCAGTATTGTAAAAGCCAGAAGCTACTGAGTTCTAGTCACTTCAGAGAACACAGACAATAATGTTGTTACAAAATTTCTATCTACAGAAAACAGTTTTATCAACTTCTGTATATATTTTGTAATCATTTTTACATTTTTTAGCATAATGTACAGTTATTTCATGCTTCTTAATGAAAGCTTGAACTCTTTTGGGGAGTGAATGAGTGTCTAAGGCCTCTGCATCTTGTTTATTTGCTTGTAGATGGAGAGCATCCCAACTCATCAAGACTATAGCTGCTTCAGACCTTTCCCAAGTCAGGGCAAAGGTTGCAGCCATGGAAATGTTGAAAGGTCAAAGGGCAGACCTTGGGCTCCAGAGGGCCTGGGAAGGCAACTATCTTGCTTCGGTAAGTCCATTTGAACAATGTGACTTCATGCAACTCTGCCAAGAATGTTTCCCTAAGAATCTACAGAAAGGAGGCTGGATGCTCAAGGCCTGGGTTCCAGCCCCAGAACTGTAAAACAAAATCAATACTTTACAGAGAGATGTTTTAAGAAACTAAATAGTTTCTCTGAGAGGTGTTAAATTAAAAGATTTTGTTGCTTTTAAATGTATAATACTTGATGTATCATCTGCTTAGAAGAGGGTTATAGCCACATATATTAGCATAGTCTATAACCTGATCCTTGACCTCCTCAACCTTCCCTTGAATTATTCAGCAGCCATTTTTTTAAGACATGATCTCTCTACATAGCTCTAACTGTCCTGTAATTCACTATGTAGACCAGACTGGCCTCAGACTCAAAGAGATCCACCTGCCTCTGCCCTCTGAGTGCTGAGATTAAAAGTGCGTGCCACAATACCTGGCTTCAGCAGCCATTTTTAATTACATCGTTTATATTATTTCCAATGCTCCATTTCATCTTCTCTCTTGTTGCCTGTTTAAAGTTTGAAATGGGACCTTTGCTATGGTAACACCCTTTGCGAGTCTAGCATCCAGGTAAGAAGATAAAAGGAGTGCTGTGAAACTCTAGGTGTAGTTCTAGCGCCGTATACTGAGCCGTTGCCTTAGCACCTACAGTGAAGAACTCTCCTGTCCTTTGTTCTTTCAGAAGCCAGATACACCCCAGACCTCAGGCACGTTCATGCCGGTCGCTAATGAACTGAAACGTAAGGACAAATATATGAATGTCCTCTTTTCCTGTCATGTCCGGAAGGTAAGATGTTCTTGAGAAGACTGAGAGGGCCGCAGTGAAAACTTGTGTTCCCACGTAGCTGGGTGCAGCCCAGTGAGCTCTGCCCATCTGTGCTGAAGACATGTTGGAAAGACTGACATGGCCGTCTTAGAGTTAGGCTAATGAAGCCTTCCTGAGGGAAAGGTGTAGTCCTGATAACTACTTCCTTTTATCTTTCATTTTTGAGAGATCTTATATAGCCAAGGCTGGCCTCAGAATCACGATGAAGGCTTGAACTCCTTCCGTATCTCCCTGCCTCTGCCTCTCTGGTACTGTTTTCAGATGTGTGCCACCATGCCTAGCTTGATCAACATTTCTTTTTTAAACAAGTTGTGTGTTTCGTTGAGGTCAGGGATTTGCACCTTACTACATGTGTGTCCTTCACAGCAACTACTTGTAAGCAGAGACTATTCTTTTGCATCCTGGCTGCCCGGACCCAAATAATCACACAGAAACTATATTAATTATAATAATTAACACTATTTCGCTGATGGCTCAATCATATTTCTAGCTAGCGCTTACATCTTAAATTAACCCATTTCTATTAATCTGTGTATCACCACAAGGCTGTGGCTTACTGGTAAGGTTCTGGCGTCTTTCTCCTTCAGCAGCTACATGGCTTCCTTTGCCTTTGCCTAGTCTCTCTCTCTCTCTCTCTCTCTCTCTCTCTATATATATATATATATATATATATATATATATATATATATATATAGAGAGAGAGAGAGAGACCAGGTGGAAAATCTGAACATATATGTATATATTCAGATTTTATTATATATAATTATGTTATATATAATATATATGTGTTCATATTTTAATATATATTATATATAATAAGACCAGGTGGAAAATCATATATATATTTTGCCCTGCCATAACCCAAAGCAGCTTCTTTTTTTTAAAAATTTATTTATTATGTATATAGTGTTCTGGGCACCAGATCTCATAACAGATGGGTGTGAGTCATCATGTGGTTGCTGGGAATTGAACTCAGGACCTCTGGAACAGCAGTCAGTTCTCTTAACCTCTGAGCCATCTCTCCAGCCCCAAAGCAGCTTCTATATTAAACAATAGTAATAAAACATATTCACAGCATACAGAGGGGAATGCCACATCAACTTCCAGTCTACTCTTTACTACCTTTTACACAAGTGTCATTGCTACTTTAAAAACTAGATTAGGAGGGGATAGAGACATGGCTCAGCAGTTTAAACACTTGCTGCTCTTCCAGAGAACCTGAGTTTGGTTCTTAGCACCTATGTCAGGCAGCTCACCATCACCTGTAATTCCATCTTCAGGGGCATTTGATGCCACTGGCCTTCATGGGCTCCTGCACTTATAGACACATACCATACATGGACACACATGCAGATACATAATTTTTAATTTTAAAATAGAGAGAAGCAGTTAGAGTAATTATAAAGAAGCTTGTAAAGTAATCCCAATACAATTCCATCTATTATTGAAGTCATGCATTAGCTTAACAAAAGATACTGTTGTAAATAATGGCAGCATACAAAGAACTTTTAAGTTAACAAGGATCTCAGAACAAACACTTTGTTTCAAATCTTAAAAAAAAAAATTTAGTTCCAACATATGATTTAGATCAGAGAAATGAAATATGGTTTTCAAGCTCTAAGTCTGGCACTTTTAAATATTGATAGTAAGGAGTGTTTGCAGGGATTTAGGGGAACACTGTTGCCTGGAGTATAAGATAGTTTTGAGTGGGCAATTGGACAGAGCTATCAAAATGTTAAATGTTCACAGCTGATTACTCCAAAACTCGACAACTCAGATTTACCTTTCAAGTATATTTCTACAGATATGAGTTTTAGTGGTGGCAGATAAAAGTTGGTTTAATAAGTTGGGACTGTATGCAGTAAGACTACAGTGTGGCCATTTTAAATAAACGGAGTGAGGATACATGTGGGAAGAGAAGGGACAAGAAGTATCAAACAACAGTTTTTAAGATAGTGAATATCAGTAAGGAAAAAGCAAAGATCTCTGAAATATAAGAACAGGTGAGATGAGCTGGGATGTAGCAGTGGCAAAGGGCTAGCTCAGTGTGCACAAGGCTACATTCCATCCTTCACCCCACAGAAGAAATGGGGGAAAGTGAAGAGAGTGGCCCCATTAGACAGTCAGTGTCCCAGGGCAGTCCATGGATGAGAGCTGGGAAGGATTGAGACAGATCTCCAGAGGAGATGTAGAGTAGAACAGAGTAGAGGAAAAGAGAAGGCTGCATGGAAAGAATTCCTGGGATCTTTAGAGGGTCTGGTTCAGACATCAGGTATACTGCTCAGACATGTACAGAAGGAAACCACTATAGGTTGGGCAAGGGCTACCACCCCCAAAGGGGAGGAGGTCACAGTGCTGGTGCTCAGTTAGGTCGCACAGAGCCTGAATGCTGCATCCAGACTGGAGACCTCAGGAGCACCAGAGAGCACTGACAAGGACCTGTGGCAGTACAGAAAACGATTAGCCCTTCTTGTCCTCTAGAACAAATCTGAAAAGCACTTCTGGAAAGAGTCAAAGGTCTCTAAGTGGCCTAATGCCACACAAGAAAAAGTTCAAAAGCTTTTATAGAAATATCCAGCATTCAGAGGTAAAAGTCAGAGTGCATGACATACATGAACAAGCTTACAAACAAGACCTTGAATTCATAAAGAAATGAAAACTCAGTCATCCAAAAAGACACAGACCAGATCATTAAGGCAATTATTAACATTTTATTTTATATATTCTAAAAGCTAGAGGAAAGATTGGACATGTTTAATAAATACCTTAAAGACTTTTAAATGACTTACAGTCAAACTTACAAACATAAAAAATATGAGAGAAAAATGCAGACAATAGAATTAACAGTATATTAGACCTTGAAGAAAGATTAGTGGGTTTGAACTGAAATGGCTCAGCTGGGAAAGGTGTTTGCTGCCCAATCCTGGTATCTTCTGAGTTTAATCCCTGAAACTCAAGTAAAGGTGAAAGGAGATAAAGGACTCCATAGAAATGTCCTCCAACCCCCACATATGCACCTTTGGCACATGCACACACAATAAAAATAGATTGACAGTTTCTTTAAAAGAAAACTCAGAGAATTTGAAGAGATAGCAATAAACTACCCAAAACTAAACACACATAAAACAAGATATAATCCAAATAAAGCATTAAAAAAAAAGATCATATAGCTATCTGTCTTCATTTGGCACCCATGTAAATAGACTTGAAGACCCTGGTACTGTCTTTAAAGAGAGAGAGAGAGAGAGAGAGAGAGAGAGAGAGAGAGAGGGAGGACATAGAAAGAGGAAGAGAGAGGGAGTCTGAAGTATTGAAGTAAGAGCAGTTAACCTAGAATTGAATGTCCAGTAAATAAATCTTCAAGAACTATAGTGACAATTTCCAGGCACATCTGAAGGTGAGTACTGAGGAAGAGTTAGAAGACATGTTCAAGCAGGAAGGAGAAAAGAAAATGTATAAGGTTTTGTGCTCTACACAGAGTAGAATAGTATCAGTAGAAAATCACGGGGCTGGAGAGATGGCTCAGTGGTTAAGAGCACCGGCTTCTCTTCCAGAGGTCCTGAGTTCAATTCCCAGCACCCATATGGCAGCTCATAACTGTCTATAACTGTAGTCCCTTGCAAGCCAATGTCCTCTTCTGGCATGTATACATACACAGACAAATACCCGTGTACATAAATATATAATTAATTCTTTAAGGAAAGAAAGGAAGGAATGAAGGAAGAAAAAGAAAATCACACACTGTACCTGTGTTGTATAAATCCTGGCAAAACCAAAAGAGTAACAAAGCTAGTTGTTGCTAAGGAGTCAAGAAAGATACAGGGGGCTGGAGAGATGGCTCCGTGGTTAAACAGCACTGCTGCTCTTCCAGAGGACCAGAGTTCATTCCCAGCACCCACATGGTGATGGCTTACAACTGCCTGTAAGTCCAGTTCCTGGGTAACCAGAGTCGCCTTCTGGCCTCCATGGACACCAGATGGGTGCACATACATGCATACAGGCAAAACACACATATGCATAAAATAAATCTCAGAAAAGAAAGAAATTGAGATATGAGAGTGTGGGGCTTAGTGGTAGAGTTGCTTGCCTAGCATGTATGAAAAATGGAAAATTGTGGGACAGGAAGCAAAGGATAAACAGGACAAATAAATAAGCTAAAAGATGGTAAATTTAGACCTAACCCTATTGACCATCATATTAAATGTCAATGGTCTAGCTACCACAATTAAAAGGAAATGTTGTGCCCTCTTGCCCCATGGACGCTTTCACCATCTGGGAAGCTCTCCAAACCTCCAAGGTTCATGGAGGTTCCATTACGTAGGCAGAATTGTTTAAATCACTGTTGGCTGGTAATTAGTTTAGTCCCTAGCTTAGCCTTTCTCTTCTCTCCGATGTGGCTGGGGAGGAGAGCTACGGAATGGAAGTTCAGCCTTCTAATTGTGCCTTGGTCTTGGCAACCAGCCTCCATGATTCCCATTCAAGGGCTTTGTGAACTCTGTATTGGGAGCCAGGAACAACAATACAAGTTGAATTTTCAGAACCTGAAATGTTGTGAAGTCTGAACATCTTGAGTTCTGACATGACATTCAGAATGTTTCAGGTTTTGCAGTGTCATGGTCAGCATTTGAACATTCTATGAACAACAGAAAGTTTGCAATATCATCAGCTCGTCTCTATACTCCAGACTCTAGTTCTGAACTCTGAAATTCAGGAACTCTGTTTTATTAAATACACCTAGGGCTAATGGCATAATCAGAAGAAGACTTGCTACCCAGATGTACACACTCACACAAAAAGTTTCAGTCATATTTCCTGTTTGTGGATACAACACAGGAATGTACCTGTACCGACCAAGGGAGTGAAGTTATACCCATTCCCATTTCTGCTAGCTTGGTATCTGGCAGTCAGATAGTTAAAGAGAGTCATGAGGTTCTGAGAATTTGGTGATCTGTAGAAAAGCCTGGTGCGATGCCTCTCATTCCAGGGAGGACAGTTTAATGCCTGACATTTTCACCCTGGTACTGATGAATAAAAACTGAAGAATTCTTACTGATGGTCCTGTATTTCTAAGTTCAATACAGAACACCGTTCTTCTTGCTTGCTCAGATAATGTCCTCTGTAGAATCTTTCAGTCCCAAAGGTACACCAAGGCAAACTCGATTCACTCCCAAAAAGCCCTCCTCTTCATGCTTTGATTCTTTTGAAGCAGGTGCTTTCCATTAACGGCAGTTATTACAAAGCGCTCTCTAAGGTGAGCGCCTACTGCATAGAGCTCCTCTCGCCCCTCTGCTTGCTCTGCTCGGCCTCTGGAGCAGCTTATCTCCCACCCCTGTGGAAACAACTGAACCTGTGAGCAGCTGCCTTGAAGTGCTTCCCGAAAGCAGAAGGTTTTTTTTCCTGGGGTGACAATTTTAACTTTGGGTCCAAGAAATAAGGTGAAGTCTTATCTAATTCTGAGTCTGCAATCCAGCTTTGCTGTTACTTTGAGAAAATGAGAAAATAAATATGAAATAAAAATAGTGTTCCCATACTGTAATGGTGTTAAGCAGGAATTCACCTATGTATGTTGAATGTTTTCCTTTCTGTGTCGATAGAGCCACATTAAGCAATCTACAGCTTTTTTTGCTGTTAGACATGATGTCTTTCTCACTTACCTGATCCAAGTTTTAAGATGATTTGAGTTTCTGAAACAGAAGGTAAATATTTGTTAGTCTCTGTAGAAACTGCATTTTGTTCATATAAAATATTTCTGAACAGCTTCAGTACAGTTTCTGCTTTGAGGGTTTCTTTCCTTCTTTTTAGATTAACTCATATAGCATCAAAAGAACATGTGGCCCTTTTGTCTCAACAAGATCAAATGATCTTGTCAGATCGGGTAACAGGGTTTTTAAATTATATTCTTTTGTACCTCATTTGTTTGTTCCTCCATATGATTCCATAAAGATGGGAGTATTATTTCTACCTTTTATTCAGGTTCTATGCTAGATGTTCTCTGTTCTGCATAGTACAAAGTTGATGAAAATGACAATGAATGTTCTCCAAGCTGGCTTCCATAGAAACAGTGTTTTGTTGAATATTAATAGGTATTTGTTTTAAAAAAGGATTACATAGATTAAATGTACTGTGGCAATGCTGGGCTAAACATACTGTTTAAATGCAAAAGTCTCAGAACCTCTAATAACTTTCTAGGCTATGGATATCCTAGTGGGAGCTGTCGTTTGCAATGTTTATCCAGCCAGACCATGAAACCCTTTCTTTCACAAAGTTCTGCATAAAGCCAGTGCTGTGCAGAACAGCTAAGTGGATCTCCACACTCAGTGCTTCAGATCTCAGAAGTGCCAGTTGTCTGACCTGGCAAAAACAGATGCTATGCAAAGTTATCCTCCAAGAACACAAACTATATGCTTATCACGTATATTCTATTTTAATCATAGGCACAACTTTCTCTCATGTTGAAGAGTGAAAAATATGCTTTTATATAATAAATGTTTAGAGAATTGACTAATGGCTAAAAACAAGGCAAAGGGGATAAGGTAAATTTCCATATCAAGTTTGAATTTTACTTTGCTATTTTTTCTATCTGTAGTACACTGCCCTGCCCTGCCTGTCTGAGTGCAGCTATCTGAATATCCTACCAAAGCAGTGTTTTCAGTTAACCCCTCACTTCTTTGTTGGTATCTTAGAAGTAAGAATTGGGGGCGTGTGCAAAGAATGTAGAGAATTTGTGTAAATGCCATGATGACATGATATATCACAGTATGCCTTCTGTCGGCTTCTTGTGCTTGTTTTGTTTTGTCTACTTGCCTTTCTCAGCCAGTGAGAAGCTTGACATTGTAGAGGTTTAGAAAAATGTTGAAGCTGGAGAGATAGCTCAGAGATTAAGAGCATATACTGATGTTGAAAAGGATCCGGGCTCAGTTCCTAACACCCATATCATTCAGCTCACAGCGCCTGTACCTCCAATTCCAGATCACACTCTCTGACCTTCAAGGGCACTTGCATCCACGTGGTGCACATAAACTCACATAGACACACATGCATACATTAAATAAATGAATGAATAAATAAATAAATAAATCTGTTTTTAAATGTTAATCCAGGTACCTAGATTAAAATATTATTTGAACTATCCTAACAAATAACTAGCCAGAATTTGTACAATGTGCCATGGTTAATTTTATCTCTTGGGGAAACAAAGTATCTGTAAATTAGGGCATTCTCTGACCCTCTGTCTAGTAAAGTAGCACTCAGAAGAAACGTATATATTTTCATAATGTCATTTTTGTTTTCTTCATGTTTTTATTTTCATCTATTGCTTATTGCTCTCATCCCCAAATACTAATCTTAGGTTCTTATGATAGCCCAGGCCTTCAGGCATAAACAGTATCAATTGGATTATTTGTTAATTACTGATAAAAGTCCCTTATCAGACAGTTGATTCCCAGAACCTTTTCTCCCTATCTGTGAGTAGTTGTATTCACTTCCTTGGTGGGGTCTGCAGTTCATATTTCTAGTCCCCAAATTCTACATTTGCTGTGTTTTCCCTCTTAAGCATTGTATTGCCAAATTCTACACACCTGGAAACTACTAGCCCTTTGAAACAGAGCCATCCATGGTGACCTTCTAGTGAGATTTCATCTCCATGCTCAGCCACCTCTGAACCTAGGTATTTCCAAACATGACCTTTTTATGAGCTACTATGGCTTATTGGTTTGTTTTCTTACAGGTGAATCGATTTAGTAAGGTAGAAGACAGAGCAATTTTTGTCACTGACCGTCACCTGTATAAAATGGACCCCACTAAGCAGTACAAAGTGATGAAGACTATCCCTCTGTATAATGTAAGTATACGTCAAATAAAGGCTCCTATTTCATAGACAGAGGCTGATGGGCTAAGCATGCAACCGCTGTGGCTTTGGGGAACCCAAGTCTTCCTGGAATTTTACACCAATTTTGTGTTGTGCCAAAGCACAGTTTTCTATAAAAGGATTCAAAGTTTCTGATAATGTAACTAAAAAAAATTTTAAGGCTAAGAGCAATGGTTCTGCGCCAGGCATGGTGGCACAAACCTTTAATCCCAGCACTCTGGAGGCAGAAGCAGATGAATCTCTGTGAGTTCGAGGCCAGTCAGGTCTACAAAGTGAGTTTCAGTATAGCCAAAGCTGTTACACAAAGAAACCCTGTCTCACAACACACACACACACACAAGAGCAGTTGTTCTGGACACACACACACAGCAGTTGTTCTGGGTTCAGAGTTTCCGATAGAGTAACTAAAGCATTTTTTAAACAGTGGTTCTCTGTGACATCTATTCCTACTGTAACATATTGTTCAAATGTGCTTGTCCTTATACATAACGCATTTCTTATTTGCTTTCATAATGATGTGTGTCCGTGTAGGTACACATGGGGCAAGGGTGCATGTGGAAGTCAGGTGTCGTTCCACAGGAACTATCAAGAGTTTCACTGACCTAGAGGTCACCAATAGGCTAGGCTGGCTGACCAGTGAGCCCCCCGGGATCCTCCTGTCTCCATTTCCCCAGTGCTGGGATTATAAATGCTCACCACTATGCCCAGCTTCTTTATGTGGGCTCTGGAGCTTGAACTCAGGTCTATGTGCTTGTGTAGCAGGCACTGTACTGACTGAGCTGTCTCCCAGCTCTACTTTTATAAAATTTTTATGGATATGGAATCAAGTAGAAAAATCAGTAGGAAATTACTTTGTGGAAACATTACTACTTTTACTTATTCTCTCTCTCTAACTACTAAGCCCTCTCCCCAGCCCCAACTACTATTATTTTAAATATGAGATTTGTATAGCTCCTAAAGGTCAGTTTTTACCAATATATTTTACAACATTAATTTATTGGTTGTATAATTTCTGATCTGAGTCTACTCTGTAACTCCCTATTATACATAGGCTTTCAAATCTATATTCACCTTGATCTGAATCATGAAATTTGTTGCTTATCTTCCTGAATCTCAATATGAAATTTCATTTTTTGCTGTTGTTGTTTTTGAGACAGGGTCTTTCTTGCTTGTCTTAAACTTGTGAGTTGATATGATCCTTCAGAGTAGCCAGTACCACAAGTGTACACCACCACATCTGGCCCAGATTTTTTTTTCCTGTTTAACAGTGTTAGTTTTACATGTGTCTGTTCTGATTCTGTAGAAAGCTTTTACTAGACTACTGGGTCTTTTCTTCTGTGGGGCGATTTTTCTGTCCACTAGTCCTTAAATAGGGAGTCTGCGTTTACACAGTGCTAGGGTCTGTGAGGAGTATTACTAAAGATTATTTTAAGTCCCTTTGGTCCCTGGAAAAAGAAATAGGAAGCATATTGTTTTGTGGCTTCATTTTGTGACTTCTGAGCTCCTTTGGTAAGGGACAAAAGAGACCAAGCATTCCTGGCTGTGCTGAATGACTCCTGCATTTATGAATAGCCTGTGTCATTGGGGTTGGGATTTGACTTACTGTGGTGCCCTTCCATCTCACCCACACCCTACCACACACATACACCTCATTTCTTTTCAATAGAAAGGCCAATGGATTGAAGCTAAGAAAAGACTTTAGATGGTATATAACCTTCTTAGCCAAGACCTGCAATCTTATATATCAGCCACAATTTGAGCCTAACAGCCTGCAGACTTAGAGTAGGAGGGAGAGGAGGGCAGATGAGGGAGAAAATTATACTTTGTCAAAGTCTAAGGAAGTATGAAGCCAAACAAAAATAAATCATGGTATGGGATTTATTTCTTTGCCTTTATTCCTGTTAAGGGGAACCCATCAAGGTCATGATATAAATTCAAAAAATAGTTAAACAACTCTTGAAACTGAATTGTCTTTTTTATTTTTAGAGTTTTTTATGTATGTGTATAAGTGTGTATATTTGTATGAATGTATGCATATGCATAGTTGGTGTCCACAGAGACCACAGAGGGAGTTGTGTGCCCCTGATGTGAGTGTTCAGATCTTTAAGAGCAATATGTGCTCTTAACCACTGAACTGTCTCTCTAGCCCCCATCTTCCTTTTTGCATCGACTATAAATAAAAATTGGAAAGCAAGTTACATTTATAGTCATTTCCCATAAACATTGTCAATGGAACTAACAACATAATATCATAAAGACTGATGACATTTAACTACTCTAGGAAGGTAGAGATCTCAGGGGTGGATCCCCAGTGATGCAGATGTTCTCAGGGGTCCACCCATGTCACTTTGTATCCCCATGCCATTTTTGCGCACGCCATCCTAATCTCCAGCAGCCTTCATCTTTCTCAAGAATCTGCCTCAACTGGAGCCCCTGCTCCCTCACGTAGATGGAAATGCAGTGAGCAATGGGCATGGGGGTATCCTACCCCAGCTCCATTTCTCATTACCAAGATCATCTCCCAGAGCTTCCCCGCAGAGCAAACTGCAGTTGCCCACAGGAGTCGCTGCCTCTCTTCTGACCCAGGTCCCTCTTCCTTGCCATTGTCTGTGGCCTCCCAGATCAACCTTTCTTCCTCATCAGTCTTTGCTTGGCATCTGCTTCTGAGAGGAACCAACTTCAGAATGATGAAATGGCTGCCTCCTCCAAAGCTGGGTACAAAGAGGGACCTCCAAATGTAGCATCAAGTTTTGTTTTATTTTTAGTCTTGAAGTAAATACGGCAAAATGTTAAGCCTGAAGAGTATCTTATTGTCTTTAGGTTGTTCAGGTTCTAGCTCTCTTAGATGGGGGCCTTTAACTGCTTCAGCTTTGAAATAGTTTTAAATGCCTTTGGGGCTATATATGTTCGTATTTAAGAATGGTTTGAGCTGAATTTTACTTTTTATGTGATACTAGCCTTGTTTTCATTTCTGTCATGAGGTCCTCTTAAAGCCATATGTCGTTTAGTGGTTTTGTTTCACAGATGGTGATTTATGGTGTTTGAGTGTGTGTGTTCCATGGGGAAGAGATTTCATCTCCCCATTGCTCGTTAGTGTCGCACCTACCGTAAATTCAGTGCTCCACGCGTCCTTTTCTGGTTTCTGTACCATGGTCTATCAGTCTACTGGTTACCCTTGTACCAATTACTGTTCTTACTACAGTTGGGCACAGTTTTATGAATTCTAAGATTGCAGTAATTTCCCAGGTCCCTTCCTTTCAAGTTCATACCATCAGGCTGGGGCCGTGTCTCAATAGTAAAGTCTTTGACGTGCGTGTGAGTGGCCTAGATTGATCCATGGCACTGCAAATCAAAACAGAATTCACCCCGTTCCAACCTAACTCTCGTTCACCACACCACAGGAAGAGAGAGGAGTTGAGGCTGGTGACACAGGGAAGCTTGTCAGGAGGGACACAAACACTCACATGCAGTCTCAGGCATAGCCTGTTTATTCTCTACTCCTTGGGAACCACTGACTGTTATGTCTCTCTAGTTGGATCTTCTCTAGAAAGCCATGTATCAACACCATGTAGTATGTAGACTTTTCAGAATTGGCTTCTTTCACTTGGCAATAAGCACTTAAGGCTCCCTGTGTCTTTCTGTGGCCAGTGGCTCCTATTTTTTCACTATTGTCTTAGGTAGGGTTTTCTATTGCTATGAAGAGACACCATGATCACAGCAACTCTTATAAAGAAAGCTTTTAATTAGAGTGACTCGCTTACAGTTCCAGAGGTTCAGTCCATTATCATCATGACGGGGATCATGGCAGCGTGCAGACAGACATAGTGCTGGAGCTGAGAGTGCTACATCTTGCAGGCAACAAGAAGTCAACTGACTGTCACACTGGGCAGTATCCTTAGTATAGGAAGCCTCAAAGCCCATCCCCACAGGACACACTTCCCCCAATAAGGCCACGCCCACTCCAACAAAGCCACATCTCCTAATAGTTCCACTCCCTTTGGGGCCATTTTCTTTCTAACCACCACAGGTATATCCTATTATTTGGAGATACCACAATGTGTTTTTGCATTTACTATCGGAGAACATTTTGATTGCCTCTGGTTTAGAGCAATCATGAATAAATCTATAAATATTTGCATGCAGGTTTCTTGTGTGGACATGAGTTCTTGAAACAGTTGAATAAATACCTACGAGTGCACTTATTCAGTCACAGATAAGACTCAGTTTAGCTTTGTAGGAACTGCCAGTTTTCTTCCAACATGGCTGTACCATTTTGTATTCTAAGCAGAATGAGGGTGCCTATTTCTTCACATTCTCACTGTTTTATATTGTCCGCTTGTATTTCACCCATTCTAATATGTGTATAGCTATATAATGTATTTTTATTACCCTAAAATATTTAACCACAAGGACCACCTCCCTACTCTCTGTTTGTTTATATTAAGGTGGTAAAGACTTTTTTCATATATAAACCTAAGCAAATTTATTTTAAAGATACATTTGGTACCTTTCCCCCCTCTGACTAGCAAGCACTATACACCTATTTGTCATTTAACAGTGGTTCTGGTCAATCATCCCAGATAAAAATAGGACATTATGGCAGATCCTCTAGAATATTTTCAGCAAACACTGTCCCCACAATGACATAGTCACATAATAGTAAAAGTGATCTAAGAGAGAAGCATTTAAGTTGCAGGCGACTCCTTTACTAGCTAAGTGGCTTTGTATGTACAAACACTGCAGGCATGGGTTAGAGTTTCAGACAGCTGCAATCTGTGTTGCTATCAAATCAGTGTCTTCCCTCACAGGCACTTTCCTGTACCATATTTGCATATTGTGCTTTCAAATTAGAGCATTAGTTCCAATGCATTTGTCCAAAAAGGTTCAGATTTTTGCAAGGGACAGTACAGTCAGGATTTGAGTATTTTGTGAATCTGAGAGGCTTGTGGTTGCTGCTATTTGATAGGAGAACAAAGGAAAGATATTACATTACCTGCATAATTAGTGATGCTGAGTCCAGTGCTTTGATCACCACCTCTGCCTCTGATAATTATCCTGGGAAATCATGGTTAAGTTGATGGAAAAGATTGCACTCCATGGCTATGGCATGTTGTTTAAGTAAATAAATAAACGCTTCTGCCATTCAGGTTCATGTAGACACTGGTGCACCCAGACCAGCGCTCAGGAAGGAGGTTGCCTAGATTAAGCGTAATTTACATAAGCATTAAATCTGCTTGCTGCTTTTGAATAAGCTGAAACACTCAGCCTGAGTGGCACTGAAATTCTTTCGCCCTCCTTTTGTTGGTGAATGTTAGTTTTGCCTTGTGAATTAGTCTGAAAATGTTTGAATCTGCCCATTAATGTTGTTTTGATATAGACCCTTTTATCAGTATAGGCTTGAGGGTTAAGGAAGTAGCCAATTAATTATGCTCATCCCTCCTTTGGTTCTGTGTGAAATACAAAACAAACAGGGAAGAGGAAAGAGACAATTATCTGAGCTGATGTGCAGGTTCCGTAGAGCTCAATGGGCTGTAATTACGCCAGGCTCCGTGCTTTATTACTCTGTTTGACGTGGCTTGCTAGAAAGATTTCCTTCTGTTTGGGAGATTGATTGTCCTTTTAACGTGTACAGGAGGTGAGCCCTGTTGAAATCCATCCACCAGCCTGCTCTGCTCCCCACCACCATTTCTAAAGCACCCTCTCCTCCTGGCAGTATCCCAAGGGAAGGCGTTTCCATAGTAACCCCAACAGAGGCACTCAGCTGTTGTCTGGCGCTGCCTGAGCTGGTGTGTGCTAGCCTTCTCCCTTGTAGATCCCCCTCAAGCCTTTAAAACACTATATTTATTAGTCCTCTTTAATGGACGTTTATAATCCCTTAATGTCACACTCTGAGTAGCACTCGGTTTTATTTATTTATTTAGGTAATAAATCTACCTTCCTAATTAATTCTCTGCAGGCCCTGAGAGCTCCATTATTTTGAACATCTTGTGCAAATGTTTATATGTCTGCCTGTTGTAACAAAGAAACTGCTTAGCAAAATTAGATATTCAGAAATTTCTGTCTATATGGAAATAAATTTGGAAAAATATAGGTGCTAAGGTTTCAAATGAATTTTTCAGGATTTTTTTTTCTTATTATCACGCTAATGACAAAGCGGTCTTTCTGCTATTGTAGTTTCAGCACTCCGTGATTGTATTGCTGAATTCAGTGGCCACAGGTATTTAAAAATCTTCCTTGAAATGTGGTATCTCAGACATGTTCTCTCTCAGTTTTTATTGATCAGGGACAGAGAGAGGGAGAGAGAGAGAGAGAGAGAGACGCATATGCAGAGCTTCTCTGCCGATTATTTTCCTGGCGTGTGTGCAGAAGTACACGCCTTTTGTTACGTTCGTTAGCCACCACAACTTATGCAAAACAGTACAAAGCAAATCAAGCAATAGTCTCTTTCAGAAACCAGGAAGAGTCCATCTTCATTAGTACTAGACCTGGAAAGTCAATTTCAGATTTCAAAGATATCTCAACGCAGTATCTGAAAGCAAAAATCATTCAGGCAAGATTCCTATAAAAAGCCATCTTGTTAAAGAAATGTAAAGCGTTTTAAGAGCTAAAGTATAAGAAAGTAAGCACACCACCACTTATTTTTCCAGAGATCAGATTGCTGAAAGTCAGAGCCTCTCAAAACAAAGCCCTAAATAGAGACATATATATAAACGGATTTCTGAATTTGTGAAATAGACTCACCATACTGAGGCAGTTATGGGCTTACTTTATACAACTTCTTATCAGGGACTGAGGATGTAGCTTGATGGTAAGGCACTGGCCTGGCATATATAAAGCCCTGGGTTCGATCCCCAGCACCATAAAAAGAAATAAGCAACTGTCTCATCAGAGCTTTCTTCTATGCATCAAACCTTTTTGAGCAGCTTCTCTATGGCATGCATTTGCCAACACTAACAATGCAAGAGTGCTCTGTGCAGTCTGCCTATGGTACCTCCTGCACCTGTGGGAGAAGCAGAGATATACACCAGCTAGTACAGCACAGTGCCTGGGACACATGCACAGCAGCTCTTAGGTGCAGTCACTGTAGTGTCTTGTTCTCAAGAAGAAAGTTGCATTCAGAAAAGTAAAGCAGCCCAACCAAGACCTCCAAGCTCCCAAACAATGGAACTGGACTTCATACCCACATCTGGTCAGCCTTGCCTCCAGCCCCTACTACCTGCTGCCTCCCATTTATGAAGAACACACAAAACTAAAATATCTTTGGAACAGTACTGGAAATCAAAACCAGGGTCTTTTGCACATCACTAAGCTATAGCCACAGCCCTAATATTTTATTTTCAAAAACAAAAAATAATGAAACTAGTCTCTGTCACATAGCTAATACTTTTATAGCCTAACTCTGCTGTATCTTCATCTTAGAAGCCTGTGCAAGAAGCACCTTTTGTAAGTGAAGATATCAGTTCACAGAGAAAGTGGTCATTGGTGTGGGCTTTTGGTACAGTATTTCTGACCTCACACTCCAGGTTAACTACAAAATTCAGCTTCTTCTGGCTGTGCCCTGTGTCAACCTCTATCTCCTTGCATTGTCCTTGTTCACTTATATAAGTCTTCTTTGTATTATTAATGGTTGCTTTCTAAAACATTTCATCTTAACCTGTTGAGGACAAGTTACTAATAAGACCTCTGAAAACTGGAGAATCAAGACCTAACTCACACATCAGCCCTGTTTTGCATATCAGCAGGCCCAAGGAATGGTTCATTAGTGTAAAAAGAGAAAAAGAAAACACTTGCTTCATCTCTGTTGGGAGGAAATATAGCAGCACCTTTGAGGAGAGCTGCCTCATCATCCTTGTGTTCACACAGTCCCATCTTCCCATAGACAAACCCTGCAAGAAAGGGCGCTGCACCGGAAAATAGTCCGTTCAGTACTAACCTGATCCCTAGAGATTTAATTTGGCTGTTTCAGTTCTGACTTGGGATTCTTAGGACCCTTAGCCACACACTAGAATAGTTTGTGGGGTTTGGAGGTTTTGTTGGGAATTGGACTCTGATCCTCAGGCATGCTGAGATGCTTTATCATGGGCTACATCCAAAACTTCTAGTGGAGGTTTTAAAATCCCGATACCCAGGTTCTACTGGATGCTGATGAAGTCAGATGTCTTAGGCAAGCAAAGGGGGAGAGAGGTTCTCTGCACCTTGCTTTATTCATATGTGGGCTCTTTGGATGGCCATGGGGACCCAACTAACACAAACACTGATTAGCAAGATAAATGCATACTCATTCTGCTGTGTTTCCCCATACGTGGAAATTTTCACAAGAGTCGAGTGAAGAAATGATCAAAGCATGATGCTTTTTATAGCTTTTTAGGCCCCGAAACAGTGTGAAGGAATGATGGGACAGAAGAATCTTCTAGGCAGTCACAGGGATGTTACTAAGAGATGAAGGAGAGGAGCAGGAGCTAGTGCAAGGTAAAGACCGCTCCAAAAAGTTCACCTAGGCAGCTTCATTCCAGTCTCAAGTAGTCTTGGTAATCAAGGGGACTTCCACCTTGATGTTTGGGCACCCACATATGCACAGAACCAGAAAGCATCCTTATGGCCTGTTACAGCATGCCTGTTCTACTCTCCATATTTCCTCACTGTTACTGCTATGGCTCTTTACTTTTTAATGAAAAAATTCTTTTTTGTTTTGTTTCATTTTCTTTTATTTTTGAAAAAGGCTCTTACTACCTAGCCCTGGCTGTCCTCAAGTCTGGAGATCCACTTGCCTCTGCTTCTAAAGTGCTAGAATTAAAGACATGCACCGTCACACCTAGCCCTTTTTGTTTTTTGTTGGGGGGAAAAGTTGTTTAATGCTCTAGTTCTTGAGGAAACATTTGTTAAAAGTTTGGATTTGTCTCCAAATTGGATTCAGTCCATTGATGTATGTGTAAATGTCTATGTGAGAGAAAAAGACAGAGCGAGTACAATGGTCTATTTCTCCAAACTTTCTGTGATCACATCCCAAGTCCCAAGGTGATAACATTAGGCAGTGGGGCCCTTGGAGGACTCTACCCTCACAAGATTAATGACCTTATATCAGGGGCTAGAGTGACCTTCACACTTTTACCACACAAGGACATCTGAAGTCAGCAGTCTGCTGCCCAAAGACTGTCTGGACATCCATGCCTAACTCCTAACACCTAGAACTGTGAGGGATAAATTCACACTGTTTATAAAACACCCAATTTGAGTGTTTTTATAGCTGCCCAAATAGATTAAGGAAGAAGAAAGCTGCAATGGATATGGTTAAAACAAGATTTTGCTTTTTAGATCAGGCTGGCCTTGAACTCACTATGTACCACAAACTGCCTTCAAATTTAGAATCCTCTCACCTCAGCCTCCCAAGTAGTGGAATTGCTGACCTGAACTACCACACGATCTATGGTCTGTGTCGAAAGTTAAATCTCCTTGAAGTTCAAAGTCAGTTTTGTGAAAAGATCTTCTTTAAACAATAGTAATGTAAGCTAGACATTGTGGTACACACCTGCAACTCCAGCACTATGGAAGCTCAGCAGGAGCATCAATAGTTGGAGACCAGCCTGGTCCACATAGAAACAGTCAATCAATCAATCAATGGTCCCATCCTTTATAATAACAATGTGTATATCATCTCACTTGATGTCCACTCCAACCTAGTCCAGGGGCAGAGAGCAATGCTGGTCCTGAACTCTGACCCTAGATAGGCATCTAATGAATGAATTTCTGTTTTTTGTTGAATCCAAACAAACAAACTTGATTTGCACAAAACTATTACAATGAAGTTTAACTGCATTACAGAAAGAACCTGACCTTCTAAATAACAAATGTTAAAAAGGTTCTAGTTTATTGGAATTGTACCTACCCAGAGACATCTTTACTGTGTACCACAGTTGAGGGAATGCCCAGCAGGGGAAGCACAACTGACCAGTGTCTTCCTCCACTTTGCTCATTGGACTTTGGTGGAGAAAGCAGCCATTTTCCTGTTTCAGCCTCTGCCTTTCCATCCCTGCTCTCCAGTATCCTTGACATTTCAGATCCTGGCTTTTCACAAAGTTGGAGGAGTTATGAAAATGCCCTATTTGCATTTGAAGACCATTTTAGTACATGAAGAAAATGAAATTATATCCAGTGGGGTCTGGGAACACAGCTATTAGGATATGTGGAGTATACTGGTCATGGTCAAATAACACCCTAAGTAGGTATGTGTAAGCACACCTGAAATAGCATATGTGAAGTCCATAGCATGGTTGAAGTGCTCAGCCACCATAAACTGCTCTCAAGCCTCCTGCAAACTGACAGTCCTGAAGAAGTCAGAGAGAACAAGAGGAAGACAGCATTCAGGGCCTCAATGTTGGCTCTGCTCTTCCTGTCCATTCTTGCAGAATTGCTTCTCAGACAACTGCGTGGACTCCTCACATATTTCCTCAAAGGGGTACCCCAAAATGATGCATTCAGCTCCACGCTGTCCCTCTCTGTGCCTTCCTATTATTCTTCACTTCCACCTGACATGTGATATGATTGTCTAAAATCTGTCTCCCCACTAGAACATGGACTTTAACCCCAGAACACTTCCCTCCATACAGTAAGTGTTCTATAAATAGTTGCTGAAGAGTGAACTGGACAAGTTAAAACTGGAGTCAGGAAAAGCAGTTAAAAGGCTGCTGCTGTGACATGCTGAGAAATTATAAGAGCCTGAACCCAGACAAGGATGGGAAAGGGAAGCAGGTGATGGTTCAAGAGCTACTCAAAGGGTTATCAAGATGGCTCAGTGATTGAGAGCACTTGCTTCTCTTCCAGAGAACCTGAGTTTGGTTCCCAGCACACGTATTTGGTGACTCACAACCACCTGTAACTCCAACTTCAGGGGCTTGTATATGCTCTTCTGGCCTGTGTAGGCAACTGAACACACATGGCATACACACAGAGGGCGGGGAGAGGAATGAATATAATTTTTAAAAGGAAAAAGCACTAATCGGGTGCAGAAATAACAGGCTGAGGGCATTGAGAAAAGAGTCACAAGTCAGAAGTTTCTTTCTGGGTGCCTGGGTAGACAGCAGTCCTGATGTCTCACCAAGATGGGACACGTAGAGAAAGAAGGAGAGGTGCAGGAAAGACTATTCCTGAAATAGGCTGCATCTGGGAATGTGAAATGAGAAGCCCAATAGACAGTCGTCTGCAGAGCTGCAGCGCACAACTCCTGTCTTCGCTCTATGTGCTACCATACAGCGCGAGCCTTGGGCAAGGGGGCTAGAGAGTGAAACACACAAAGACATAGACAGCACAGACAGAGACATGGACCTCTAGTCACTGGTAAGAAGCCCTTTATTCAATAGCACCATGGAGGCTTATATACCCAACAGTCAGGTGGGCCAACAGGTGAAAACCTTATCCTCTGATTCTCAAGGCAACACGTGCTCGTGAAGCAGAGCTGGTAAACAACTTTGACACAGCTTTCAGTAACTTAAATCAGAAAGTAAAGATCTCTAGCAGGGAAGAGCAGCTGGAGGCCAGGACTCCAAATGATCCCAACATAGAACCATCCAGGGTGGAGTCTGTCTGTTGGTCTTAGTGGGCGCATTTGCTATACCAAGACACCAGAGCTGAGTGGCTAAGCCACAGGGATCCATTTCTTGCAGCCCGGGAGGCTGGAAAGACCCATCACCACACTACAGCATTAAATGCCGAAACCATGATGCTCAGGAAGAACTGACTGTCCAAGGGCACAGAGAAGGAGTAGGAATAGCTTTGGGGGTGAGGAAGGGTTTCAGGGGTCCATAGGTATATGCCAGCTCTTATGCGTTTTCTATGATAGGCATAAATATTTATTTCCACTTTTTTACGCTTCTTAAATTTTTATTCGTTTGTGTGTATGGATGTTTTGCCTTCACGTATGTCTCTGCACCACATGTATGTGCCTGGTGTTTGAGGAGGTCAGAAGAGAGCATTGGATCCCCTGGGACTGTAGTCACAAAAATGGTGGTGAGCCCTGTGTGGAATCTGGAAATTGAGCCTGGACCATCAGGGAGAGAAGCCAGTACTCATCTCTGCAACTCCATTCCCAAATTTTTAAAGATGTTTTTATCTTATGTTTGTGGATGTTTTGCCTGAATGGATGTCTCTGCACTATGTGTGTGTGTCTATGGAGGCCTGAAAAGGGCATTGAACTCCCTGGAACTGGAGTTAGAGTTGCCAGCCACCATGTGGGTACTGGTAATCAAACCTAGGCTGCCTGGAAGAACAACCAATGCTAATGCTCTGAACAGCCTAGTCACCTCTCCGGCCCTCTTTTCCAAATTCCTTTTTGTTTGTTTTTTATGACAATTTCTCTGTGTATCCATGGGTGTCCTGGATATCTCTCCATAAATCAGGCTGGCTTTGAACTTAGAAATCCACCTGCTTCTGCTTCCTGAGTTCTGGAATTAAAGGCATGTGCCACCACCACCTGGCCCTTTTCCAAGTTCTTAAACCAGTGTGTAGTGTTTTAAAATAAAATGACCCCCAAAGGGAGTGGCACTATTAGGAGGTGTGGTTTTGTTGGAGTGGGTGTGGCCTTTTTGGAGGAAGTGTGTCACTGTGGGGTTTGAGGTTTCCTATGCTAAATATATTGCCCAGTGTCACAGACACTTCCTGTTGCCTTATGGTCAAGAAGCAGCCAGTACCATGTCTGCCCGCACACCATCATATTCTCCATTATAATGATCTTGGACTGAACCTCTGAATTGTAAGCTGCCACCTCAATTAAATGTTTTCTTTTGGGCTGGAGAGATGGCTCAGCGGCTGAGAGCATTGACTGCTCTTCCAGAGGACCCGGGTTCAATTCCCAGCACCCACATGGCAGCTCACAACTGTCTGAAAATGCAGTTCTGGGAGATCTGACACCTTCACACAAATGCACATAAAAAAAATAAAGTTAAATAAACCATTAAAAATATTCAAAAAAATGTTTTCTTTTATAAGAGTTGCTGTGTTACCCAGGTGGTGGAGACACATGCCTTTAATCCCAGCACTAGGGAGGCAGAGGCAGATGGATCTCAGTAAGTTCAAGGCCAGCCTGGTCTACCAAACGAATTCCAGGACAGCCAGGACTGTTACACAAAGAAACCCTGTCTCAAAAAAAAAAAAAAAAAAAAAAAAAAAGCTGCTGTGGTCATGGTGTCTCTTCACAGCAATAGAAACCTAACTAAGACACATTGGTTCTCAACCTTTTTAATGCAGTTCCTCATAAAATTATTCTGTTGCTTCTTCATAACTGTAATTTTGCTTCTGTTATGAATTATAAATATCTGATATTCGGGATATCTGATATGCAACCCCCAAAGGGGTCACTACCCACAGATTGAGAACATCTTAAAGGCTTACATGATGATTTTAAGCAGTGTGTTCTGGACTGAAATAGGAAGAAGTGGGAAGCCTTTCCAGGGACTCTAGGAATTGTCTCTGTGGATGCTGTAGCACAGGAAGTGAGAGAAGACATAAGATACAAGAGATTCCTGAGCCATGCTTCATTCAAAATAACAGTTTAAAAAGTATTTTCTGGGGGCTGGAGAGATGGCTCAGAGGTTAAGAGCATTGCCTGCTCTTCCAAAGGTCCTGAGTTCAATTCCCAGCAACCACATGGTGGCTCACAACCATCTTTAATGGGGTCTGGTGCCCTCTTCTGGCCTGTGGGCATACACACAGACAGAATATTGTATACATAATAAATAAATATTTTTTTAAAAAAAAAGTATTTTCTGTGTGCACTAGTTCAATATTCTCCATGGAGAATATTGTAGAAGTTTTAATAATTTTGTGATCCTTTCTGTGAGGCAGTATTAAGACCCCATTTTCAGGTGAAGAAGCATAGAGCACTGATAGAGCTTCCCCAGCATGTGCACATGTGTGTGTACTTGCAAATATGTTATTTGCTGCCTCCTTTATGTCCTGGATTAGATTCCCTTCCTCTCCTACAGGTTGCAAAGTACTCTTCAGAATCCCCACCAAGGTGTGGTTGATGGAGGCCAAGTACAATCCCATGTCATAGCACTCTGGCCAAAATGATCAGAGTACAATTGAAATCACTCATCATTCCTGAAGTAGAGAGAAACTGATGCATATAGATTCCGCTTGTTGATGACAGTGTACCTAAAATGATGCGTGCATAATCTTTTTATATCAAGAGGATCATTAATTGGTAAAATAAAGAATTTCAATTAAAAGACCAGTAAGGAAAGCAACTTAATTAAGTTGGTATTTTAAGAAAGGGAGAAAATAAATTAAAAATAGATTTTTTAAAGAACTAGATTCAATTAGTAAAACAATTATCTTTGTAAAATAATAATTTGACCATCTAAGACCCAAAAGCTTCACCTAAATCAATGATTTTATACAATTAGAATCACTTGGGAAGCTTCCCAAATGAAACAAATCAGAATATCCCCAACGCTCCTAATGTGCAGCCACAACTGGGAACCACTGGCTCAAATGAGCCACAGTCAGAATACAAGTTTGAATAGTCAAAACAAATGGGACAGGGCTTAGCACTTAACTTTGCATGCTGTTCTAAAGGAGCGCCCTCCTGGGCCATTCGTCTTGCTTCATGTACCCTTGTGGTGAATTTGATTATATGGTTCCTAAACCCACAACAATAAATCTGAGGCAGTAATTAAGAGAACCCATCTGCCATAGGCAGGCATGTTGATGGCTGCAATATATGAAAGCCAAAAGTATAGGAACACTCAGGAGATACAGTTGACTTCCACTAGATGGCTTGGTCTTTCAAATCTCATTGAAGTGCTTTCTGGAGCTATTTCCCCAGAGCAACCTTTTTGAACTTAAAAATTCAGTTTTTTATGGGACTATTTTGCTAAATTCAGGTTACGAGATAAACTCCAGTACTCAAAGTGCCAGTGTTCTTAGGGCAGAGACTGCCAATGCCCTATGTGAAGATGTCAACAAAACAGTTACCCATGAACCACTAGATTCTAACTACCTTCCTAGTAAGGAATTTGACATTCAGGCCAAACATGGAAAGAGCCTAATGTGGTTCCTATAAATAAGGCTCTTCCCACTTCAGGATAAAGGATCCGAGGACTAACAGAGGAAGCAATGAAAGGCCAGCTCACCCTCCATGAATTTATGTTTCATTTTCTAAAGTGTGCGTTCATTTGCAATGAGAATAATGTATAGGCTGTAAACATTCTTCTTGATGGTGCCCTTGATCCCTGTCAGGATTGTGGACTATTTGGAAGAATCAGGATAAGGAGATGTTATTTATTCAGTCCAGTGAGATGGATTGGGATTGGAAACTTACTAAACAGTTTTATGGAGAGGATTACATCAAGGTATTATAATCAAGAGTTGAAAGACCTTGCCAGTCAATGATGTAAACTTAACCCTTTAATCAGCTAATTATAATTAATTTTATTGATCAGTACTACAAGGCTCATAATAGCACTTTTGTATAAATTGTCCAAGGCCCCTATTTTGTATAGTAGGTTTTGTTTCACCATTAAAACTCCAAGTAGTTCGTGTATATATTAGTATGATATTTGGAGTACATCGCCCAGGAGTGTGGCCCTGGGGACCTCAGCATCCCCGAAGAAGCATCTGTTTTAAAACACACTAATTAATCTTCACCACCACAATGCTGAATTCTTAAGAGAGTTAAATAAGTAAGTATTTGGTTCTATTTAATTCAGGTGAAAATATTTCCAAAATAGAGCCTTTTTTCTTTTTTTAAATATATATATTCTATCTTTATGTTGCTTTTTAAAATTGTTTTTATTGAGCTATGTATTTTTCTCCTTTCCCCTCCCCTTCTATTTTCTCCCATGTCTCCCATGATCCCCATGCTCCCAATTTACTCAGGAGATCTTGTCTTTTTCTACTTCCCATGTAGATTGGATCCATGTATGTCTCTCTTAGGGTCCTCTTTGTTGTCTAGGTTCTCTGGGATTGTGAATTATAGACTGGTTTTTCTTTGCTTTATGCCTAAAAAACACTTATGAATGAATACATATTATATTTGTCTTTCTGGGTCTGGGTTAACCTCACTCAATATAATGTTTTCTAGATCCATCCATTTGCCCGCAAATTTCAAGGTGTCATTTTTTTCTGCTGTGTAGTACTCCATTGTGTAATATACCACATTTTCCTTATCCATTCTTCAGTCAAGGGGCATTTAGGTTGTTTCCAGATTCTGGCTATGACAAATAATGCTGCTATGAACATAGTTAAACGCATGTCCTTGTGGTACGATTGAGCATCCTTTGGGTATATACCCAAAAGTGGTATAGCCGAGTCTTGAGGAAGGTTGTTTCCTAATTTTCTGAGAAACCACCACACTAACATCCATAGGGGTTGTACCAGCTTGCATTCCCACCAGCAATGCAGGAGTGTTTCCTTTACCCCACAACCTCTCCAGCATAAGTCGTCATCAGTATTTTGATCTTGGCCATTCTTACAGGTGTAAGATGGAATCTCAGAGTTGTTTTGATTTGCATTTCTCTGATGACTAAGGATGTTGAATATTTCCTTAAGTGTCTTTCAGCCATTTTAGATTCCTCTGTTGAGAGTTCTCTATTTAGGTCTGTACCCCATTTTTTATTGGATTATTTGTTCTTTTGATGACCAGTTTCTTGAGTTCTTTGTATATTTTGGAGATCAGTCCTCTGTCTGATGTGGGGTTGTGAAGATCTTTTCCCATTCTGTAGGCTGTCATTTTGTCTTGCTGACCATGTCCTTTGCTTTACAGAAGCTTTTCAGTTTCAGGAGGTCCCATTTATTAATTGTTTCTCTCAGTGTCTATGCTGCTGGGATTATATTTAGGAAATGATGTTCTGTGCCAATGCATTCAAATGTACTTCCCACTTTCTCTTCTATGAGGTTCAGTATGGTTGGTTTTATGTTGAGGTCTTTGATCCATTTGGACTTGAGTTTTGTGCATGGTGATAGATATGGGTCTGTTTTCATTCTTCTACATGTTGATATCCAGTTATGCCAGCACCATTTGTTGAATATGCTTTCTTTTTTCCATTTGATACATTTTGTTTCTTTGTCAAAAATCAGGGGTTTGTAGGTGTGTGGATTGATATCCGGGTCTTTGATCAAGTTCTATTGGTCCTCCTGTCTGTTTTTATGCCAATACCAGGCTGTTTTCAGTACTATAGTTCTGTAGTAGAGTTTGAAGTCAGGGATTGTGATGCCTCCAGAAGTTGTACAGGATTGTTTTGGCTATCCTGGGTTTGTTTGTTTGTTTTAGTTTTGGGTGGGTTTTTTTGTTTTTTTGGTTTTTTGCTTTTCCATATGGAAGTTGATTATTGTTCTTTCAAGGTCTGTGAAGAATTTTGCTGGGATTTTGATGGGGCATTGCATTGAATCTGTAGATTACTTTTGGTAAGATTGCCATTTTTACTATGTTAATTCTACCTACCCAAGAGCATGGGAGATCTTTCCATTTTCTGGTGTCTTCAATTTCTTTCTTCAAAGATTTAAAGTTCTTGTCATACAGGTCTTCCACTTATTTGGTTAGAGTTACTCCAAGATATTTTTTGTTTGATTGATTGGTTTTGGTTTTTCGAGACAGGGTTTTTCTGTAGCTTGGGAGCCTGTCCTGGAACCAGCTCTTGTAGATCAGGCTGGCCTCGAACTCACAGAGATCCACCCATCTCTGCCTCCCAAGTGCTAGGATTAAAGGCATGTGCAACCACCACCCGGCTACTCTAAGATATTTTATGTAGAACATGTACTTAATAAGTTCCTGGATTCAATTCTAAACACATTCCTTCCACCCTCCAAAAAAAAAAAAGTTTCCATATTTTGATCACAATTGCTGAATAATAAACTATCCCAGGCTGGTGAGATGGCGTAGCAGGTAAAACTGCCAGCTGCCGAAATAGCCTGAGTTCAATTCTCAGAACCCACATAGCAGAAGGTTGTCCTCTGACCTACACACACACACACACACACACACGCACACTAAGTTAAATAAAATGCAATGCATTTTAGAACTGTTTAATTTCAGCACTCAGGAGGCAGAGGTGAGTTGAACTCTTTGAGTTAAAGGCCTGCCTTATTTACATAGTGAGTTCCAAATCAACTGAGGCTATGACGTATTGAGATGGTCTTTAAAGTTTTTTTAGCTACCCCAAACTTACAAACAAGACATTTTGTGATCCTCAATTCTTGTGTCAGGAAGACACAAATGGCAAAGCAGATGGTGTGTCTCTGTTCCTCAGTGTCTGAGGCTTCAACCAGATATGAGACCTGGAGTGTCTCAGAGGTTAGAGAGTCAAGTCATTGGGAGGCTCACTTATTCTAGGAGTCAACACTTGCTGAGGAGGTGTGAAGGTGGCAACTGGAACCCATCCAAAGCCTCTAGAGAGACTGAGCTTCTTCAAGCATAAAGGTTTGTGGGTTTCCTTTTTCTTTTTCCTTTTTTTTTTCTCACAACCTTAGCCTCCTGACTTCTTGGATTACAGACCTTGCTACCACTCCCAGCAGTGGACTTCAGACAACCATTTATGGACTACTATTAAAAGCCACTCAACCTCACTTTGGTGCATTTTACTGGGTAAAGGCAACTCATACCATAGACCTGATATAAAAGGAAGAGTAATTCAGTGGGAAGAGTGGTAAAGAGTTTGTGATCATGTTTGAAATCCTCCACAAGCTACCCTCTGCTTAAAAAAAAAAAAATCAAATTTCTGTTTAGAATTTTGCTGGCAGTGGTGGCTCACACCTTTAATCTCAGCACTCAGAAGGCAGAGGCAGATGGATCTCTGAGTTTGAGGCCAGCCTTGTCTACAGAGCTAGGGCTGTTGCACAGAGAAACCCTATCTCAAAAAAAAAAAAAAAAACAACAAAGACTAACAAGCACACACACACACACACACAAAAAAAAAAAAAAAAAACAGAAAATCATTTCCCTGGGTTGAATGCCCAGCAGTTACCTATGACTCAATACCTAGAACCAAATATGTGTAAGAATGTGAGACAGAATGTATGTGTGTGTAAATAAATTAAAAATGTTTTCTTTCCCTCCCAAGATTGCCCCAAGGTTTTGTACCCTGATAGTATAAGGTTTCAAGGTCGAACTAAGATCTTAATCATTTAGTTCAGTCCAGGTTCCACTCCTAAGTAACACGCCTTTCTATATTAAGATTGGTGAGCTAAACAGAAATTGTTCCATGGATTGGGATGGTTGCCCTCCATGGATGCCCACTTATAGAGGAGGTGTTGGAAGGGTCATCAAGGCTGGCCATCTGTGTTTGCAGCTTGCCTTTATAACTTACTACTTCCCCACGGAAACTAGGGGTTCAGAAGCATCTGCATAGTGATTTCTGTTCCTTCAATGTAGTCGGTAATCTATGCCCACTCCTGTGAATCATGATGAAGCCACCATACGTCTCGATATATGATCTATTCTGTTAGAGGGAAAGGAATCTGCAAAACTGTGTGCTCTGTGTTAGAACTTCTTGTGCTGCTGTAAAGAAGGTCCTTGAGACTCTTGGAACACTGGTATCGATGGAGAAAATTCACAGGACATGCCCTGAAGATCTTTGCAGCGCCTTTCATCTGGAAGATTCTTTGAAGCAATGCTTTAGATGTTTCTGGGGTTGTGACAACAGATCTTACAATCCTGACCTGGATTTGATCCATTGCCCTGAAACCATTTCTTAATTTGAGAATCATTTACCATCTGGAGAAGCTGAGAGTAAGGAACAGTCGCATTTTGAAGCCCAGCAGTTGCAGGCTTCTTTATATTTCCTCTGAGTTCTGCATGAAAGATGAACAGTTCTTTATTAGAATCTTCTCTTTCCCCTCACACTTTTTTTTTCATTGCAGGAAGCCAGACAGGATTTCCTTTACTCTATCTGGATCACCACACTTTCCAGGTGCATTTTCTGTACCTACCTCTTCCTCAGCTCCAGTATTATTACTTTGCCTGCCTCCTTCCCTGCCAGAATGCCTTTCATTCTGGGCTGAGGTCTTGTTTCCCTACCCTTTCTTGCTGCCTTCACTTCACACCTCCTAGAAACCCATCAGCGTCCCCCAGGAGGCTCCTCTTCCACCTCCTACCCACTTACCAAAGCCTGTGGCAACTGTGTTAGGGCTGTTACAGTGGCATCCCCTCTTTGTGTTTTTATTCCAGTGACTGTTGCTAGGTAACAAAGTATCCCAGACCCAGGAGAAATAAATAATTAAATCACCATCTTATCATGCTCAGAGATTCTGTGGGCTGAGTTTAGAAAAGGTCAGTGAGGCCAGGCCAGTTCACCTCTGCTCCACAGTACCTTGGGCTTCAACTGGGAGGATGCTAAGGCTGCTTCTCAGCAACTTCAGTGCCCTGAGACCCATTTACCTCCTATGAGATACACATGGGAACTGAATCCCAGTTATAGCTATCTAAGTGGGTGGAAATTTAATCAGAGCATGTGGCTAGAGGTGGGGCCTTTGGGAAGTGATTATGACTAGATAAGGTCCTGAGTATAGCCCTTGCTGAAGACTGGTGACTATATTGGAAGAAAGAAAGACCAAGGAGACTCACACATAGAACAAGAGATATCCTGTACCATGTCTGGATTTTGCTAGCAAGAAGGATGTCTTCAAATGTGTCTCCTCGACCACAGACCAGAGCTAGGTGCCAGAGTAAACCTCGTTTCCTCATTACTTGCCGTCTTTGTGATACTGTGATATCATGCTATTACAGTAGCAGAAGATTAGGATAAACAACGAGCTGTGAAAACACTGAAGCCCTCATGCTTGCCTGGTTGAGAGTTGGAATTGCTTGAATCAGTACTGCTGACCCAGAATTTCTGTGCTCTGTAAGGCTTGGCTTCCTCTCAGCATGGTCTCCTGAGGGCAGTCAGCTTGCTCTTGTAGTGGCTTGGGACACAAGTATTTAGTTGTTTTAAGCAATGTTTGTTTACAGGGAGATAAACTCTCAGTTATCCCAAACAGTGTGATATGTCCATGATGACACAGTACCATTAAGATTTGGGATAGAGTGTGGTGAAAAGGAGGGAAGAGTGAGGTGAGGAGAGAGAGAGAGAGAGGTTACAAGGGATTCTGTAAAGGCCATCCCAGCTGTCTTCCAAGTGTTGGGAGGGAAAAGAGAATGAACAGAGTACTCTCCATTGAGAAGTGGCCAAGTCAATTTGTTAATTGACATCAAAAAAGCATAATTGTTATAGCCCTGCACCCAAACTGAAGAAATGAAGTAGAGAATAGTAAATTCAAAGAGCCAGTATATATATATCAGAATACAAGCAGAACCTGGAGAAATTTCATGACCACTTTGATTTCATCAACACCCACATCTCTCTGGGAGGCAGAAATTACTATGGTCCTCTGAGATGTGTGTTCAGAGGGCTATAGGCAGCTGAGAGAAGAGGTCCTCCTGCACAGAGTAAATCTAGAACAATCGCCCCCTCACCCCGCCAAGGGAATCAAGACACAGTGGTCTCCTCCCAGAAAGTTCTCGAGGAGTAAGTTCTTTAATGTGGCACAGTCTATTTTGATACTAGTCTTTTGTCATGGAGCACCTAAGCCTTTGCCTGCAATTCATATGCATCAAAAACGAGCTCATTTTTATGATTCTGGGATTTACAGCTGTTATTTTCAGGACACACAGTTTTCTCTGATATGTGCATGGGAACACACTCAGGTTGAGATATAAAGACATGGGAGGAAAAGGGGAATGTGAAGCAAAAAGACAAATTAACAAGTTATAGTGGCCCTCAACAAACTATGGCCCCTACCTGCTACAGCAACCAGTACTGCTTACATTTCAAACTACCTTTCAGGCACTTTTAGTTATTGTGAGTGTTTGAACCCCAGGCCTCCAGCAGGCAAAGCAAATGCTCTCTCACTATGTGGCACTCCCAACCCAAAAGTAATTTGCAGGAAGGGGGCCTACATTCTGTTATTATAAGAACTTAGTGAGTTTGAGGCCAGCCTGGTCTTACAGAGTGAGTTCCAGGACAGCCAGGAAAACACAGAGAAATCATGTCTTGGAAAAAAAATTAAAATTGCCCCTTTAAGACCACCAGCATAGTGCTTAGCTAGTGTGCCGCCTTTGAAAGTGAGAATGTGTCATAGATTCGTACAGTTCTCAGACCCCATCAGGTAAGTTTCCTTGTGCAGTGCACAGTAGCTAGCAAGAAACTCCCAGCTGATGAGAATGCAGAGAATAAGTCAGTGGAGTGCTCTGCCACAAATGGGACATCGACATCATCCCCTACCAAAAGGCTCCAGGACTGTTAGAGAAGAGGAGGCAGAAAGATTGTAAGAGCCCAAGAGAGGTCAGGGAGGACCAGAGCAGGACGGTGTCTTCTAGATGTGATAGGACCATCAGCAGCTGTGTTGCCAGCACGAGACCTTTGTCACATCAGCGTTCTCAGCGTCGCAGTGGAGTGAGGACCCCACCCTAACTGGGGGGATTTACAGATTCTCATGGCTTCTAGGCAAAGGAGAGACATTTTGCAAGCATGTGCTGCCTGGTGGGTTGACCATAGCCAGTGGATGGCCCCACACCTACAGATGCATGGTCAGCACAAATTGGACTCTGGGTTATTTTTTTTAAAAGGGCATGAAGTGGAGAAGGGATAAAGAGGTGGGAAGAGGAGTGAGAGTAAATATGATCAAGATACATTTTATAAAATTCTCAAAGAACTAATACAAAGATTTATAAATTTATGTGCTTATTTTTCTATACTAAGGATCGGACTTATGACCTTATGCATGCTAAGCAAGCACTCTACCGCCAAACTACATCCCCATACTTTTATCTATTTATGTATTGATTGATTGGTAAGTTTTGAGGCAGGTCTACCAGGCCCATCCAAGGAGAAATTTGTTTCCTCCTCTGTCTACAGCACTTAACTGCCACAGATTAACAAGTAGTTATAAAAAGCTATAACCAATAAGAATGATGAAATCGTAATAAATACACATGAGCCCTTGCCACTTGCTGTAGAAAGGGGTATTGTTTATATACTTAAGGTGTTACAAAGTAAAAATTATGCATATTCAGATCTGTATGCTTGCCACCAAGTCTGACCTCAAGGACTGAACTCTAGTTAGATAAGCATTGATCACACAGATAGCAGGAAGATGTGGCCTTCTAATCAACTAAGTTTTACTAATGTTTTTCCTGGTGCAAGCCATCCATTCACCTGCAAATTCAGCTTGTTGATTATTTTGGATTTTCCCTTCCGTACTCCTGATACTCACTTCTGATTGTTGGGAGGGGGGTGGCACTCACATAAGACCATAAGAGTGGGAGAGCATAAAACATTTATGCTTTGTCAAATCTTGCTACCAGAATTAAATAAAATAATCAGGATGGCTTCCACATTTTCCTGTGTAATAGAACATTCTGAATAATGTGAGAATTGTCATCTAGACCTGACAGTGCTTGTAATTCCAGCACTTGGAAGGCTCTGAGGCAGAAATGCCATGGGCCAGAGAGATGGCAGAAGAAGAGGGTGAGCCCCCAGGAAATTGAACGGGGATCTGAGATCATGTGACTGAAGTGGATTGGACAGGCAGGACTCCCTCAGCCCTACAGTCCTCCCACTCACCGTGCAACCTCCCAGAACAAAGGGAGACCTTCTAGTTGTTGTTTGTCTGCCTCCAGACAGGAAGACTTAATCTTTCCTTGTATGGTAGAGCAAGCTAAGTGCTGGTTGCTCTCTTTCTTCCAGGACTTGACACACCCTAAGACCTAAGTACACAAAGAACTAATTCTTACCTGCAGCAGATAAAGCTGCCCTTCCACAGGGAAAGGGAGGGAAGGAAGGGGGGGAAGCTCTGATGGACTAGGCCAAGGAAGGGCATTCTGGGAAGTGGTCCTCTGTGTGTGCACATGAGGGGGGTCACAGCAGCATGATGCCTCCAGCTGCTCTCCCCAGCTCCTGAAGCTAACACTCCTGGGAAGCACTGCAGTTAACTGCTACTCTAATTCTCATTTTATTAGGCTTTAATCAAGCTTTCCTGTAAAGTGCTGCATAAATTCAATTTTGGATTTCACAAATAAAGTAATCAAATGACAGTGAAGCATCATAAGCACAAAATGTTTTCAGATGAAAATGATATTTTTAATTTAATCATACAAAAATCATCTGGATGCAATATGTCTGAGTGGCAGAGAAATTGCTGTATTGTCTTACCACTCGACTCAGCCATTTGTAGAGAGGTTAGTAAGTGATTTCCAATTTTTTAACTGTTTTCCATGCTCTCCATTAAACACTGACCTGACATTCATTAAGATGCACCACAGCCAGGGGATGATGGAATGACTCCGTGGGTAAAGGCTGGTGACCCGAGTCCCAGGCTGGGATGCACATGGTGGAAGGAACCAACTCGCACCAGTTGTCTTCTGACCTACATACATGTGCTGTGTGGCCTGTGGGTGCCCACACACACAATAAAAGCAAATCCACCTGAGAACTCCACTTCTGAAAATATTTTCATAGGAATACTGACTTAAGAATCTTCTGTTCATTTATGTGTGGTGTTTGGAAAAGCTTCATAATAGGGCTGGGGGTGTAGACTAGGGTTAAAGTACTTGCTGGCATGCTCAAGGCTCTGAGCTAGATCCCCAGCACTAGAAAAAACAAAAAGAAATTAACTGAATATGATTTTTTAAAAAATGAGTAAGAGTCAATCCGTAGCCTGATTTCTAGTTTCGGGGTCAACACATCAGCTGAGCATCTTGAACCCTGCTTTTCTCATCTGTAAAATGTATGGCTCTCCCTGGCCTTCCAGGTCTGCAACTGAAGAGTTTGCTCCTGTGCTTAGATATTCTCCAGAATCCAACAGTATTGACTCACCGGAGAATGAGGTTTCTATCTTTGCTAGATCCAGGCCAGGTACCAGCATGTACCCTGACCTACAGCCGCCTGGTCCCCACTCATGCTTGCTCACTCACGCCACCAGTGGCAGTCAGGAGGTAGCACATAGGTATTGCCTGCTATAGGAGAGCAAGCACCCAAGATGAGAGATAGCTCAAGTGTCTGCTTTGTTGTCCAAAGTAGAATGCCTTGGGATCCCAACAACCAGGAATAAAGTTGGCTTTCATGTGTGAGACTGGAATACGGGTCTATGAGTCTTACGATGTTGTAGTAAGCACAGCTCTGGTCAGGACACAAAGTGGCCCCATCATACTGGAAAACTCATAATTAGAGTCATACATGTGTAACCTTTGGAGACTAAGTGCATTCACTCAACACCTTTGATGTTTATGCTTGTTGTAGAATAGTCTGCATCATCAGTTTGTTCCTTCTCGTTGCTGAGTATTGTTTATAGATGCCTCTCAGTTTGTTTATCCATTCATCTATTGATAGGTATTCGATTGCATTCATTTGGGGTCATTATAGAGATATTAGAAGCAACCATATATAAATCTTTTGTTAACAAAGGTTTGAGGTTTTCATTATCTGGGGTGTGTGTATGTGTGTGTACACGCTCTCAAATGTGTTCTGGTTCATTTATTTTGTTCTTAGTCATTCAGGCAAGTTTATGGTAGTATCTCATTATAATTTTTATTTGCCATCTCCTAAATTGCTAAAAATGTTAAAACATCTTTTCATGTTCACTTGCTATTTGTATGCCTTCTTTGGTGAAGTAATTTCCAATCATTAGTTTTCTTCTAGAAGTTTTATAGTTAACATTTTATGTTTTGTTTAGACTTATGGTCCAATTTGAATTGAATTGTGAGGGATGTGATTTGAATAAACATTTATTTGTGTTGGAATGTAGATTTCCAAATATTCCAAGTTGTCTTTTCTCTTCTGAGTCACCTTTGCACATTTGTGGACAATGTATATGTCATAGTTCTGTGACTGTATTCCTGATATTAGTTTTCATTTCTTTGCAAATTACGTTGTCTTGATGATTTCAGCTTTATAGCTATTATTAAAATCAGCAATGTAAGTCTTCCAACCTTGCTTTTCTTTTTCAAAATTTCTGTGGCCGTTCAAGTTCCCTTGACTTTCCACAGACTCTTCAGAATCAGCTTTTTAATATTTAACCAAAACATTTTGTCTGGGATTTTATTACATCTGGAGATCAATTTGTAGAAAATTGGCATCTAAATAGTATCAAATTTTCCAGTCTCTAAATGTAATTTTATCCTTTGTTTAGGGTCTTTTTCTTTCATCTGCATTGTAATTTGACTTTATCAGCATTTAATAGTTTTCAATATTGTGTAGGTCCCACACACACTTTGTTAGATTTCTAAGTATTTCTAAGTAAAACCTAAAGATTTTAGTTTTTAAAATGCCTTTGTAAGGTCAGGCATTTTGCTTGTTAGGTTTGTTTTGTTTTGTTTTGTTTTGATTTCATTGTGTATCTTTCAAATATGTTATTGGATTCAGTTTGCTAATGGTTTTATATCCAAGTTCATAGAAGTTATCAGTTTATTATTTTCTTATACTATCTTTATGATGATTCTTAAAATGAGTTAGATGTGTTCCCTTCTGTTTTCTAGAAGAAATATGGAGAATTGATGGTATTTCTTTAGATGTGTGGTACAATTCACTGATGAAATCAACTGGGCCTGGAATTTCTCTTGACATATTTCTAATTAAAGATTTAATTTCTTCAACAGATACAGATCAGTCAGGCTATTTGGAAGAGAGGGAGGTTTAGTAGTTTGTACTTCAAAGAATTGTTTGGTTTAAGTTGTTGAATATGCTGTTAAACCTAGAGTTGTTCAAATAATCCCTTTTTATATGTGATGCCTTTGTGCTCTATGGTAATAGCCCCTGAATTCCTACTTCTGGTAATAATGCCTCTCCATTTTTATCTCTTTTCTTTTTATGTAAGTTTATTCATTCTTTCATTTATTTATTTTATATCCCATATGCACTTTTCCCTCCATCTTTTTCTCCCAGTCTCTCTACCCTCCACTCCCCGCTCTGTTCCCAACTATCCGCCCCCATCTACTCCTCCTCCTCTTCTGTTTAGGGAAGAGCAGGTCTCCCATGAGTATAAACAAAACATGGCATATCAAGTTGCAGTCAGACTAATCACCTCCCCATGTATTAAGGCTGGGCAAGGTGACCCAGTATAAGGAGTAGGGTCCCCAAAATCAGTAAAAGTCAGAGACAGCCCTTGTTCCCCCTGTTAGGAGTCCCACAGGGGACCAAGCTACACAACTGTCACATATATTCAGAGGGTCTAGGTCAGTCCCGTGCAGGCTCCCTGTTTATCAGTTCAGTCTCTGTGAGACCCCATAAGCCCAGATTAGTTGATTCTGTGAGTTTTCTTGTGTCCTTGACCCCTCTGGTTCCTGCAGTCCTTTCTCCCCTCTTCTGTGGGATTTCCTGAACTCTTCCTAATGTTTGGTTGTAGGTCTGCATCTGTTCCCATCAGTTGCTGGATGAAGCCTTTCTGATGACAGTTGGGCTAGGCACCAGTCTGGTCACAGAAGATGGCTGGTTCGGGCTATGTAGTTGCTATTGCTAGGAGTCTTATCTGGGGTCATCCTTGTAGATTCTTGTGGGAGATTCCCTTGCTACAGGTTTTTACCTGACCCCAAGATTCCCCCTCTTTCCACTAGTCTCAGTACTCTCCTTTTCCATTCCCCTCCCCAACCTGATCCCTTAAGTTCCCATCCCACCCACCCCCAGTTCTCCCAGGAGATCGCCTCTGTTTCTCCTTTCCATGTAGATCCATGCATCCCGTCCTCCCTACCCCCATTTGGGCCCTCCTTGTTCAAATCTAGCCTCTCTGAGTCTGGATTGTAGCGTGGTTATTCTTTACTTTACAGTTAATATCCACTTATGAATAAGTACATGCTATGTTTATCTTTCTTGGTCTGGATTACCTCACTCAGGATGATTTTTTTTTCTAGTTCCATCCATTTGTCTTTAAATTTCCTGGTGTCCTTGTTTTTAACAAATTAGTAATACTCTATTGTGTAAATGCACCACATTTTCTTTATCCATTCCTCAGCTGAGGGACATCTAGGTTGTTTCTAGGTTCTGGCTATTACAAATAAAACTGCTGTGAACATAGTTGAACATGTGTCCTTGTGGTATGCTTGAGCGTCCTTTGAGTATATGCCCAAGAATGGTAATGCTGGGTCTTGAGGTAGATTGATTCCCAATATTCTGAGAAACCGCTACACTGACTTCCAAAGTACCTGTACAAGTTTGCACTCCCACCAGCAGTGGAGGAGTGTTCCCTTTGCTCTACATTCTCTCCAGCAGAGTTATCATTTGTGTTTTTGATCTTAGCCTTTCTGACAGGTGTAAGATGAAATCCCAGAGTCGTTTTATTTGCATTCCCCAATGGCTAAGGATATTGAACATCTCCTTAAGTGTTTCTCGGCCATTTGAGATTCTTCTGTTGAAAATTCTGTTTAGATCTGCACCCATTTTTTAATTGGATTATTTGGTTTGCTGATGTCTAGTTTCTTGAGCTTTTTATATATTTTGGAAATCAGCCATTTTCCCATTCTGCAGTCTGCCATGTTGTCCTATTGACAGTGTCCTTTGCCTTACAGAAGCTTCTCAGATTATTTTTATAAATAGGTAACCATCGAGAGAAATAGAATATAATTCTGTTGCAAATATATGCTAAAAGCTTGTTGATCTTATTCATTTTCTGAAATAATAATCTTTTTGTTTTTTTTATTTCCAATCATGTTCATTTCTTACCTTTATTGTTTTCTTAAATCCACTCATTTATTCCATGGAACTTGATAAAGGCAGAAACCATCACCATCATTGTTATCACCTGATCTAATTTGGTCCTCTGAGAAATATCTTAATAGTTTTCTGCATGTTATCTCCTTGCAGTTGACTGGGCTGAGTGTCTCCAATGGAAAAGACCAGCTTGTAGTGTTCCATACAAAAGACAACAAAGACCTCATTGTCTGCCTCTTCAGCAAACAGCCAACCCACGAGAGTCGAATTGGAGAACTTGTTGGAGTCCTGGCAAATCATTTCAAGAGGTAAAATTTTATTTTTGTAACTAAAAGGCGAGTTTTGAATACACAAAATGTTTAATCATACCTCTCACTGAATTTGTTTTGTTCCAGTGTGAATATATTATTAATGTCCTTCACAAGGACAAATTAAAACATCCATTTCATAGAAGATGAAATTAGCACCCAACCTTAGCTTCAAGTTCAAGAATGATCCTCTACTTTTCCAGTATCTAGTTTTGCCAACAATAAGGGATTCCCCCTTGGTTATTACATTGCTGCCAATCCAAATCTAATGTAATTCAGTCCAAACAATGGAAGAAGTTACTTTATATTCTTATTGCAACTGCTTTGCGTTTATTCCAAACATAATCAGTTAGTGTGTCTGTCATAACTATAAACAAATTAGGAACAGATTTAAGATAGCATGTAGGTCCATAAAGGTTGAAGAAATTCCCAGGACAGGCAGAAATTGTTATATAAACAATTTTGTCAGAAAACAGCATATTCTAAGAAAATCACTATAAAACAGGATGGTATCTTGGCAAAGGGGATGGGGGGAGTGTTGGAACAATAATATGAGAAATATAAGTTGAAAACATGAGTCAGCTGTTAAGAGTACTTGCTACTTTCCCAGAGGACCCAGGTTCAGTTCCCAGCACCCACAGAGGCTCACAACCATCTGTAACTCCAGTTCTAGGGATCTGATGCCTTCTTCTGGCCTCTGTGGGCACTGCACACATATGGTGTACAGACATATATGCAAGCAAAATACCCGTGCACATACACATAAAAATAATAAATGTTTTTAAAAGAAATATGGACCACAGATTCCCCTGGGAATGATGGGGAAGTGTCAGTAAATAAGCCTAGGCAGGAGAGTAGGTTTGTCAGGTTATTTGTTGAGATGTTGGAAGAGTGGCCATGGAGTCCTGGGACAGTGCCGTCTCCTAATTCGTGTTCTTACTGTGATGTGCTGCCTGCCCCTCGCCCCATTTTGGTGTGAGAACACGGTCACACAACAAAAATCAGTGGCAAATTGTACAGGTGTCAGTTTCTTTTCTTCCTGAAAGACATTCCCACATTCTCAGAAATGCTCAGAGCTCCATGCTAGTGTTCCACCTGTGCACACAAGTTCTACTATCTTTATTTTTGCTGGTAAATGTATACAGTGTAATGTAAGCAGTCTTTATTTGTTTGGACGAGATCTCTGTGTAGACCAGGCTGACTTCAAACTCACAGAGATCTACCTGCCCCGCCTCCTAAGAACACTATTCTTTGTTATTAAACCTTTTATTCTAAGATAAAATGGATTTTTAAATATTTTGCATTTAAAAACTTATATATCTTATTGGTATGCTTAGTGATCATATCATAGAAAAAACAGAAGTTAGAGAATTGATTAAAAAAATTATCATTAAATATGTGGGCTTTTGTGGTGGTTCATCCATATTGTCAGCTTGACTGGACTGAGAGATGCCTAATACCTCAATAAAGCACACTGCTGGATGTCTGTGAGAGCATTCCCAGAGACAGTTTACATGTGGGGCAGTAGCTGAGAAGGAAGAACCTGGCTCTGAGTGTGGCTAGCACCATCCAGTAGGCTGGGGGCCCAGATGAACTCCCTGCATCTGCCAAAGAACTGTAAAGCTAGGAAACATACCAAAGAGGTTAGAATGGAAGGTTATGATGGAAGCCTCTGCAGTAAATGTCCCTAATTCCCACAAGCAGGCTTGTTTTCCTGTCAATATTTAGTCATGGCAAAGCATGAACAATAGAAGAAGTCAGAACTCGTTGTTTTTACTTGAAGACTTGTACTAATGAGTACAGTCAGTTTTGCCTGAGGAACTGAAGTGTTCTTGTCTAGGTCTGGGTTCTTGTTTAGTAAATTCTAACTCGAATTAAATGTCTTCTCCCCATGATGGGGCTGTCTGTGACTCTCTTCTAGCATGCAGATGCATTCTTAGCTGTGTGCCTCCTAATGTAACCTAAGAGAGAATTTGTGATTTCTTCAAAATTCCTAGATGTAAGGAGAAGAAAGCTGACAAAATTGTAGGGCTTTTTTCCAGTTTATTCTTTGTTTTTCTGTCTTATGAGCTTGGAGATCAATTAATAATAAAGTATTACTCTATCTTTCCTAAAATCAGAAGAAATTTCAACTTAGAGATATGATCAACACCCTTATTTGATGAAGAAAAAATATTTTTTTTCTGGTCATTGTCCTGTCTCTTATCATTGTTGAGACCATCACAGTTCACAGTGTGTTGCACAACCATAGTGGTGCGGCATGTAATCTTATTTGTACCTGCATTAATGATGGAAATCAGAGGGCAGAGGGACTGGGTTCTCGACAACTCTTTATTTTCTAGATTTTCTCTAAAGCTTATTCTGAGAAATTCTATTCAGAGGGAAAGCGGCTTAATAACTGTACAACATGTAAGTCCATAGACCGGTGAGGCTGTGACCTTAGAATGTAAGTGTGCCAGAGGAACAAAGGTCTCTCAAGGCAAACTGGGCACCCCATCATGCATAGGCATTTGTATAAGGATTCAGGAAGATCTTGCCTCAGGATGAGAAATAATAATTGGCCCTAGGATCAGTGTCTTTATAACAAATATTGTCCATCTGCTTCCATAGAACATATCCTGGGGCAAATCTCATGAGGTTTGTTTTGTTTTGTTGTTTTATTTGGGGTGGGTTTATTTTGGGGGTTTCTGGTTTTATTTTGTTTTGTTTTTTCAACACAGGGTTTCTCTGTCCTTGGCTGTCCTGGAACTCACTCTGTAGACCAGGCTGGCTCGAATTCATAGAGATTATTAGCCTGCCTCTGACTCCCCAGACCTGGGATTAAAGACTTATGACACTTACGCCCTGCATAAGTATATATAAGAACACAAAAATTTTCACAACCAGTAAGGTAGAATTCACAATGTCTGACATCTAATCAAAGATTGTCAGGCATTCAAATGGCAAGAATACACAACCCAATATTTCAGACATTTATGAGTTAACTTGAGGCAGAAGGCTTAAAGACAAGAGCTAAGTCAATTCAGTAAATTGGTCTTTATCACCATCTTCTTGGTGAGCTGAAGCCAGACAGTTCCCGGCACTTTCTTCCATCAGAGTCCTCAAACTAACCCCACCTCAGTATAGATAAACCTTTCTTCTCACCTCCCGCATTGCTCACTCTACCAAGCATCTGAAGACAGTGAGTGAAGGGGGCTGGGTCATGGACTTGCACCTGCTAAGTACATGCCCTCCCTTGCCCAGAAGACAGTCTTTAATAAAGTGTTTTCTAAAAGGTAACGCTCAGATTATTCAGGGCTAAGGATGTAGTTCAGGACCTCAGATTCGATTCCCAGAACACACATGTGCACAAAAAGATTAGATAACCAGTATGGCTTAAGGATAAACCATTAGAACAGACACCACCCAGAAACACCTGGCAGAACCATGCCAGCTAGTCCTGGCTGTGATGAGAGACAAACTCCACATCTATGTTATAATCCGCATTGGAAGATGGACGTGGTGCCTCGGGCCTGTTATCCCAGAATGTGGGGCACCCCTCCTTCTCTTAAATATGTATATAATAGATACCTCTTGTTGCATTGTTTGTACTTAAGTGGTGGTGTGCATGTTGATGCACCTTGCCTTTTTTCCTCCTAAGACAACATATACAGCTACAGGTATAGGTAGACACATACATAACTGGATCCAGAAAGCCAAGCAGGAAATAGGCAACTCCCCCTGGAGAAGGAACACCTCAACCCTAGGAGAAAGGTGGCATTGAGACTGCTTGCTCACTTACCAACCTTTGGCAGAAAATATGCTGTTGGACGTTTTTCACTTTAATACATGGAAGCTTGTTTTTAGTACTTACAGACACTCTGAATTCCTTCATATGGCCTTCTCCTGATAAAAAAGAAAAGTAGAACAAAAGAACTCTCCAAGCTAATGATATGTCTTGGGGCATTTCTGTACCCTGATCCTCCTGGGACACGTGAAGGCTGTGCTTTCTGAGCCTGTGGAGGCAGGGTTAGCTGCACCAGTCTTTTCACAGGCCTTAAAAAGGGTAGACTTGCCTCTTGGTTGCCATTTCACTCAGCAGTGACTACCTGCTGATAGTGAGGGTTCTGCTCATCAGTAAACAGATGGCGTCATGTTGGCCTTTCTAACACAGGAGTCACCAAAAACTGCAATATTAAGCTGTCAAAGGACCCATCTGCCCTAAGCAGCTGTCCAGGCATTTGCCTGTCTGGGTGCTGGAAACCTCAGTAGAGCCCCAGTCTCAGGCATGGAAAATTCCTTTTTCCTGTCCTGCGTCTACAGTGAAAGCAGAAGTCAGTGCCATCTGCTACCTTTTTCTCACAAGCAGTATGAAGCAGTGTAATATCTGCTTTAATAAAGGGGCCCTGTTGCTAAATTTATCTGGACATTTGACCTGCTTCTCAGATGGAGTTCTCTTTTTTCTTCCCCCCCCCCCCCCGCTTGAACACTCCATCAAAACTGTAAGCATAGCCAGCAGTAGTGGCGCATGCCTTTAATCCCAGCACTCAGGAGGCAAAGGCAGGTGGATCTCTGTGAGTTTGAGACCAGCCTGGTCTACAGAGCAAGTTCCAGGACAATCAGGGCTACATAGAGAAACCCATCTTGAGAAAACAAACAAAAGCATAAGCAGACTGTCACTTTTCAGTGACAAGACAGATAAGTGGCCAGGAGAGAATTAGCCTTATAACCATGATGAGGAAACAAAGAAGAAAGTCAGATCCCTCACTCCCTCTACCACCCCATCCCTGCCCAGCCCCTCCTGCTGTGCCCTATGCCTCTCCTCTCCATGGGAAACATTTTCATGACCCTTGATAGGCATTTTTAAAGTGCTTCCCCCAAATACCTGAATGCTTACAATATAATTTATATTCCAGCTAAAATCCTACAAGTAAAATAAACACAGTTGAAAATAACCAGATTGCCAACCATAGAGGATCTGTTCTTTGCTTGTTTGTTGTTTTTTCAAGACAGGGTCTCACTATGTAGCTCTAACTGTCCTGGAACTTACTCTGTAGACCAGACTGGTCTCAAACTCACAGAGATCCTCCTGCTTCTGCCTCAAAGTGCTAAGATTCAAGATGTGCACACTATGCCCATCTTTTTGTTCATTAACTTTGACCTGTCTCAGTGAAGTATGTGATTACTTCCTTCCACCTCCAGGCTCTTGCCATGTAGCCCAGGTTGACCTCCAATTCAGTCTTCCTCCTCAAATGTTAGAATTACAGCAATGTGTCACCATGCTCATCTTGGACTATTAAAAATTATAATTGTTGAAGTAATCCAGGTTAAAAGTGAGTGATCATGATTCACCTTCCTTTGCTTTCAGTAGAGACCTAAATCCATGGAAACAGGGAAGGAATGAAACTTTCCACAGTGTAGAGATTGGAAATACTGCTTAAACATTGGCCTAGTGACAGAGACGGCCTTCCCTTCTCCTGTGTTATCCCATACGCCTTCCCTGGTTGCCCTATAGGGAGCAGCCCTTCCCTGGTCCTACAATCTTCTCCCCTGCCTTGCTTGAGAGTTCTCCCCCCAGATACACACTTTCATCTGCCTCTAGCCTGACATACCTTGCCTGTGTGTGTTTATTTCACGCACTCTGGCTGACATATGAATCCATGGAACCTCAGAGACTCTGTTTCTACTCTTAACAGCAGTCCCCATGTTCTAAGCAGAACCCGGCACATGGAAGGTTCTCTGTTAATACTAGTTGAGTACTGGTAAGTAGGTAACTGCCACAGATGAGGGCCAGCTGGCAGTAGGATGCCTCTGGCCCCTCCTCACAGACCTGTGTACCTTGCCTACCAAAAGATGGTAACCCAGTCTTCTTCTTCTGTGAAAGACAGAAAGAATCCTTTCACAATGCCCTTCCCTTTATGAATACCGCTTCCCTTATACTATTCATAATATAGCTCTAAGCAATGCACTGCATCCGGGGACTGAGTGATTAGGTATTTCAGATATACAGTCAGCAACTAAAAAGTTTATGAGCTGGAAAAGCCATGGGTGTGCGATATGCTGAGGGTTGCAGCTTCTTGTTCACTTTTCTTTAACAACTAAACAACTAGAAATAATTCCAGACTCTCCTTGTCAGTGAGCTGACAGGATGTAGAGATTCCTGCTCAGATCAGCAGTTTCTTAATAAGTAAAAGACTTTGAAACCACAACTGGCGGCTGTGCACATAAACCAGCTCCCCAGCTTAAAAGCTAAGCCAGGGATTCTAACTACAAACAGGTGGACTGGAAGAAAGAACCCGGGAGGCTCCATGTGACCCCTTTCATGTGAGGACCCCAGGGCTGAAAGATGGCTTCTTAGCTGGGAGCCTTTAAGGATAGATACTAACAGCAGGAGAGATGCAAATAAGAGCTAAAAGAAAAGGCTACTTCTGAAAAGAATTATAACACGAAATTTATATTATAGAAACTGTCTGCTTCAAGAAAATATAGGACATATGGAGGTGAATGAAAGAAAACACTGGATGATAAACAGCTAAAGGTGTTCAGGTGTTCAAGTCAAGCTAAAGATTTTAAAGACATTAAGTCATCATTAAAGTATGTGAAAATAGCAGTTGACATCGCAGAAAATAGATCTAGAAAATAATGATAAAGCAGTTTACGGAGGAGAACAATGATTTAAGGCTTTGTTTTGTTTAATATGTGTCTGTGGGGTGGGAGGAGGGATGCACACGTGGGTTGCAGGTGCCAGAGGAGGCCAGAGGCATCAGATACCCTGGATCAGGTGGCTCAGAGTTGCCTATAAGGAACAAGCTTGAGTCCCCTTCAAAAGCAGAAAGTGCTTTTAACCACTGTGATGTCTCTCCAGCCCCAAGAACAATGATTTAGAAAATGTCAGAGAGTCGAGAACAAAAGCCCACATTCAAATGACAGGCGTACTTGAAAAGGACACAGCTGAGCAAAAGTGATTCTGGATTTTCCCAGATTTAACTATGTTTTTAATTTTGACATCTCTGAAATTTAGATGGGACTTTAAATTGACATATTGCTATAGCTATAACAGGCAATATTTTAGCAACAAAAGAAAAAAAGATGCATCTTATAGGGAGGATCTTATATTCTGTAAAACATGGTCATTTAAAAGTTTAAATTTTCTGTACTGCAAATATTTTACATGGAGATCTAGTGAATGGCTATGTGTTCACATGATGATGCTTTGAATTTAAGGATTAACCCTCTGTGTGTGTGTGTGTGTGTGTGTGTGCGTGCGTGCGTGCGTGCGTGCGTGCGTGTGTGTGTGTGTGTGTGTGTATAACCTAGGATAGGAGAGATTCCCTTATAAAGAATAAAAATATAGGATTGCTTTCACAGCAGCAGTAAATATCTCAATCCCCTGAAGCAACATCTTCAGTCTTTTGAGAGAGAAAGATTAGGGCTCAAAAATTATATGTGCAACCAAGTTGTCATTTGTGTTTAGCGGTCAAATACCTCACGACGTATGTCCCCTCCTGGCACTCTTTGGCAGAGGGGCAGCTATGGTGAGGAATCTAAGGCCTGTCTCAATCTCCGTCTTTTAGCTTCTGTTTCCCATTTTCACTCTCCCCAAGTAGCTCCTTCCATATGACTGGAAATGTTTGCAAATAATTCTCAGGAAAAGTAGGTCATTATCTCAGGGATGTTGTCCAAGAATCCCAGGGAGATGTTCCCACTAGCCTAGTGACTGTAGCCAGAGCAATGAGATTGTCATAGCATGGTGGGACACCTACCTAATGGCAGTCACTTTGACCAGTGAAATAGGTGTTCTCAGAATATCATAGTCTCCAATGCAGGGGTGGGGGGACGAGCAGTTTTTGGGAGAGGATGAGGTTGCATCTAGATAGGATTCTTGGATGTGATGTATGTGAAGCTTGTCCTTCCTACAAAAAGCGGAAATAATGGCCTGGGAAGATGGCTTACTGGATAAAGTGTCTGCTGTGCAAGCATGAGGCCCTGACTTCTCATCCCCTCAGAGCCAGGCACTGGTGTGTACTGGAGGGTAGAGATGGGCAGATCCCCATGTCTTGCTGGCCAGCGAGTCTAGCCCAAATAGGCAACTCCAGATTCATTGAGAAGTCCTGTCTCGGAAAATGAAACAGAAGAAAAGCCTAATGTCAACCTCTAGCCTCCAAATGTGCACATACATGCATACACACACATTACCACTCAGACATATGCAAAGTAAAAATGATCCTAGCCAGGAAAGACAAAATGGTATAGCATTTTAAAAAATTATGAATACATTGAAGCTATAAGAAAGTCCATGGTTAAGTAGATGGTGGTATTTCCGTGCAGTTAAATCAGCACGAACCCATTATGAGAAAGCAATGACAAGCTTCCTCTGTGTGTCAAGGGACTCCCTAAATTCCTCTTTGTTGGCACTGCTTGAGGGTACTTACTCAAAAGGCAAGTTGCAGGCCCCACCCCAGACTGCTAAAGCAGCTCCTCCAGGAATCCAAGTTTACACACAACAAAGTGTGTGCAATGCTGCCTTCTTAGCTGGCAGGAAGGTATCTAGCTGAACAATCGGATGTTAATATGGCCCAACTTGCTGAAGCCATTGTGACAAAAGTAGAATTTTTTTTTTGTTTGGGGGGGTTTGTTTTTGTTGTTATTTTGTTTGTTAGTTTTTTTGGTTTGAGGGGTTTTTGTTTTGTTGGTTTTTGTTTCGTTTGAAGACAGGGTCTTCTGTGTCATCCTGGCTGTCCTGGAACTTGCTATGTAGACCTAGCTGGCCTAGAACTCACAGAGATCCTCCTGCTTCTGCCTCTCGAGTGCTGGGATTAAAGGAGTATGCCACCAAGCCCAGCCAAAAGTAGATTTATTTTTAATGAAACCACTAAATCCTCAAGTTTTAAGTTATTTCCAAGTAAAATGCAAAATAAATATCCCCTTATCTCCTGTAAAGAGAGGCCAGGGAAGGTTTAGAGGGAGCAGGGTAATGGAGGTTAGAAATGCTACTAGGCAGAGGGATCACACAAACCAGGCTTTGTCTGTGACATCTGCTCGTCTCATAAGGAGGTGTCAGTCATCCTAAATAATGGCTTTTAGTTGCTCTAAGAAGTTCGCAGTGGGACCCCACCTGCCTCTTCCCAGATAGGAAACCCCATGTGCAAATAGCAGGCTTCCACATAACAAACTCAAGCTATTTATACATATGTTCAGAGCCATCTGTGGTAACAAGAGCACAGAGAGAAATTTTAAAGGTTTTCTGTGTGACTAAGCCAGGGCCCAAATCAAACAGTTGTGATTGCTGTCTCCTGTGAGCACTGAACCAGATCTACTTTCCCCCTCTGCACTGTGGACCCTGAGCCACCACCTTCTGGAACAGAGCTCCCTCTAGGGTGCAGGGTACACAGGCTTCCTCCTTTGTACCTGCCTTTATGTTGGAGGCTTCCTAAGGGCATTTTTGTGCCGATCAAAGCTATTTATTTGCTTTGTGACGTGTCCATCATCGCCTTTCATGTTGAAAGAATTAATCCCAAAGTACATCTTTTCAGCCTCTCCACAGGTAGATAATGTACATTTAGAATAGTCATATTAGTTTTTGAAAGGCCATAGCACTGAACTTTACAATGTAGGTCAAAATGGAGATACTGAGGTATTCCCAAATTCACCAGATAATTAGTGGATAATCTCCTGGTTTGTGCTATCTGTTTGATTTTTTTTTCTAACGTGAATGTCAGCTATAACTCTAATGGGATTTTTAAAAGCTTTCTTAATGTGTTTATTTCGGGTTCTATGAGCTCTGTTGGGATCAGGATTTTATGTAATCAGGTGTGTTATCTGCAGTAAAGACTGTTCCATTTTCATGCCATCACTCAACATGCATTCACAGAACACCTACCACTGGACCTCATGTTGTGCAAGGGAGTGGGCATACATAAAGATGGACTATTCAAGTCCATTTTCTTTAAACAGCTCTTAATCTTAAAACAAAGACTTCAGCCAAGTGTCCAGTTGCAGGGTGGGTCAAGATTGTCCCCCAGAGAAGGGAGCAGAAGGCACAATCTTGGTGGAGGTTCAGCTCCTAGTACATTTGGTGAACTGAGTGATTACAAAGATTCAAAGAAATACAATTAGAAGAGATGAGCCAGAGCTTATTAAATCCTGCATCTATGCATTTGAACTTTCTCATATAAATAATGGGGAGATAGCAACATAAACCTGGAGGGTGGAGAGATGGATCAGCAGTTAAGAGCATTTGTTGCTCTTGCAAAGAAGAGGACTTGGGTTTAGTTCTCAGCACCCACATGATGGCTAGCAACCATCTGTAGCTTTAGTTTCTAGGGATCAGACACCATCCTCTGGCCTCTGCAGTGATACACAGACATACATGCAAGGAAAATATCCATACATATAAAATGAATATAAACACATCTTTAATTCTCACACACACACACTATATGCATATAATGAGACAAAGCCTAATTACACAGATATTATCCCAAAGCACTACTTAAGAATCAAAGTGCTGACTTCCTGAGCCCAGGTCTGCATACATGGCAATGGATGCAGGAAGGGAAGTCACGTTGCAGTCTTTAAAGTGGGTGCTGTGCTTGATTTAAGAGCTGCTGTACAATCTGAAGTGGGGCAATTTGTCAGAAACAATTCACTAATGTGCATTGTGCATGGTTGACATTGTGCTGTATACTTGAAAATTGACAGAGGTTAAATTCATATATATTTCCCCCTAACAGATTTTTAAGGAATGTTCAAGTTGGAGAAAACTAAGGCTTTTTAGTTAATTTAGTCTTGTAAGAAATTATAGCAGAAAATATATTATACTCAGACTTGTGTCTCTCTTTTATTTATAATGATCAGGAAAGGGCATCCTTCTGTGAGGTGTTGTGCTCTCGAGGCACAGAAATCCATATAACCATCTCCAAAGAACAGTAGCAGACACGGGTATGCTTACCGAAAGTATTGACTTACATTCTAGGTCATGTAGATCCCCAGTCTAGAAACCAGCATTTTATGCTTTCCAAACCAGATTTGAAACTATAAAACAGATGGAAAAGTCCACAGGTTTTCATGTTCTCTGTGGGAATTTTAGTCTAGCTGAATTTGAAAGTCTTTTAGTCATTACTTATTTGATATTTGGTATTCTATCAAATCTGCCCAATAAGTACCTCATCTAACTTACCAGATGTACCTATTTGCCTCCAAAAAAAAACCTCTTTTGATAGGTTTGCAACTATTTAATTTGAAAAAGTGGCAGCTGATAACTTTGGGATATTTATTTATTTATTTATTTGGTTTTTGAGGCAGAATCTCTCCTGGGTGTCCTGGAACTCAATATATAAACCAGGCTGGCCTTGAACTCACAGAGATTCACCTGCCTCTTCCTTCTCAGATTAGGGTGGTTAAAGGCATTTGCCACCACAGCTGGTTGGGAGATTTCTACAGAGCTCTACATGACCAATTTTTATTTGTTCTCGTAACAGTAGTTTAAAACAGCCTATTCCAGGCCGTGATGCTCCAACAGGAAGTAGGAGGAGACAAGGGGAGAAAGAACAGAGTCTGTGTACCAGCTGCCAAGTACACTAGGAGGGGAATCCGAGGGACAGCAGGAGCAAGAGACTGAAAACTAGGTTGAAAGTGAGCAAGAGTCTGGAGGTGCCCAGCTCTGATAGTGCACCCAACAAAAACCACTTTGATAAGTATGCAAATCTGGCAAATTTGGCAAACTTGGTCATTCAACAGACTGAAACTTTGATGAATTTATCATTTGACAAGTTTCCTTTTATTTATGAATGGGTTTCTGTCACCTAGATCCAAGAAAATCCTAAACTAATGAGTCTTGGGAAAATAACAAAAGCAAGGAAAGCAGTGTTGTTTGTGGGATGGAGACAGGAAGACGTCATTGTTCAGAGCAAATGGTATCATCTTATCCACTAAGAGATGTTTAAAGCTGAGCATAAGCACTAAGGGGAATGAATGTAAAGCCCAGCTAAGAAAAACAAGGACAGCTGGGTGCTTTATTAGTTCAGACCTCCAGGCCAGATGACTCACATCAGAAAACACAGGGAGGCATGTCCAACGGAACCTCCACCTTCAGAAACTGATCAGCTGTCAGAAAGACTAGGCCCAGATAATGAACACAGCTGAAGATATGCCTGGTTTTGCTAATGTGAAGAAAGATCCCAAAATGACAAGTATATTAGCTGGGTATGGTAGCACACACTTGTAAGCCTGGCGTTTGGAAGGCTGAGGCAGGAGGATCATAAGTTAGAAGTCAGGCTGTATTACATAACAAGTTTCAGGAAATCCTTTGTAGCTATGTAGCAAGCCCCTATCTCAAAATATCTAGAGTAGGGTATACAGATCAGTGGCAGACCACTTGGCTGGCATGCCCAAAGCCCTGGGTCTGCAATCCAACTTCCATTTTTTTAAATTACAATTGTTGAACCTAATATAAAATTTTCACAGATTTCTAAAATAGCCATAATCTTAAAGTTTTAGGGTAAGAAAAGATATAAAAATCGGTCTAAGCATGGTGAGAATCAACTGAAAAAGGCCCACATGACACTCTTCAGAAACTTGAATATAGTACTACTCACGGAATTTGCCAAGGACACAGCCCCGGAAGAATGGCTTACACTGTGGAGGGCAGAGTCCAGATTCAGAACATCTTGTCAGGCTAGAACAATTTGGAAAAAAAAATCACAGCAAAGTAAATGTGAAGTTCTGCCTTTAGACACAGTATGTCATGTGCACGTGTGGAATAGGAAAGCCTGTGGGGTCATGTGTGTCCCCAAGACTCTAGTGCTTATGATTCTGAGTCACACACAGCTTTGGATACAGATAGGAAACCACTAGAGACAAGAGCAAAAGACATACCAACTTTTCTTGCTGAATTTTCATAGAGTAAAGGTGCAGACATGGTTAGAACATTGATACGGGCTCACTTGTCCCCACATGCTGTGCACTCTTGGCCTCATTCTCTGTAGGTACCAGCTTTTCTGTATAGTCCTGTGCCTTCCTTTGAAAGATAACAGCAATTCTTCACTTGAGCTTCTCTTTCACACGTTATTCCAACTTCCCTTTCTGTGGTGTCTGAAACCAAAGAACTGACAGAAAAATGTTTTTTGCATTTGATTTTTTTTAAATTTGAGCATTTTTTTGTATGAGTGTCTTGCATACAGGTATGCCTGTGCACTGTGTATGTGCCTGGTACCCTCACAGGTCAGAAGAGAACATCAGATCCCCTGGAACTGGAGTTAGACAGTTGTGACCAGCCGTGTGGGTGCTGGGAATCCAACATAGGTCCTCTTGAACAGCAGCCAGTCATCCTAATCACTGAGCCATCTCTCCAGCCTTATATTTAATATTCTTTATCTTGAGTCTTCTTTTAAACTTAGGTCCAAAGAAAGGAATGTCAATTTTTCTAAAATTGTCATGCATTTTTTAATCATGGGAAAATTATTCAATTGTTGCGAGATTATTTTAGATTTAATTATTTCTTCCAAAAACAAAGCAACTAGTTAACCAATAAATTCACAAAGTTTTCATAATGGAAAAAAAATCAGCTTAATTTATGGTAAGACAGAATCATTGGAAAATGAAGCAAAGTGTTAGATCTGGTCTCAGGGGATAAGATGTGATGTCTAGACTGTCCTAAAAAATGCAAAGATGAAGCTGGGCATGGTGGTACACACCTTTAATCCCAGCACTCGGGAGGCAGAGGCAGGTGAATCTCTTGTGAGTTCAAGGCCAGTCTGGTCTACAGAGAGAGTTCCAGGACAGCCAGGGCTGTTACACAGAGGAGAGAGAGAGAATATATCTGCTTGGTATAATGAGAAAGAACTGTATGTGTGAATGGAAAGGACTGCAGGTGCACAGCACTGCATGACTCACAGGTTCTTGTCAGGAGGAATATCAGGAACAATTTACTAAAAGATATATGATCTTACTTGCTAACCAAGACAAATGAAAAACCCAAGCCCAGCTTCACTAAATTATGTCATTCAAATTTAGGAACGTTCATATCCAAGCCTTCTTTGACTCATGGCAATTCTTTGCCTTCTCTGTTTATCAAATGCATTGAACTAACGGAACCAACAAGACTGAGATTTGATGGGAAATAGGCATCATAGTCTCTGGTCCTGACTGCCTGGTGACTACCTGTGAGTCTTGAGCTCATCAAATATTATGTCCCAAGGTTTATCCAAATGGTAAAATAGTTGTATTAGCTGTGTATGCCTTTCATCCCAGCACTTAGTCAGAAGTAGGCTAGTCTCTACATAAAGAGAGCCTATCTCAAGAAATTTGTTTGACTTTTTTTTTCTTTCATTTTTTGAGACAGGGTTTCTATGCAGCTTTGGAGCCTGTCCTGGAACTTGCTCTGTAGACCAAGCTGGCCTCGAACTCACAGAGATCCACCTGACCCTGCCTCCCGAATGCTGGGATTAAAGGCGTGCACCACCACCACCCAGCGATTTATTTTATGTGTACATTTTTTTAATTTATTTTATGTGTATGAATGCTTTGCCTGCATTATGTATGTGTACCAAGTGCATGTGTGGTGCCTGAGAAGGCCACAGGGAAAGTGTAATCCCCTGGGGCTGGAGTTACAAATGGTTGTGAGCCACCATCTGAGTGCTGATAACTGAACCCTGGGCCTCTGGAAAAGGTACCAATACTCTTAACCGATGAGCCATCTCTCTGTCCCCTGTTCTTTCATTTTAAAAATGCATGCATTTCTATTTGCAGTATGAAAAAAATGGAAATGGGTTTTACAAAATGTGAATATACTTTAAAAAAATGTATGTATGGGTGTTTTTTCTGCGTGTGTGTCTGTACACCATGTGGATATAATGTCCTCAGAAGTCAGAAGATAGCATCAGGTCCCCTGGGACTGCAATTACAGACAGTTCTGAGCTACCATATGGGTGCTAGCAATCAAACTTGGCTTCTCTGAAAGAGCAGCCAGTGCTGTTAACCACTGAGCCATTTATCCAGCCCCCATGAATATACTTGATACTGCTGAAATGTACGGTTTTTAGTGATTTAGATGAGAAAAGGTAACATACAAGTCAGTGCTAGTTAGTTAGCACCATAGAAACAAGAAAAATTTATGTATATTTACATGTATTTATTTATATTTCTTTCTTTAGCTCAGTCACATCTCAGACACCGTGTCATATGTGGGAATAAAAAAACACTGCTTTTTCCATTTAACATGGTCTACCAAGGGGAAAATGTATAATTTGTAACAAGTTTGTACGAGAATAAAGAAGTTAGTTTAAAGCACAAAGGTCAAGCCAGGTGGTGGTGACACACGCCTTTAATCCCAGCACTCAGGAGGCAGAGGCAGGCGTATCTCCTGTACTGTTCAAGTACAGTCAGGTATGTCCTGTACTGTTCAAGTACAGCCAGGGATACGTAGAGAAACCCTGTCTCAAAAAACAAAAAAACAAAAAAAAAATGTCTTAGTGAGTTGGAGAAATGGCTCAGTGGTTAGGAACACTGGCTTCTCTTCCAGGTTCAATTCCCAGCACCCACATGGCAGCTCACAACTGTCTGTGACTCCAGTTCAAGGGGATCTGACATCTTCACACAGACATACTTGCAGGCAAAACACCGATACACATAAAATTATATAAATAAATTATTAGGGGGGAAAAACACAAAGGTCAGAGCACAACTTTAGTCAGGCCTGAGAGAACTTAGGAAAACTTTAGGAAAAGGTCATCAAAGAGAATTTTGTTTGTGCATGTTCCTAAAAATAATCTCTAAAGCATAGGCTTCTATTCAGGGCAGAGTTGCTGGAGGAAGATTTCTGTTTACCCTCCTTCCTAACACTGAAGACAAGTATATGAAGCAATGGCTGTTACAGCTAGATATCTGGAAGTGAAGGACAATGGCTGTTACAGCTAGATATCTGGAAGTGAAGGACAATGGTCCCTGAACACGGAAAATGAGAGTGGATCCTGTAGCTGCCCCAGCTTCCGGCTTTGAGAGGGCAGCCAGGCCGTGGCTTGGCGGGGAATGTTAGCAGAGTGGGACTGTGAGTGGGACTCTGACAGAAAGGAGAGATGCCCAGAGGAGGAACTGCAAGGGTTCCTCGTGAGTTATGGACTGCTCAGCATAGGGAGATAACAGAAGTACCCAAAGATGAAGAAAGGACAGTCCAAAAGATGTGAGGTGCCCAGGCCCAGTACTCTCAGACAGTGAAAGCAGTGCCTGCCCCGACAGTGAGACTGGGACATCTGTAACAACCAGTGGGGCAGCCGGGCGGTGGTGGCGCACGCCTTTAATCCCAGCACTCGGGAGGCAGAGGCAGGTGGATCTCTGTGAGTTCTAGGCCAGCCTGGTCTACAAGAGCTAGTTCCAGGACAGGCTCCAAAGCTACAGAGAAACCCTGTCTCAAAAAAAAAAAAAAAAAAAAAAAAAAAAAAAAAAAAAAAAAAAAAAAAAAAAAAAAAAACAACCAGTGGGGTATTGAATGTTAGACACAAAGGGGTATTCCTTTAGCAGTAGCAACTAATAGACTCTAGACCAAATACAACTGTGATCTCCTCTAACAAATATTAACACAAACACCCAAAGAACTAAATTATTTACAAATAACCTAATCCATAAAAAAGCCCCCAAAAAAAGTATGAAATATAAAATTTCCTAGCACCAAGTTCACAATTTCTGCATTATGATTCCAACCAAAAAGTCTTAGGCTTGCAAAAAAAAAAAAGTACAAGTTGTTATGAGAAGAAACAGCAAAGGAATTGACCTAAACTACCATATACTTTAGACACCACCATCAAGGACATAGAAGTGATGATCATGTTTAACAAAAAGGTAAAATCGGAAAATATCAAAAGCAAAAAAGCAATGGGTGAGTTAAGAATGCACTCAGAAATGAAACGCAATGAATCTGAAGACCTAACAGTAGTACTGTCCAAAGTGAAGCACAGTGAGAAAGTGGGATCTTTAAAACAAATGGATCACCAACTGTGAAATGACTTCAGATGGCCAAAAAGCATGCAAATGAAGTTGCCAGTGGACCAGGAAGAACAGAAAGATAAGTGACTAAATAATGGCTAAAATTTTCCAACTTTAGTGAAAACTTTATAAATCACAGATTCTAAAAGTTCAATGAAACTCAGACACAAAAATAATAGTGAAAAGTATATCACAGTGAGGTTTCTCAAAATCAGTCATTTAAAGTAGTCTTAAAAGGAATCAGATGCAGACACATTGCACACAGAGGAATAAAGATGAAGATACTGACAAGCATCATTGAAACACTGTAGGCAAGAACAATAGAGTAACATAGTTAAAGCACTTCCATAATAAGCAAAAAATGCTAGCATGTTTTATAAAACACCCTACCTGACATCAGAATGCACTTGCTTGTTTGCCAACATAGACTATAGTGTTATGTCGTGGTTATAAAGATTATGAAAGGTTTCTAGGTCCCTATCCTCTTGAAATCAAGTTAGAAATCAGTAATGAAGAAATCTTTGAAAAGCCCACTTTTTAAAAATGGAAGTTGGGCTAAAGATGACTCAGTGGGAAAAGCCTCTGTTATGCAACCATGAGGACCAGAGTTCAAATACGCAGGACCCTCATTATGAGGGTAGGAGTGTCAGAAGATGACTCAGCCCTGGGGTGCTTTCAGCCAGTCTGCATTCAGTCTCTGAAGCCATGTTGTGGAGAAGATTGACTCCACAAGTTATCCTCTAACCTCCAGGTGTGTGCCATAGTTTGGGCACACATACATACACATACACACAAAATAAATAAGTAAATATCAAAAAAATTAAGCTGGATACAGTAGTGCTAATCTCTAATCAATACACGTACAGCAAGTCTGTAGGCAGAGGTAGGAGAAAACCTGGAAGGTCACCAGCCAGTGAGCCTGATGTGTGCAACTGTGAATAAGAGACTCTGTCACAAACAAAGTGGAGAACAAAGACCTGTGCTGAGGTTGCCCACACTGACTACACGAATATGCACACACAAATTTACACACACTAAATATACATCATGCACACACATTTAAAAAAAGGAACTAGAGCAGTGGTTCTCAACCTTCCTAATTCTGCGAACCTTTAATACAGTTCCTCATGTTGTGATGACCCCAACCATAAAACTATTTTCACTGATACTTCAAAACTAATTTTGCTACTGTTACTCCAGCTCTAAGGGATACAATACCCTATTGTGACCTCCATAGGCACCTATACACGTGCACATACCCACACACAGACAATTAAAAATAAGATAAATCATAAAAACAAAATAAATAGCATTTTTAAACAAAAGACAAATGACATTCTCCAAATTAATCCATGGGTCAAGGAGGAAATTAAAGTTAGTATTTTGAACTACACGAAAATGAAAAACATGCCAGGCGGTGGTGGCGCACACCTTTAATCCCAGCACTCAGGAGGCAGAAAGGCGGATCTTTGTGAGTTCGAGGCCAGCCTGGTCTACAAGAGCTAGTTCCAGGACAGGCTCCAAAGCTACAGAGAAACCCTGTCTCAAAAAACCAAAAAAAGAAAAAGAAAGAAAAAGAAAATGAAAAACATTTCTTTTTTTTTTCTTTTTTTTAGTTTTTCAAGACAGTGTTTCTCTGTGTAACAGTCTTAGCTGTCCTGGAACTCGCTCTGTAGACCACACTGGCCTCAAACTCACAGAGATCCACCTGCCTCTGCTTCCCGAGTGCTGGGATTAAAGGTGTGTGCCACCACCACCTGGCAACATTTCACTTTCATGTAATGCTGCTAAAGCAATACTTAGTGGAAATGTATATCACTAAATGCCTAGATTAGGAAAAAGAAAGAAAAAATCTCAATGACCACAGTTTCTGCTTTAAAAAATTAGAAAATCCAAATAAATTAAACCAAAGGAAGTAAGAGAAAAGAAACAAAAACCACAGCAGGAATCAATGACAATAGAAATCAGAAAATGTAGCAAAAAATAGAGCCATGTAGTCACACTGGTGAGAGGAATCAGAAAGCAAGCTCCCACAGGGTGTGATGGCGCACACCTTGAATCTCAGCACTCAGGAGGTAGAGGCTGGTGGATCTTTGTGAGTTCAAGGCCAGCCTGGTCTACATAGCGAATTCCAGGACAGTCAGGACTATGGAGAGAAACCCTGTTTCAATAAAAAGGAAAAGAAAGCAAACTCCCAGTGTCTGGTATCCCAATAGCTGATATAAGTGCTACACATTTCAAGCACTTGGGAGGCAGAGGCAAATCTCCATGAATTTGGGACCAACCTGGTCTACAGTCAGGACTACACAGTGAGGGCCTGTCTTTAAAAAAGAAACAAAAGCAAAAAGCCACATACTGTATATCTGTCTATTCATTTATCATTTACAGTTAAAGCACTCAAACGCCTATCTTCTTAAAATGTATTGTATATTATCATAGTCTGCATTCACCCTAGTGTAAGTATTCATTCTAGTGTATGGTAGCATACTAAAACCTCTTATCCCTACCTCACTCTTTAATGACACAGATTAGGTTGGGCATGGCAAATGTTTTGAGAGAGATGATGGTTTTATGAGTATCTGCACATCTCAAAATGTATCAAATGGTATAGTTTAGAACTTTGGAATTTAGCTTCAATAAAGCCAAAAATAAAAGCTTCTGGGATCTTGGGTACAGGGAGGTCTACCCAGGTAGGACAGGACAGTGTGTTGTGGTAGAAAGAAACAGCATGACAAAACCAGAAAGAATATATTTAGAAATAGCCTGGCTGTGTTCTGAAAACAGTGAGTCATCCTTGGTGGCAAGATCAGAGGTTATAGGAAGGAACGTGGCCAGGAACACTAGAAAGACATCTAGGCTTAGCCATGCAGTCAAGGAACTTGAAGGTAGTGTAGATGAGCTTGAATTTATGCCAGAATCACCAAGGAGAGAAAATACAGAGAAAGGAGAAACCGAGATAGAACCATAGGCAACACTTAAAGACAATCAGAAAGGGAAGTAATATCTCAAAAGAAAAGGAAGACATGCCCAGCCTGGAGGGACACACACACACACACGGAATAACAGATAATTGATAGGCAATAATAGAACTGTGGTATATGTGACTTGTTAAGTTAACTAAATGTACCTGAGTGATTGAAATTGATTTAAAAGAACGGAAAAAGAGGGAAAGAAAGGGAAAAGAACAGGTATTAGCCTCTCTGTTCTGAATTCTGTGATGCAGACTCACAAGTTTAATTTTTATATTGTGCAAATTCAGGAAAATCTGCTCTAGGTGTGTGATCTGTAGGCGAGAAGCTGCAAATGAGGTGGGAGCAGTGTTCTAAATACAGCCAGCTGATGCTAGCTAGGTTCCAAATAAGCAAGGCTCTGTGCCATGTTAAGGGAAAACAGGCATTCCGTAGCTGAACAGTGGCAAACCCCGAGAAGAGGCAGCAACATTTTCAGGCCTTAAAACACATCTGGGAGTCTTGACAGCCCATCTGTCATGAGGCTCACATCTTGTGTGACCCTGATTTAGCTGCAGTTTAATGGAGCTCTTATGGGTTTTTAAAAAGAAAAAAGGAAAATCACCAAATAACGTGATATACATATATGTGTGGGATTCCAAAGCCAAATCCTGATATCTTTATAAGTCCATGCTCTCTGATGGCTACCTCTAGGGTCTCTTTGAAACCTGTTTCTGAATTTTGAAAGTTTCATCTATTGCATTCTTCCTTAGACTTTTCAACTCTCACTAGTAGACGGTAAATCCGAGGCATCATTGTGTGTGATTGTCCCCAGAGTCCTTGATAAATAGATATATCATTGTTAAACAATAGTTGTGTATTCAAAAGAGAAAAATCCAAACCAGAAGTACAACTTCAACAAAAAAGAAAGGGTTAAAAATCAATTTCTGGGCCCTGACAGATCTAGATGAGTTGCTAGATATTAATAACCTATTATCTCACTCTGAGTCACATAGCCTTTCTGAAAGAGAGGTAGCAGGAACTAAAAGCTGATATTAGATTAAGAAACTATAATGGTCGTGCAGTGGTGGCGCACACCTGTAATCCCAGCACTGGGGAGGCAGAAACAGGTGGATTTCTATGAGTTTGAGGCCAGCCTGGTCTACAGAATAGGTTCTAGGACAGCCAGGGCTACACAGAGAAACCCTGTCTCGAAAAAACAAAAAAGAAAGAAAAAGGAAGGAAGGAAGGAAGAATAATGTTGGATATGGTGGCTCATACCTGTAATCCCAATAATTAGGAGGTTGAAGCAGAAGGATCACAAGTTTGAGACCACTCTGGGCCACAAAACAAGACCCAATACCGTAAAGAAAAGAAACTAGGATGTGACCTACCTCAGCAGCATATCTGAAGCTTGCAGACTACCACTGTATCTGGGCAACTTTTGATATGCATCAGAGAATTGTCCTTAAAATTATCGCCTTTTCCTAGCAGAATTAGAGTTAGAAAGTCACAGTTGTCCTCAGACAGGCCTGGCCGGTGTCTGTAATGTGAATTTCTAAATGTGCCATCTTTTGTGCACCTCCTCTACACAGAGGAACAAGAATGTCTGGAGGCCCAGGTGCCTTTAAACATGTAGCCTTGTGGTTTAAACACTTATCCTCAGTCATTGTGCTTGGTACCTGAGTAGCAAACAGGCCAGGAGAGCAGCTGGCAAGTGCTACAGTATGCTTTAGGAAGACAGCTACTTTGAGAGTTTCCCCTTCCTTCTCCCTGATCTACCTAAAAAGGGAGAATTTTATTGCAGTTTTATCCCCAGGTTCGATTAGTGGGTTCTCTACAGTGGGTTAAAAGGAAGCACGGGGAAGGCCGGTAGTGGCTTTCAGCTTTCTGAAGACCTTGGTTTTGCAGAAGTTCACTGTCTTCACATCTCACATCTCTCACGTGAGAGCTTTAGTGGACTGCAACCCAAAATCACAAGGTAGTGCAGGTGATATACAGCGCAGGGACCCCATCACCATGGGGATGCTAACACCATGGGCAGATGCCACTAGAGAGTCATCCTGGGAATTCTGGGGACTGCATGATGAGTTTATCCCTAACCCCCTCAACCTAGCACTCATTTCTCTGATGAGCAGGATCCAGGCAAACTCCAAAGAAGAAACAGGAATCCTTAAGGAAAACAATCAGGAGAAGCTGACCCCACCAGAAATGATGGAAGAAGGCTTTGGGATTTACCCACTAAAGTGGAAAGTGGTACCCACTTACCAGAGAGGCTACCATGTCCCTGATAGATTATAACAGCAAGGTTAGTTTTCATTACGTCCTCCTGAGAGTATTCCTTTCCTTGTTGTGTGTTATTCTATATGTATACTCCATTTAACTTACTTGAACAAAATTTAATATAAGTCAAAGGACTTATAATAAAACACCCTTAATTTCTATTGGACTCATCTAAAGCTTTCACCAGTAAGTAAGTGAAAGGGTACAAAACAGGTCTGGGAATATAGCTGAGACAGTAGAATGATGGCCTAGCATAATAAAGCCCTAGGTTTGATCCCCAGTACTACCCAAACCTGGCATGGTGATACACCTGTAATTCTAGAATTCAGGAGGTAGAGGCAGGATGATCTGAAGTTTAAGGTCATCCTCAGCTACATAGTGAATTTGAGGCCAGGTGGGATATATGTGTCAAATAAAAGGGGTAGAGGGCAGCTAGATGGTTCAGAAGGTAAAGATGCTTGCCACTAAGCCTGAAAATCTGAATTCAATCTCCACAATGAGTTGTAGACCACAGCTGCTTGTTCATTTCCTGGCCACCCAGACCGGAAATAATCACACAGAAACTATATTAATTGCAGCACTGTTTGGCCAATAGCTTAAGCATATTTCTAGCTAGCTCTTACATCTTAAATTAACCCATTTCTATTTATATTTGACTACAAGGCTTGTGGTTTACTGTACCAGCACGCAGGCGTCTTTCTCCTCCAGCAACTACATGACTTCTCCCTTATTCTGCCTTCTTTCCTCCTCTGTCTGCTTGAAATTCTTGCCTTGCCTTACTCAGTTCTGTTCACAGCATACAAAGGGGAATCCTGCATCAATGAGTGAGATAGAGAACAATCAAGGAAGACCCTTGATATCAACTTCAAGCACTTACACATGCACTCATACATATACATGTGTTTATAATACATGTGAATTTGAATACATATATGCTCATAACCACACTATACATACATACATATGGTGCAGAGAGATACAAAATAAATAAGATGTAAGAATTTGTAACCCCAGGTGTCTGACTCATGAATTTTTAATTTTAAAAAATTGAACTACATGGGCAAGGTCAGTTAAGAGTACTGGGATTGGAGCTACTGGAAGGACATTTGACCTGTACCAAAAGGAGCCTTGGATTTAGATGCGTGCCCAGTACATGTAACAGAAAGTGCGCACTGGGATCAGGAAGTGCTAGAAGCGGGCTAAAGATACAGGTTAGTGGTATCGTGCATAAGATCACTTGCCAAGCATGCCTAAGACCCCAGAATCTATCCCTAGCACCACCATAAAGAAAGGAAAAAAGTCTGGAGGGAAAGTAGGAATGCTTTTAAATGTCCTCAGTTAAGAAAATGGAGAATGGCCGGGCAGTGGTTGCGCACACCTTTAATCCCAGCACTCAGGAGGCAGAGGCAGGCGGATCTCTGTGAGTTCGAGACCAGCCTGGTCTACAAGAGCTAGTTTCAGGACAGGCTCCAAAGCTGCAGAGAAACCCTGTCTCGAAAAACCAAAAAAAAAAAAAATGGAGAATGAAAAAATCAGTTTCTTATAGTCTCTTGTTGATAGAGCAAAACTTAAGAATGTTATTTGATGTAATCAAGATAACAAACCAGACAGTGGTGGTACGTACCTCTGCAGAGGCAGGCAGATCTCCGAGTTCAAGGTCGAGACCAGCCTGGTCTACAGAGAGAATTTCAGGACTTCCAGCACTACACAGAGAGACCCTGTCTCAGAAAGAAAAAAAAAAAAAGGAGGGAGGTGGGGTGGATACATTGGTTAAGAGGTGATTATTAATAATAGAAGCCCGTCTGTCATCAAAGGAACCCACTGGGTGATAGGCAACATTGACAGATAAAGAGCATCATCTATGTGCAGCATACTGAGTGGAGTTAACCATGAGAAGGATTAAAATAGATACAGCTTAAAACCAGTAGGAGAGAACGTAGCAATGGGTCAGGTACTTGCTTTTCATCTGCTTCCACACCCTATGTGGGTTCCTTTGCTAAGCTAGTAAGGTAATGGTTTTAATTGCCTCAGCAAAATCACATATACTGAATGTCAAGAGGAAATGCTTTCTGATAACCCAAAATTAATTCAATGGGGGGAAAGAGGTTGAAAGTATTATTTCTTCACAAGTTTATAAAGAAATTTCATTGAAAAAATATTCTAGAAGGTGCTAGTTGACATGCTACTAATGTCAGAAGAAAGGTCTAATTCCTTTCTTGACCTAAGGACATTTCAATATTTCTAATTTAAACCCTATTCTTTGTTCTGCCATCTTCTAGAGAAGAGGGGATTACTCATCTGAGACCCCCAGAGTTTAGTTTTCTGGGACATTTGGCAAACCTAATGGAATCAAGAGTTCCTGGGCTTGGAACAGGAAGCAGTTAATCAGGAACATTAAGAAAGTCCCAGCAAGGGCTAGGCCATAGGGAAGTTGCAAGTATTGATTAAGCTAAAGCTTTGTGATCTATTTATTGACTGCCTTTTTTTTTTTTTTTACCAAGTGTTCTTTCCCCACCTATCCTAATCCTACCCCCTTCCCTCCTGATACCCTCTCTCCAGCCCAGCTAGCCCTCTCTCTAATGTACCTATGCAAGCATGGGTGGTAGAAAGACCCTACAGAGCCAAGCAGAGTGGCACACTCATGTGTTCCCTTCGTGCAGGAACTCAGGCAGGGGGAGAGCGACTTTGTGCTTTAAAAAAATCCCTTTTGGGTCTTTTCTGAGCACTGTTTCATCAGGGGCTGTTCTCAACATGGGTTCTCTCCTGCTGCCCTCTCAGCCTTACTGTCCCTGACTGTGGTCTCTCCTGCTGCCCCCTCAGCCTTACTGTCCCTGACTGTGGTCTCTCCTGCTGCCCTCTCAGCCTTACTGTCCCTGACTGTGGTCTCTCCTGCTGCCCTCTCAGCCTTACTGTCCCTGACTGTGGTCTCTCCTGCTGCCCCCTCAGCCTTACTGTCCCTGACTGTGGTCTCTGCTTCCCCTTTTGCTCAAGTTTCTCCTCCTACTTTAGCCAGCCTGCCTTTTCCAGCCTTGGTTATCCCCATCTCCTCTCCCTTACCTTACTCCCTAACAGCAGGTGTGGGTACTGGATGACTTCATGGATAGTATACACAGTATTAATAGACATGTATATGTATGTGCATGTAAGTGTGCATATATGTGTGCATGTATGAGTGTATGTGCAGGTGTACATGTGTGTGTGCACTTGTGCATTGTGCACATACATGTGTTCATGTGTGTGTTCATCTGTTTTTAAGTGTTAGAAACAATATTATGTTAAAAATACACCCAAGTTCCACTCTAACTCTTGAGGAGTTAACTTGATACCAGATATCCTAAACTTTGGCATTACAGAATCCATCCAAACACAGAGAATCATGTCACAGTGTGATTTCATACCACTGTAGATTTCCTTGAATTTGACAGCAGTGGCTTTGAAAGCAGGATGTGTTAGAGGAGCCTTAGAATGTATGGTGGTATGGCTTTACAGTGTTAAGAGGATTAGAAGGAGGAAGTGGCCTTGCTCCACATTTTATAACCAAGGAAGCTTGATTAGATGATCAAAGACTGATTAAAGGATAGAGTGCTTCTGATCTGTTGTTCATCCTTAGCAATACCATAAAAATAAAAAAGAAATAGTTGACAGGAAGAGGACAGAAAACTCCTTGGGGGCCACCAAGTCCTGGGTGCTGGTAACTGCAGTAGCATTGGGGTGAGGGATTCTGGCTTGTTCAGCGTTGGTCAGATGTAAGTGAAACTCATCTCTGGCTGCTTAATTACAGCTGTGTGCTTAAAGACCTCCAGAGGAAGATAGTCCACATTCCCTTGGTGATCTGTTTAATGTCTTTAGTATCCCAGGGAGCTTGGGGAACTCTGGTCCTTTTTCAACCCCAAATTCCCCTACTCTGCTTTATTCTGGTTCTCAGGGACTGTGGGAATAGCTGTCCAACCCAGTGACTCACCCCATACTCTCATCTTTTCTCTTTCCTTCGTTCTTGGACTTTGTTTTCTGGCTCCCTACTAAATTCAGATCATGCATACTACAGACCTACAGCGGTGAGAAGCTGTGAGAGGTGACTGTAGAACTGCGTTTCCTCCTGGGCCTGTAAGGAACTGGCAATGCAGACCTAGCTAGACAGGAAGAGATCTCTGCTCTAGTCCACCCCTGCAGAGTTAATGCTTGGGGAGAGGAAAACACTGAGAAAGTTGAGCTTCCTAGAAAGACATCGCTCACACACTGGGAGCTCAGCTTCCTGGGAGGGAGGGCAGCTTTGCCAGTGGGAGGTAACATTCTCAGGTAAGAGACTGGGAGTGGCCTTTCACTCCCTTGGGAGGTCACCACCTTAAGTAGGTTAGATAGGGAAGGGCTACCCAGGACAATCACATGTGTGTCTTTTGTGCCAGGTGCTAAGACAGAATTGATCGTGCTGGTCTGAGAGCACCACATTGGAGTTAGATATGGGAGTCTGTGGCCCAGTACAATTCCCAACACTTCTGAGATTAGTCACTGCTCAGCAGGTTTGGCCCTAAAGCAAAGCTGTCCCTAGCAAACAATGGTTGTCTGCCCGATGTCTTCACCCCTGAGAGAAGAGATTGCTCACAGAATGTTGTGTCTTCTGCACATACACATATGTGGAAATGACTAGACGTTTCTGTGCTACCAGGACGGTGAGAGGCTCTGTCATAAATACTTACTTACAACACACACCTGGCTTTGCTTTTTGTGTCATCTAGCCATAGTTGTTTTGCTGTCAGCTGACATTTGCCAAGCAATAGAACCAAAAGTACCCTTCTACAGATTGGGAAGAGTCAAGGTTGACTTAAAGCCTCCAGCCTTTACAAGCTCACATGTAGAAAGGGTACCCTGTATAAAAACATCTAGGGCACAGGAGCAGAGGACCAGGCCCTCAGCTCTGCCTTGGGGCTTCTCGGAAGGTAGGTAAGCCATCCACATCACACAGGGAACTAAGGAAAGGTGAGGCCTGGCCCACACTCATCTGGGTGGCAAGAGTCAAAGCAGGAAAGTTCAGTGCAATTGCCAGGCACCTTCTATGTAAGTGACTGCAAGGGACAACCCAACACAATTAATAAAACTATCTCCTTTAGTGACAGTGTCCCAGACATGACAAATGCCATGGCAAACTAACTTGTACACTGCACTAAGGGAGCTGGTAGGTTATTTAAAGTGAATGGACTAGCCAGGCATTTAATCCCAGCACTCGGGAGGCAGAGGCAGGCAGATCTCTGTGAGTTCAAGACCAGCCTGGTCTACAAGAGCTAGTTCCAGGACAGGCTCCAAAGCCACAGAGAAACCCTGTCTCGAAAAACCAAAAAAAAAAAAAAAGAAGAAGAAGAAGGTGAATGAACTAACCCAATTTATCTTCTAGAAAGAGAACTCTCTGAGCCATGAGGAAGACAGTTTGCAAAGGGGTGAGGCTAGAGACAGAATCTCTGTACAGAGTAGTGTAGAGTTAAATATTACTTGTTTTAAAAACTAAAATATTCTCAACTTAAACTTGCCTAAATATTGGTTAGAAGAATGTTTGTGTTTCCAATTAGAATTGTTTTGAACTGCACCAAGTTGCCTAGGTTTCTGAACATGTCTTAGCCTTTTATTGTCACTATTAGTGTGTATGTTATGTTGTGTGTACGTGCACGTGCGCACACACTCTTGCACATCATGGTGAGCACATGGAAATCAGGACAACTCTCAGGAGTTGGTTCTCTCCTGCCATCCTGTCTGATTGAATTCAGGCCTGATCACAAGTGTCTACGACCACTAAACCATGGCCTGTATCTTAGCTTTTTTTAAGTTTTTTAAGTAATTTTCAAAAATACTGGATGTCTGCTACCTATCAATTTGTCTTTGGGGAAGTAGAGACTAGTTGGGATTTGTGGGGCTGTTCATTTTATACCACAAAGAATTCTAACAGGTACTTGGGGGAAACTTCAAGGTTTTCTTGAGGAAAGGTAACAATGCCAACCATCTCTGATCACCCAGATTTAGGTTGGAATTTGCATGATCATCATCTAGGAAGCTGTTACTGGCCATCACTGTGACACACCCATCACTGTGACATGCCTTTAGAATTGTTTGGTTAGCTCTGCAAACAGGTTTTACCAAGCCACCCACACTTCTCTTTGGAGCCTGTGAAACTACTGAGTGCATCTCTGAGATGGAATGACGTGGATAGGGGTGTAGACTCTGAATCCCAGAGCTGAGATTCTCAAACATGGCAATGGAACCAGACATGGCCTTGGTTACACAAGGCATATTCAGTAGAACACACATTTAAGGTGTCCTGTGATTACCATCCCTGGTGCGCATGCCTCTTTACCAGACTGTATGTACTTGATAACTAACAGCAAAGTCAGAGAAAGGACCCCACAGTGGCCAAGGCATCTCGAAGGTACTAGCCAAACCAGTGGCATGGTCTGAAGCCAAACCAGTGGCATGGTCATGCTGAAAAGACAGTGTGACATGTCAGAGGCTGAGGTAGCCTTCATCTGTCTGTCCCTGTCCTTACTGGACGGAGCCCTTGGATCTTCTGAATAGCCCTTTTGTGCTGTTCCCTTTGATAAACTGAGGATAGTTGTTGCTTTTATGTGCTTTCTGGATTTCAGCTAAATACCAGGGTGGCACACTGTAGGTGCTCTACTGAGGCCGGTACGTTTATCACGGCTACCACAGAGCAGGCTCTGTCTATGCCCCTGCATTCACTCCCTCCCTCACTGAGCAAAGGTCCTTTGCTGAACAGTGCTTGCTCTCTGCTCTGAGGGAACAACCATAAACAAAATGGCTAGATTGCCTTCTAAGGATGCCAAGAAAAAGCACTCTGACTCACTTTCATTTTCCTCTTTTCTTCTCCTGTTAACTTCTGACTACCTCCACTTTGTGTTCCTTCCCAGGAGCCCCTTACCCTCAACCAGAAGTTACTATTTTCCTGACAGTTGTACCTGGGAACCCAGAAGCCAACAGACCAGTCATAGGCTGTGGTTACATCTACCCCAGGCCCTGGAAAGGGGACCGAGTACGGGCTTGGAAATCCACTGCATAGCTCTGCCATTCCCCACCTCAGGCTCAGAACCACATAGGCCTTGTCTGGAGTTGTAGAAATATCAGACAGATGTGTCTTGAGAGTCTGGTGTAGCACACATCTATGTTGGTTAACAAGTTTTAAAGGAGAAAAACCAAGAATAAGACCACTTTTCCTCTCTCTTTTTTTTTTTTCTTTTTGAGGCTGGCCCATGATCTTCCTGCCTCTGTCTTCCAAATACTGAGATTATAGACATGTGCTGCCACACCTGGCCCACAGACTGTCATTAAATTCCTTTTTAGAAATCTATATTTGAGGTTCCAAATGAATAATTAGTTTATTAGAAATGCCTGTCATTAAGGTGACAACCACAGTTACGGCTTTATTATTTTGAGCCCACTCAACTTTGTTTCCAAATAAATGGGTCAAAACATATTTGCCTAACTGAGGTTGGCCTCAATTAAATTTCCAGCTAGATCATTCCTCTGTGTCAGGCTCTTTTTAAAAAAAAGGGGGGGGCTGGAGAGATGGCTCAGAGGTTAAGAGCATTGCCTGCTCTTCCAAAGGTCCTGAGTTCAATTCCCAGCAACCACATGGTGGCTCACAACCTGATGCCCTCTTCTGGCCTGCAGACATACACACAGATAGAATATTGAATACATAATAAATAAATAAATCTTTAAAAAAACTGTTTTGTTACACTTGTTTGTGTGTTCATGTACCACCCCCCACTTCAGTGGATCTGAAAGTATGATCTGAAGTCTTTCCACAAGCTCCACAGTGCGACCCAGCCTGCTCTCTTTGGCCTGTGGAGCTCCCCCTACTCCCCAGTCTCAGGGTAAAGGTGAACTAGAACTGCTTCACAGGTCCCAGGTCTCCACGGTTCTTCATTACAGCTTGTGATCACTGTTATGTCTCCTCTGGTTTATAATCTTCTTTAACTTGTCATCTCCCCATAAATGAACCACAAGTTCATGGAGACCAGGGAGTGTCTCACTTTCATTTGACTCATCCATGGAACCTAGCACAGGGCAGCAGCCTCCCGCCCAAAGTTGGGAGGACTTGGAATTCACCTGGCCAAGCCCAGCACAGCAGCAGTAAACTACAAAGCAGGGGGTGTCAGCTAGAGAGGAAAGAACAAGACGGGGTTCTGACTCACAATTTCCCAAGGTGATACTGGGCAGAAAGCTCATAGAACCCTGTCTCCAAAATGCAATGAGTAACTAGAAACTTCTGCTGACAGCCCCCCCCCCCCCCCCCCCCCCCCCCCCCCCCCCCCCCCCCCCCCCCCCGCTCAGCCTATTCTGACTGACAAGCAAACGGAACAAGGTGAGAGGCAAGAGGAATCACACCATTTGTCACCTGGCTCAATTCAAGCCTCATATGAGCTCCAGGGCCTGGGGCAACTCACGTCATGGGAAGCCAGAGTTGCAACATAGTTCTTCTCCATGTCATCTCCAGATGGCCAGTGGGCAGGCTAGAGGCAACACACTGATCCTGCAAGAGAAGTTAAAGCAGATTTTATTCAACTGCTGCCACACATTGGTCTCTCACTACTTTTGTGTTCCTGTGGATCGTTTAGCCAGCAAGAATCGTAGGTAACTTGAGCATACTTAACCCAAAAAGAACCAAAAGACTGAGCACACTAAACTGACATTAAACTGACAGGTAGTAGTTGGAGGTGAGGTTGAATGTCACATGTGCAGTGAACATGTTCTGTCCCTCACAGCTCTTCCTTAGTGAAGCAGACCTCTAATCTGTGAGTTATGACTCACTGTAAAGTGGCTCCTGCTAGTGGTCAGGTGCACATGCTGAGAGAGAATACAAACCCAGGAGCTCATGTAGCCCCTAGAACTTGCTCTGTTGCCAAGGACAACTAACTTCTGCTTCCCCTGTCTCCACTTCCCTGAGGTTACAGACATGTACCACCACCCTTGGCTGATCCTACCTTCTTAAACAGTAGGATCTCACAAACCTTGACAATAGGCACTGGAGAAATGCTTCAGAAGTTAAGAGCCCTTGCTGGTCTTACAGAGGAACCAGGTTCAATTACCAGAACCCACATGGTGGCTCACAGCTGTCTGTAACTGTGGTTCCAGGGAATCTGAGACTCTTCTAGCTTCTGTGGACACCAGGCACATACATAGCATACATACATGTAAGTAAAACACTAATACATATAAACTTAATAACTCAAACTAATTTTTTAAAAAAGTCTTGGCAACTGGGTAGTGGTGGCGCATGCCTTTAATCCCAGCACTTCGGAGGCAGAGACAGGTGGATCTCTAAGTTCGAGGCCAGCCTGATCTACAGAGTGAGTTCCAGGACAGCCAAAAAGAAACACAGAGAAATCTTGTCTCAACAAACAAACAAACAAAAAGTTTTGGCAGCACTAAATGATTTCTGAGCACACAGCAACCAAAGCCCACTCAAGTTCAAATGTGCAGTGAATCCAAGGTGTTTGTGGCTGTTCTTACCTGAGGAGCATCGTATTGCTGCTGGTTCTGTGCTGTGCGGAACATGTACACTTTGCAGAGTGCACGCCATCACAATACACAGTGCCAATAGATGCTGCCGCAAACTCTCTGCCTCAGACTCAAGACTTGAGTACAATGAATTGCAGTGTTTCTACTATACATGCTCTTTGAGAAACATAATAGAACCGGGCAGCAGTGGCGCACACCTTTAATCCCAGCACTTGGGAGGCAGAGGTAGGTGGATCTCTGTGAGTTTGAGGAGAGCTGTCTTGAAAAACCAAAGGGAGGGGGTAGGAAGCATAATAGTTTACTTATAAGAGACAGAAACTTTTAACATTTTTCTACCATTATTTCCCAGGATGTGAGTATCAAATTAGTATTTTTTTATTCTATTGCATTAAATTTTTGATTTTTTTAAATTGCTATTAAAATTTATTACTTGAGGAGCTGAAAAGAGATATGACTCAGCAGCTAGGAGTATCTACTGCTCTTGGAGAGGATATGAGTTATGTTTCCAGCACACACATCAGATAGCTCACAATCTCCTGTAACTCTGGTTCCAGAGGATCTGACACCCTCTTCTGGCCTTGGTGAGCACAGCACTCATGTTGACAGACACATAAACAGATACACATACATGCATAGTATATCTGTGTCTGTGTGTGTGGGGGGGGGTTGCCTGTGATGGCCAAAAGATAGAAAATGAGAAAGGCAGGAGTGCTAGGCTTGATAATGAACTCTATATATAAGTGCAGGTGCCTGTGGGGTCCAGAAGTAGGCAGCAGATGGCAAATTCCCTAGAGCTAGAGTTACAGGCAGTTTTGGTTGTTAGTTATCCAGTGTGGGTGCTAAATCAAACTTGGGTCTTCTGCAAGAACAATACACACTCTTAACCTCTGAGCCATCTCTCTAGCCCCAATGCTGATTTTGTTCATTCTAGTCTATTCATGGGAATGCAGTAAAAAGGGAATGCCTGACCAGCCTGAAGGTCAAATTTAAATGCTTGCAGAAGTGCACGCTCACACACAAACACATTCTGTGTGTGAAGCACTTGGAAAGCATGTATAGATGATAGTAGCTAGTATTGTGTTTGCTTCAGCCATACGTGCACTAAAACTGGAACAATACAGAGCACGAACCCAGGCAAGGTCCCTGCCAAGATCTAGACAGAACACTATACCTATCTTAATTCATATAAACCCGCAGGCTTAGGAAGTGAATCTTATCTGAGGCATAGAGAATTCAAATCACTTGTTCAAGGTCAGCTAATCAGGAGAGAACTCAGTAGATCTGGCTAGCATTCCAACCCTGACATCCTATGCCAAAGACGCACACAGTCTGCTATTATTAAAAGCACAAGTAAGATATGTAGAACAGAAGAGCATTTTAAAATAGAAAATGAGGAAGGTGGGAGTGCCAGGCTTGGAAATGGCCTGTTTCCTTTGGTCTCTTTGGGAAATCATTCTGTAGCAAAGCAAGCGAGAATCCTGGAGGAGCTTTTCCCTCGTAAAGGAAGTAGGCTTTGGGCTCCTTGCTGTTGGCAGTCCTGTTACTGACAGTGAGTCCTCAGGTGGCGGGCAGCTTGTTTGCTGTGTCCAAACCGCAGGTGTGGACATGTGATGATAGCTACACTTGCTTATTCTCTGTACCCTCAGTGGAAAAACACAAATAAAATGTGCTCCCACAGTGGGAAAGAAAACACTGACTCAGACTTGTAGGGACCTCTTTGCTCCTAAGAGCTGCTGCACCATCAGTTGGCTATTGACTACCTAACGCCCATGGTTCTCTCCAGTCTGGTCATTTCCAGGGCTTGAGGCACTCAGGCCTGGAGTTTACTCTTGGTGTCAGGAAAAGCCTTGCCTCCCAGACGGCTCCTGTTGGCTGTCCCATCCAGATAAGTTGTGTTAAGCCACATTGACCCACAGACCGAATTTAATTCCCAAAGAGGGTAGTTTTTCATTTTTAAAAATGTGTTGAGAGGAGCTGGAGAGATGGCTCAACAATTGAGAGCACTGGCTGCTCTTCCAGAGGACCTGGGTTCGATTCCCAGCACCCACATGGCAGCTCACACCTGCCTGTAACTCCAGTTCCATGGGATCTGACACCTTCACACAGACACACATGCAGGCAAAACACCAATGAATATAAAATGAAAATAAACACTGAAAAAATTTAATGTGTTGAGATAAAAATATCAAAATAAAGCAGGGTGGTGGTGGTGCACACCTTTAATTCCAGCAGTCCAGAGGCAGAAGCAGGAGGAGGATCTCTGTGAATCTGAGACTAACCTGGTCTACAGAGGGAGTTCTAGGACAGCCAGGGACACACAGAGAAAACTTGTATTGGAAAAAAATCAAAATAATATTTTTAGATACCTGAAAACTGCATGGCACTCAAGTCCAGTGCCAGAGGTAAATATTTTGGGGAGGCAGTCAGGCACCACTGTGACTAACCCAGAACTAAACCAACAGAGCCTCTCAGGCCCTACCCAGATTCGATCCACCTTCACCAAAGGTAAGAATGGTAAGTGAGGGGCTCACATTATTTAACTGAGCAGTGACCACAGTGCTGAAATCCCAGGTTGGACATCTTGTTCTGTAGGTCGCTTATCATTCCTACATCAGTCTTCAACTGTCTTAATTGAAGTGACTCCTGCATTATTTGGATATAAACTATTTGAAGTCTCTAGGAGCACCAAGCCACATTGGAAAAGAAACGTCATCAAGATAGTGACTCCACAAGGAACTTTAAATGCCTTAATGTAAACAATAGGTTCATTTTCCTTTTGAATTTATGTGTATCTGTATGTGGATATGGTAGATATGTACTTCTGTGTGTAGGTACCCACAGAGTCCAGAAGAGGGCGTCAGATCCCCTGAAGCTACAGGAAGTTGAAAGCTGTCCAACTTGATTACTGGGAACTAAACTTGGGTCCTGGGCAAGAGCAGTATAGATATTTAAAAAAAAAAAGATTATGTGTATGAGTGTTTGGCTCACATGTATGTCTGTGCACTCTGCGTGTGCCTGTTGGCTGCAGAGGCCAGAAGAGTGTGTTGGATCCCATGAGACTGGAATTACAGATGGCTTGGAAGAGCACCCAGGACTCCCCAGTGCTCTAAACCTCTGAGCCATTTCTCTAGCCCCACCCACGCTGATTGTGATATATAGCCACCTGCCCTGTATCTGCATCCTCTGGGACAGACTTAAGTAACTAAAACAGAACTATAGGTAGGTTTTCATCATCTCAGTGACCATAGCAAATGCTTGGGCCCAGAACACTGTAGTTGCTATTTCACATAACAATACAAAGAAAGTTTGAGAAAATGTTTTCCCCTGTCACTACTGGCTCTTTCCTGCAGATGTTTACAATGTATTATTTAACCAGCCTCTCTCACTGAGCATCCAGAATACTCCCAGCAGTGCTGTGAATTAGTCTCAGATATGTGTATTCCTATTATAATTGTTTACTAAAAAATCCTAGAAAGAGAATTGTGAGGTTAAAAGTATGTGTTTTTCAAGGCCTTTGATCCACATTCTTGATCTGCCCCATAAAGCTGTGTGTGCTGTGCCTCTACCAGCTAGGAGCAGGCCCCAGCTAGCACTCAGACAGGAGGAAACAGTCTCCTCCATTGTTTAGTCCACAATAGTATGGATCCACTAGATCCTTGTGTTTTATGAATTATTCATATTCTTTGTCTCTTACTAGCGTATCATCACTTGATACTAGTGTTTTTGTGTTGTAGGAATCTAAGTTTTCTTTTTTTTAAGATTTATTTCTGTATTGTATGTATATGGGTGTTTTATCTGAGTGTACATTGGCACAGCAGAGGAGGGCCTTGGATCCCGTGGCACTACAGTTACAGACAGTTGTGAGCTAACATGTGGGTCCTGGGAATTGAACCCAGAAACTCTGGAGAACAGTGTTCTTAACTGCTTAGCCATCTCTCCAGCCCTTGGTGCTTAAGAACACTTCATGTAACTGTCATACATGTTGAAAGCATTCTCTTTGTCTTTTCAAATTGCACTATCTTTTCTATGGAAGTTTTATATTTTATGTGATCAAATCTGTCTTTTCCTTTATCTTTTGCATGAAAACTTTTTTTAAAAAGTCCAAGCATGGTAGTTTACTCCTTTAATCACAGCACTCAGGAGTTCGAGGCAAGCCTGGTCTACAGTCAGTTTCAGGGCAGCCAGGGACACACAAAGGAGCCCTATGTCAAAGAAAGAAGGAAGGGAGGGAGGAAGGGAAAAAAGAAGAAAGAGAAAAAGAAATTTTCCCCACCCAATGATCTGACAAATATCTGCTTTTTCACTTCTGTAAATCTCATTTTTGTCTGTTTGTGTTTCTGTATGGTGGCTCGAAACCAGTGCGTCACAAATGCTAGGCAGTCGTTGACTCTACCACTGAGCTACATTGTCTGCTTTTGTTTTGTAAATTTCAATAATATGTTGGCTTTAGTCAGACCTCCTACTTAATAGACAGTTAAAAACTATGGAGTACATTTTGGGGAGCAGGAACTGGCAGCAGGGAAGCCAGCTAACTGGGCATGCCTGTGATTCTGACCTGTTTTCTGGTGTCCCACAGCTTATTATACAGCAACCACCCAACAGTAATTTCTATGCTGGTTACAGTGATTCTGAGCCTAGGGGAGGGGCAAGAGAAGGAACTCCCTGTCAGTTGAGAACCCCAAGGGGAACTTTCAGGAAGGAGCATATTTAACAGATTCAGGAGGCTTACTGCAGGGCTGGTGAGTGAGTGGCTGCAAGCGTCTCATTTGGGTGCCAGAGCAGATCATCTAGCCTGTAAAGATGGGGGAGGGGGAGCCTTGGGCAGAAGAGACACATGGAGGCTAAGAATTCAGTAAGGGGGTTGGTTAGTAAACTTGCACCGAGAATCTAAGCAATGGGCTGCATGGATCTTGACCTTGGGAAATACATGAATTAGAGAGGTTAATAGAGTAGATACCAACACTGAACAGGAATCAGAAGGAGTAGGAGTGAATGATGAAAGACAAATGCTGAAATTTAAAAACCCATGGCCAAGAAGGAACTCAGGGATACTCCAGTTCAAAAGGAGGATGGGACCTGGAGAAGGAGACATCAGTCAACAAAGCAAAGAGTTTATCAAATGTATAAGAATACTCAGAATTGCCAGGCAGTGGTGGCACACACCTTTAATCCCAGCACTCGGGAGGCAGAGGCAGGCAGATCTCTGTGAGTTCGAGACCAGCCTGGTCTACAAGAGCTAGCTCCAGTACAGGTTCCAAAGCTACAGAGAAACTCTGTCTCAAAAAACCAAAAAAAAAAAAAGAATACTCAGAATGACAGTGAACCCTAGAGAAAGAAGTGTCAAGGCCAGGGGATGCTGTGCATCACTGGAACGTTGTAGCACCCAACCTACTTCCTGTTTCATCTACTGCTGGACTGTACTTGTGTATCAGGCCCATTCTCAGCTCTTTGTAGTTAAATATACCACTTCCTATACTGCTTCCAAATGTCCCTCCATATGGTGAGCCACTTCTCTTTCAGTAAGTACCTCAGATGTTGTCCCCTATCTAAAAGCAATCCTGTCCATCACTCCCCAGAACTGGACTCATCCCTGGCATTCCTACCTCCAGTCTAATATGCCGAATTATGTTAGTCACATAGTTACCAATGCTTTTGATAACTTTTCTAAGAAAGGTTCCCCCAACAACAGAGAACTTAGATTAACATTCCCTAGGGTCATGTCCAAAACAGCCTCCGGCATGCTTGTTTTTATTTTTTTATATTTTAATATAAAAATTATTTAAAGCCAGGCAGTGGTGGCGCACGCCTTTAATCCCAGCACTCGGGAGGCAGAGGCAGGCGGATCTCTGTGAGTTCGAGACCAGCCTGGTCTACAAGAGCTAGTTCCAGGACAGGCTCCAAAGCCACAGAGAAGCCCTGTCTCGAAAAACCAAAAAAAAAAATAAAATAAATAAATAAAAATTATTTAAATAAAAATATTTTATATATTTATTATGTATACAATATTCTGTCTGCATGTATGTCTGCAGGCCAGAAGAGGGCACCAGACCTCATTACAGATGGTTGTGAGCACCATGTGGTTGCTGGGAATTGAACTCAGGACCTTTGGAAGAGCAGGCAATGCTCTTAACTGCTGAGCCATCTCTCCAGCCCCCTAAAAATATATTTCAAATAATGCTTATTTAATGGGTATAGTTGTTTTGCTTGCATGTATGTCTGTATACTTCATGCATGCCTAGTGCCCATGGAGACCAGACAAGGGTGTCAGATCTGCATAGGACTAGAGTTACAGATGGTTATCAGCCATCATGTGGGTTCTGGGATTCAAACCTGGGTCCTCTGGAAGAAGAGTCAGTGATCTCAATTGCTGAGCCGTTTCTCCAGCCCAGCATGCTTAATTTTAAAGTCTTGTGTTGTCGTTGTTTAATAGCTAATGCTGTTCCAAATATTAGGTTTGGTTTGATTTTTAGATGTTTCCTATTCTTTGGTGTAAAGCTGATTTCCTAGCAAAAGTCTCTTTATTCCACAGCTTTTCTTACTCTAGTACATTGCTTAGCATCAAAGAGAACCTAGGCCCCAGAAGATTAAGTTTACATATATGTATGTATCTTCCACAAAATGAAGAGCTCCATTGTAGAGACTATTTCTTCAACACCACCTTGTCCCAGCATAGTACCTAAGACATAGTAGGCATTTGTGTAATGAAAGAACAAATGAAAGAAGGAGAAGGAAGGGAAGAACAGATGAATAGAAATAAGAAAAGAGGAAAGGGCAAGTGTTTATATGAATGCTCTTAAGAATGTTGGTTGTAAAGCATGGGTGAGACAAGGTAGTGGTTTAATTTGAGGGCATTTGGTGGTAGAAGGTACAGAAGGATATGTGGATTGTTTGTTTATTTGATGGAAGAAATTTGAGCATGCTTATAGGCTCAGGGGAAGGCGGACAGAGACTAAAAAATACTTCTTTGATTCACTCAGTAAGTATTTATTGAGTAATAATGTACCAAACACTCAATCAGAAGGGGTGGGCAAGATGGGCTGAGTTTCAGTGCTATGGATCTTCTATTCCAGTGGAAAATGATGGCGTGCAATTGGGCATTGAGCTGCCATCCAGGATGCTAGTGCCACCTCAGGAAGAGCAAAGCGGTGTCATCTTAGGCCAGGTCTAACATACTTATGGCAGGCAAATGGCTAAAGAAAAGTTTCTTCCAAATGCCTGAATATCCTGTCTATGTGTCTTGTCTGCATGTGAGGGGCGTGGAGAATGAGCAGAAGCAGAGTGGGATGGGCTGCTGTGTTTCTCTCTGGTGAGTCAGGCAAAGTGGTCCTGTCAGGAGTCACAAGTGAGACAGGCAGAAAGGATGAGGCTGAGCCAGCTAGCCTAAGCCTTTCCGGTTGTCTGGCCTTCCTAAGTGACTCATTTCCCTATCATACCACACATAAGACTGGCTGTTACATCCAAAAGGAATTAAGAATAAACAATAAATAAATGACTTGGAAAGTGCAAAAAAACAAAAAGGATTAAGTATAAGATCTGACTATATATGACCTGAAACTTTATTTACTTCTGAACATCATACCATAGCTCCATGCCTCATGATGTTTCGTTACAACCACACAGATAACTTGTAATTCTAGATTCATCCTGTTCTACAGATAATATTAATGAATGGTAGCAGATTGGATAAAGAGATTATTTTTAGCTGGGTGGTAGTGGTGCACACCTTTAGTCCCAGTACTCAGGAGGCAAAGGCACATGAATCTCTGAGTCTGGTCTATAGAGTAAGTTCCAGGACAACTAGAGCTACACAGAGAAACATTGTCTAGAAAAAATAATAATAAAAAAGGTTATTTTTAAATTTATTCACTTATCTCTATTCTTCTAATAATAACTTCCTAAAACTTTTTAAAATAGCAATGATGAAAATATATTTAATGCCTAAAAAAACAAATCTACATTGGATGTTGGTTTATGATTTACACCTTTTAAACTGTGTTATAGAGGCCTTCCTAATCCTCTGTGATTCATTATGGAAATTTTGCTTTAATCTTTCTGAACAGTAAATACAAACAACAAAACTATAACATTATAATACTGAAAAGTTAATATGCATATTGCTTAAGATAGGATTCTTTGATTAAAAAATGGAAAATCATTTATTTCATGATAGTATTTATCATGAAATATATTTGCCTGACATACTATTAATACTGAACTTTTTATTACTTATACTTAAGAATTCACTGTCATAGAACTTTGGGTTGGGCACAGGTTTTCCCTCTTCACAGTCCTGCCTGTATCTAACGTATGAAGTTAGCAAATGTGACCTTTACTTGACACCGAAGGGAAAGGGGGTGCTTGGATTGTAACGTCATACAGGCTGTCGACACCATGTGTGTCACAAACCTCAACATCAAGGGATGAACTCACTTATGACTCAGAGATTGGTGCTGACCTTTAATGTCTAAAGTATATATTTGTTTTTGTCATGCAATTAGTGTTATATATGTACACATTCACATGCATACATCTGTGTGTGTGTGTGTGTGTGTGTGTGTGTGTGTGTGTGTGTGTGTGTGTAATAATACCAAATAAAAACTCAGGGGCTTCCTCCCCTGGAGTCTCATATGCAGCAGAGGTCAAGACAGTGGTCTGTTGAGAGCCTCCCAAGAAACTCAAGTGGGTTCTAACCCACCTCAGTCTGCCCTCAGCACACCTCTCCACTTCCTTCCCATTCCCTTTTCTTTCTTTGTTGTTTTGTATGATTGTTGTTTTGTTTCGTTTGAGGCAGGGCCTCATATAGCACAGGCTGGCTTTGAATTCCTGATCCTCCACCTCCCTAGTGCAAGGATTGCTGGTATATACTAGTGCACTTAGTTGGCCTTTTTTTTTTTTTAGGATAAATTTTCACTGCAGCCATTTTTGTGGACCATAAACCCAGAAAGGCAGGTTTAGGGGCTTTGTAGCAACTGTGTCCACATTAGAAGCATTCCAAGGAGCTATAAGCCAGCCTGCCCAAACTCAGAATGTTCTGCAGTGTAAACTCCATGCCTACAGGTACCTAACCCAAGACCTGCCTTTGGATTATGCTGGTTGGTGAGCCAAGATAATGATGAAGGACCTATTCCAGTCTACATAACTGTGACTCTAAGAATCACTGGCTCTGACTTCACCGAAGTCACCTTTATGTCTGAGGATTCTGCCCACATGATATGTTAACAACTAGGCAGGATGGGAAAGCATGGCATTTATTCCAGTCCCCTAATCACTTGGTCACATTCCTTATCTGTAAAATTGGGATGAAAAATACCTGCCTCATGGGGTTTTCACAGAGATTAATCTAAATCAGGAAACAATGTAAACTGCCCGGGTGCCATCCGTCAGGTACTCAGTGACTGACATTATGTTTGATGTATATTGTATGCTGTAAATACATGAGGGAGACCTGGCTGTTGCATAGAGCAAGACAAATGCTCCTTTTTCTATAGTGTGGTCAGCCTTCAGCAATAGAGCAAATCAGCAAAACCTCTAGCCAACCCACGCAGAACGCATAACCAGCTGTCCTCAGCTGTCTGGATTGCATCCCTGAATAAACCATCGGACCTTGGTCTGTCCATATGACCCCAGGTGTTGCGGGTTATGAGCTGGCAGGGTTGGAATACCTTCCTCGGGTCTCTCCTATGGACATGTGAACTCGTTTTCCATATTTAGGAGCATAAAGATTTAGGGAAGCAGCAGATTCTCTTTAAATGATTATCTCTAAACCAGGCAGTGGTGGCGCACGCCTTTAATCCCAGCACTTGGGAGGCAGAGGCAGGCGGATCTCTGTGAGTTCGAGGCCAGCCTGGTCTACAAGAGCTAGTTCCAAGACAGGCTCCAAAAGCTACAGAGAAACCCTGTCTCAAAAAACAAAAAAACAAAAAAAAAAAAAAGATTATCTCTAGCAACTGTGTGCCCTGCCGCCCAGCTCCTTTGTCTGCTTTCTCTAGGAAAGATGCTGGGAAGGAGCCAGCGTGCAGGAATTTAAAAGACAACTGCTACAGAACAGAAATATGTGCTAAAAATACTAAAACCAACAAGGATTCATCATCTGAGAGCAGAATAGACTGCGTGTGCCCTGCTTCTGGACCTGCTCACTCCGTGATGGCTCTGCGCTATTCGGGGGTGACAGTAATTATGGAGCTGGAGTGCTCCTTGGCAGAGACAGACAGAGCTTGGAGCAGAGGGATGGTTTCCATGGCAATGGCATCAGCATCTGAATGACTTCCTGTCACAACAAGTTGGTGATTTAATGAGTTCATCACCAAATTCCAAAGGAAAGCCAGAGAGTGGATGAGCTACTGTTGAGACCTTGGAGTGGCTCATCCCGCAGTGTATGTGTTGGGGGGCATGGGGGGAGCCTTCCATCCTGTACAGCATGGGAATGGACCAGGTGCTCTGTGTGGCACTAGGAGCCTGGGAGCCCTATGGCAGTATACCAAGAGGAGGGAGTCTAGACAGAATCTGCTCTGGGAGGGCTGCTTTGCTGTTATTCTTAGAGTGTGAAAGAATCACAAGTCCTCATGAGAAACTTGTTCTGGTTCAAACCTCAGGAAATGAATGGTCACAGGAGTTCAGCTCAGGCTTTGAGCACTGCAGGTCTTTCAGAAAGTAAACACCCCAAGAGAAAGACCTTTGGTTCTAGTAATGTGCAAACAGAAGTAAGAGGGGAAAGCAGGGGACCTAGTCTTACTTTTCATCAAAGTACAGGGAGAAGTGCTTAATATGGAGCAGAAGTCAATCACTGGGACCGCTTCCAGAATTAGTCTCATCTGTGGTCAGGGGCATATAAAATTTAAACTGAAGGACATAGCTCAAGCATGAGGCCCTAAATTTCATCCCCAGCACCTACAAAAGAAGCCATGTGTGGTGGCACACACTTGTGTCCCCAGCACTGGGAAGATAGAAATAGGCAGATCCTTGAAGCTTGCTGAGCAGTCAACCTAGCCCAACCCATGGTGAGCTCCAGGTCTCAGGGAGAGACCCTGTGTCAAAAAACATTGTGGACTGACACCCAAGGTTGACATCTGACTTCCACACAACCCTGCATACATGCATACACACACACACACACACACACACACACACACACACACACACATATTTGAGCCAAGGGGTAAGAGTGCATTAAAATGAACTGTCCATACTTCACCATCCTTACTAATGAGTCTACCATTGGGCTGGCAGAATGTCACATTAGCCTAGTCAGTTACCTCAGGTTGGATGAGGGCAGAAGGTGCTGGTACCCAACCAGGAATCCTATTTGTAGGAAGTGGGATAGCATGCCATCTCTCTTATGTGCCTTACCCTATGGGATCCTCAAGGTGTTTACAAACTAAGGATAGAACAGTTTAGCTACTTTCTGGGGACTATCCCAGAGACAGAGGCTGTACAAACGTCTTTCTCATGTTGCCTGGTGTAGCCCTAGGGATAAATATTGCCTTTCTTTTTTTTTTTTTTTTTTCAATATGGGGTCTCACTATGGCTGACGTGGAACTCACTATTCACTGTGTAGATCAGTCTGGCCTTGAACTTACAGAGATCCACCTGCCTCTGCCTATTCATTTCCCTTTTATAGAAAAGTAAACTCAGCCTTGGAGAGATTGTCACTGGGTATGGGCATCAACAGCTAATAGATAGCAGAGTCAAGATTTGAGTCATGTTCTTCCCATCTCAGCTGGTGTTCTTCACTATGAAGCCTTCCAGACAACTACAGATGGGGTCCATGGGCATGCAGGAGAGAGAGACTAGAAAGTTCTGCCTGATAGACTCTTGGAGGTGGCAGATTCCTCCCCCCCCCCCCCCGCCTTCTTTCTGCCTACACAAGGCAAGGAAGGACTGCAGACTGGTATTGCAAGGCAAGTGGGCCAGGTCTGTGCTTGGTTGGAAAGCACAGAGAAGCACTTAGAGCAAGAAAAACAACAAAGCACCAAAAACATCCAGGCTGTCATCTATCAAATATGATATCAGATGATCAACCTGTAAGGCTGGAGCAGTCTTATTTGGTCTCACAATACAGTTTTTATGCTTAAACAGCCTACAGAGAACGTGTACACACACACATGTAACCATGTAACTTGCTAGGCAGAGATGGTCTTTTTCTGTATTAATAAATAAAAAGGGAAATGGCCACGTGATGATACTCACCTGTCTATAGGCAAACATACTAACTTCAAAAATGATATTTTCCTGGAATTCTTGACCTTATTGGCCTATTCTTATTTTTCCATCCCTAACTAATCAAATGCAATAGAATAGAGAAGGCTGGTAGTGTTTTGTAAGTATCTTGCTCAGGACATGGCCAATGTAAGACCATTCAAAACCACAGATACTTACATTACAATCATAGTATTAGCAAAATTGCCGATATGAAGTAGCAATGAAAATAATTTTATAGTTGGCGGTCACCACTACATGAGGAACTGTATTAAAGGGTTACAGCATTAGGAAGGTTGAAAACTATCCCAGCCAGCGGGATGCAAACGGGGAGTCCCTGATAAACCTAGGGAAGAAGAATGGAGGGGCCAGAGACACAAAGAATGATGGCAAGACAGGATTTCTGATCAAACCGCCGAGTTTATTATTTCTCAGAAGCTGTTATATAGCAAACGGGCAAGGGGGAGGGGTCAGGTCTGCTGGAATTCAGGCTGGAGACATCCCTAGCTGATAGATAAATACTGAGGGCCTGTGATTGTTGACTAACAAAGGAAAATGCTAATGTTTCCTAAAAGCCTGGTGCCTGCAAGTCTCACTAGGCTAATGTCCTAGGTCCGGAACTTGCCTGCAAAGGTGAATATCTTACTTGTGAACTTAAGATGGCTGTAAACAAAATACAGATCTCAAAATACAGGTCTTTGCTTTCCGCAGAAAACCACTGATTTAAAACATATATGCATTTTGTCCTATTGTTCATACAGTTTTGGCAGTGATTTTTGTTTTTGTTTGTTTGTCTGTTTGTTTTAAATAATACCAGCATAAAATATGAATAAGCAAGCCCTGTGTGCTTTAATATGCATGGGATTATCTTCAGCAGGCTGCCCCTCCTGCCCACACAGTCTGCTGCAGCACCTCTCCCTACACAGCTCCAGGCTTGAACAGCCTGGCAGCCCTTTTGAAAACAACTCTCATCAAATAATCCACGAATTTCTTTGTAATCACCCATCCCCAGATCAGAACAGGAGCTCAGGATCCTAGTCTTTCTTTTCTCTTGCTGTGCCCACCAACTAGCCCTGCCCTTGCTTCCTCACTCTGGGAGTTTGCCTCCCAGGTGTAAGAGAAGGCAGTTCACACAGGCCCACTTGGATTTGCCACTAAACCGTGAACATACGAGAGGCAATCTGTATAAAGTAGTCACTGCGTTTGGTCCCCACACTGCTGGCTTCCTTTGAGCATTGCCTCCCACTGAGTTTGCAAAGGCATTTTCCATAAGCTGCAGGTTGTAAACATGGCAGTTTTTGCTCATTAGATGTGTCTTCCCATTAGGCCTGTGTCTGGACATGCACATCAATAGAGTGTTAATAACTGACAGGGCCACAGCTGAAATAGGTCTCACCTGGTGCCACCAGACAGGCAGTGTGCCTCACCTCCCTGTCACCCTGTGGGAAGCAGACAGTGGGCAGGTCTGCACAAGTGTGTGTCTGAGACTAGGACCAGCAGCGGCTATCCAAGCGGCAGAGCAGGCAGGCCTTTAGTCTGGTAGTGAAGGGAAATTGTTGCTTCTGGGCCCTGGAAGAGACTTCCCAGTGTGGCTGGTGCTTCAGCGTTTCTCTAAAGGCCCATTCGTCTTTCCAGTCTCCATGACAGACCAGGGCCGCCGGAGGTAGCAAGGGCTGTACCTGGTGTACTTTCTTGCTCTGTGGCTCCTGGAAGACCCTGAGCAGACCTGCTAGGAGGAGAGGACAGTCCTCAGAGCCCTCAGCAAGTAGGGGTATTCCATCAACACAGGGGAGCTGAGGCTGAGTTAACCTGCTTGTGGGAGTCCCTGGAGGGAGTTGGGGGACAAGAGGCCCCCACTGCTTGGTGAATACTCACAATGTGCATGTGTTGAGTGCCTGCTCTGCAGAAACTGAACAGGCTTCACATGCATCCCCGGGAGCAGCCCAGAAGTTCTCTCCTTGCCTCTAATGGAAAGCTTTTGACAGTCACTCCCATTGGCTCTCAGAGAATCATTTCTTCTCTTTCCCTAGATTTACCTAGTCTGGACATTTCATATAAATGGAATCATACAATATATGATTCCTTTCCTTCACTTAGCACAATACTTTCAAAGTTTATCCATGTGGTGGTAACGATATATTAAAAAATTAGCTGGGAGATGGTGGTGCACTCCTTTAATCCCAGCACTTGGGAGGCTGAAGCAGGCCAAGTGAGTCTGAGACCAGCCTGGTCTACAGAGTGAATTCCAGGACAGCCAGGACTGTTACACAAAAAACCCCTGTCTCAAAAAACTTAAGAAACAACAACAAAACCTACAAAACAATATTTAACAAAATTTTATTATTTTTGATATACCCAGCTGTTAGTCCAAACTAGTCATTTCATAGTTGCATCTTCTGTTTGTTTCTTTGATTGGTTGGTGTTTTGAGATGGGATCTTGCTAAGTAGCCCATATTGGCCTAAATGAAACTGGCGAGCCTCCTGCTGAGGCATCTCTGAGTCACCAAGCCCAGATTAATATTCCTATTTTTAAAGACCATTTATGTAATCCCTCCATTTATCCTCTGGATCTGAGATCAACAATTTTTTTTCTGTGAAGAGTCAGGTAATGAATGATTTATGCTCTACAAGCCGTGTTCTCTTTGCCGCAGTATTGTTTGTTCATCGTGACACAAAAGGAGCTACATAAACACCTGGACGTGACCACGCTTCCACATACCTTATTCACAAAGCAGGAGGCTGCTGTGAGGAGAGCTGCCTGCCAACGACTAAAGCGTAAATGATGTCTGTGGCTGGAGAGGTGGCTCAGAGGACCCGGGTTCAATTCCCAGCACCCACATGGCAGCTCACAGCTGTCTGTAATTCTAGTTTCAGGAGATCCGACACCCTCACACAGAGTATATACAGGCAAAACACCAGTGCACATTAAATAAATACATACATAAATAAATAAATCTTTAAATGAAAAGAATAAATGATATCACTCATTTCTACAAAGACTATAAAAGTTCTAAAAGAAAGGTTATTCTGAATTGATTATTATTTAACTGACAAACAAAATAAATAGCTGGAGGTATAAACTTGTAGAGACATTGTTAATATGGGTCATCTGAGAGCCCTGGGAGGAACATGCCTGCAAAGCTGCATCCTACACATCTCCATTCCCTGGACAAATCAAGAGAGACAGAGCTGAAGAAATGGCTTTTATCCAACCACACATTTCTGGGTCAAAGGTGGTCTTTCAACTCCAGAAATAGAATTTCTCCCCAAAATCTACTTCCTGCTGACAAGAAGTGTGAACCGTTGTGTCTGTAACTGTGAAAGGATGCAGTTCATGGGACTTTCTCCCAGTGCATTAGGATGAAATCCTGAACAGTACACTTTTAAAAGACCATTGGTAACAATTGCTGGAGCCCCGCCAGTTCCTGAGGGCATCAAACAGAAAAGTATAGCTTGCTACCCACTCAAATCCCAGGAGACAAGACAAATTAATGCAAAATACTACTACATAACATCTCCTCATTCACAATCACCCCCCCCCACCCTGCTCCAGTCTAACACCAAGAAACTAACCAGTTGGAATTATCTGCTGGGCAATCTAGTAAATAAAGGCAACACCTGAGAATCATCATTCTTGTAACCCAAAAAGTCATAGGTTTGATTCACTGATCACAATTTTAAAAATCAGTTTGAGGTTCAAAATGGCCCCAACACTTCAGCCATTAAAGGCTGAGGCTCACAACCAAAATGACAAAATCACCTGGCACAATAGGCTCTCCTTTTCATGTCTTGGGATTCACCTTTGTTTCCTTCTTTCTGGACCTGCATAACTCTAGTCTCCATGGCAGCCCCGCTGCCCAGCTGTGCTGTCAGAAATAGAGTCCAGTGGGACAAAGCAACTGGCCTTTCTCCCTCAGGATACACGGTCCTACTCCTTCAAGGAAAACATTCAGACAGCTCTTCAAATTAGGTACGTACTAGGGACTGGAGAGACAGCTCAGTGGCTAGGAGATCACTCTGGTCTTGTAGAGGACCTGAGTTCGGTTCCCAGCACCCATGGGCAGAGCACAGCCACGTGTAACTCCCGCCGGAGAGGATCTAGCACCCACTTCTGGACGCTCAGGGCACCTACACACATGTGTACATACCTACACACAGAAACAAATATACATATGATTAAGATAAATATTATACAGATGTCATTAAGTTTTATATATAAGTATTAAACAAGTGTGATTAATTTGGTTTTTTCCTAGTCAGTGAAGTTGAAGTCTGTTTCAAAGAGTATGCCTTTGGTGTTTTTTGTTTTTCTCAAAGAATATACTTTAAAAGTTACTTAGTTGGTACTCTTTGCAACAAGTACTGTGTACAAGGTCATAAAGCAGGAACTTAGTGACCACGCTGCAGTGAGAGGTATTGGGTCACCTGTGTGCTTTAACAACATTGTCACAGAGACTAAAGGTTACTCTGATTTTCCCAAAGTATATGACTTACTTGGAAATTCAGATGGATTTAAAATCCTGATGCAATTAGCACCCCCCAGAGAACAGCCTGTAACTGAAATAGCTCCATCCCTGGTTCCCTAAGAAACTCCCTTTGCATACAACATTCTCAGGACTCACTAAGTATCTTGTGTTACATTGCAAAGGCCACCAGGTGCAGCTGAATGAACTTAGCCGAACAATTTCAATTTTTTTATAGAACAAAACTTATGTGTGTTCACTTCCCATTGTGCTCGTACTTGTGCTGCTGGCCGAGGCCATACCTGCTGGTCCCCCACTGACTAAAGCACAGCAGCTGTAAGGTCTTGAGGTCGCACCCTTTTCGTTAACTTACTCCCGTTTTTTGTGGCTGTCCAGCTGATACCAAAGCAGCGGCCCATCTCTACAGGAGTTATGGGAGGGGTACGGAGGGTATTCAGGAAGGGAAACCCATCCTATCCCCAAAGTGAGGAGTTAATATTAGCCCTAGCATTTGTCAGGAGCATCAGTAGAACCGACCCCGCCCTCCTCAGCTGCTTCTGTGCTTCACCCTTTGTAGCACGTGATTACAGCCCTCACTCTTTACATCACGCCCATTGTGGATTTAACCTTCATCTGAAGCTTCCCTCCCTGAGAGATGGACCAGGGCCATCCCTTGAGAATATGCCAGTCTGACCGCACAAAGGATAAGATGCTGCAGTTGATAAAGACCTTGCCATATAAGCACAGGTCCATGATTTAAAAAAAAAAAAAATGTGATTGTAATCCCAATATACTGGGAAACCAGAGACAGGCAGACTCCTGGGGCTTGGTAGTCAGCAAGAGACCCTATTTTAAAAATCAAGGAGGATGGCTCCAGAGGAATGACACTCAAAGTTGACCCCTGGCCCCATACTCAGACTCACCCACATGTACATATACATACACAAGTAAATAAATACATAAAAATAGAGATTCTGTGATTCTGAGAGTAGTGTTGAGGCATGAGTTGTTCCTGTCCAGTAAACAAGCAAAGCAGTACTCTAGAAGCTTGCACATTGTCTCAGTGCCTTTGCCCACATGTCAGCACACATGCCTGGTGTCTTCTGATTGTTTTTCCCCTGTGCTGATGCTTGTCAGATGTTTGAATGATGTAGCCCACATTCATGAATGCTTTTCCGGCACTCATCAGGATATGTGCACATGGTTATTTGTGTGTACTCTACAATGCTTTGAGCCTGGATAGGAAGGGGATTAACATATTTAAACACTGGACTGATGCCATTTACTTTAAAAGAAAAAAAGTGACCTTTAGAGAACCATTTCTCAACAACATTCTTACTTCTTGTCCATTGAGTTGTGTTGAGTGCTGCAGAGCAAGCTCAGTGTGTAGAACAGATGAAGTGACCTGTTTCAATTCAAGATGAAGCTGGAGAGCAGCCTGGGAATCCCAGCACTTAGGAGGTGGAGGCAGGAGGGTCAGGATACAGAGTCATCTATCAGTGGATATATTGTGAGTTCGAGACCACCCAGTTTTGAGACCCTGTCTCACACACATACACACATACACACACACACACACACGTATGTCCTGGAAGGAGCTCACAGGTTGTAGAGCCCTATAGACTGTAAAGCCCAAGAACAAGGAATTGGGACCATGGAGACACTTTTGCTTCCTCCCTCCTGCCTGTCTCTCTTCCTCTACTCTCTATCTCTGTGTTTTGTGCTTCTGCACAGGGAAAGCCTGGGCACACTTACTTTCAGTCAGATTAACAGCCTTTAAACAGGGGGAAACTTTTCTACTTCAAAATATATGAACCCCAGGCAGTGGTGGTGCACGCCTTTAATCCCAGCACTTGGGAGGCAGAGGCAGGCGGATCTCTGTGAGTTTGAGGCCAGCCTGGTCTACAAGAGCTAGTTCCAGGACAGGCTCTAAAGCTACAAAGAAATCTAAAAAAAAAAAAAGAAAAAGAAAAAAAAAGAAACAGAAAGAAAACAAAGAAAAGAAAACATATGAACCTCAAGCAAAGTCTCAGATTGGCCCAAGGTAGACCACATTCTTTCTTCCAGGCTCATGTATGTGAGAGTGCAGACCAGAGTCCTGCGAGTGGGAACACAGTCCTGAGATAGGAAGCTCCTTCAGGGCTGCAAGGGGAGGATCAGTTCTCCACACAGAATGAATGAAGATAGACAACTGCCAAGAAGAGCCAGTCAAACCCCCGGGGAGACATGGTAGCAGCAGGCACAGCCTTCAGTGCCCTGAGGTTTCCCTTTTTAAGGTGGAGACCACATACTGTGATGGTGGAGGGCTGGAAAGAGATTCCAGCATGAGCGAGCGCTATGTATGAAGCTAGTGTTTCCACTGGCTCCCGTCTGGCAGGGTGGAGGCTGGATAGAGAAGGAGGAACACCTCTGAGAGTGTGTGTAACTGTGAATTTCCTCACTGCCCTAGGAGGGGTTCTTGTGAAAGGCAGCTGAGAGCAGCTACAGAAGGTTAATGGGAAAGCTCTCCTGTTGGACAAACTCCTTGTCAGCAATGCCTTGGCACAGGGGTTCAGGCTTCCCAGCCCACAGAAGAGCTTCCAGAGGCTAGTGACAGGGGCCCAGCTAGCCAGCCCAGCTCTTCTCTGTTTACCTGTGTGTCTATCTTTAGCGCAAATGTGTCTGAGAGTCTACAGTCAAACAAATCTTCACTGAAGCTCTTTTTCTGGTTAGGAATTGGCAAAGGGCTTGGTTTGAATAGACACTGAGAGCAGTTAAAATAGGAGCTGATTGAAGAGCAGAGGATTGGGGGCCGGAGATGCAGCTCTGACAGACGGCTGTGAGCTCCAGGCAGGCTAGTGAGCTGCCTCATTCTCCCTGCTTTCTTTTGTGGCATCAGAGTCTCCAGGAAGATAGAAGCTCCCTGAAGCTCATCTTAGAAAATTGGGGAGATGGCCTCTTCCCCAGACCTGGTGTGCATGGGTCAGAAACATTTGGATCCTAACATTTGAAATCTTCCTTTCCAGTGGAATTCTGAAGATGTCCCCAACTGGAACAGATGATTGGATGCACAGATCCAATGTCATCCCCTGGGACAAAAAGCTTGTGAGATACCTGAAGAAGGGGGAGTTTAGAACTCACTTGAGGAGGAATGTCAAATAGCATAGACTGGAAATCAACTCGTTCATGGCAGCTGCTTCCCACAGCTGCGCACCATACAGCAGCCTCTCTCAGCAGTTAATGGGGCTAAAAATAACCAGAAACTAACACTAGAAAGCCGCAGAAATGCACATGGCGAAGGAGATTGGAGGAGGGTGTCCTAGGGCCTCTAAATGAGTGACAGAGGGACACCAGGTGGCCCAGGTCGCATCAGAGGCCCTCAGAGCCCATATGTCTGGATGAATTTTACAAATGGTGGCCAAGAGTATTGACTACTGACTTCTTCCAGTTTCTAATCTCAGCTGTACTCCCAGTTGAGTTGACTGCCTAAGGGAAACAAAAGTAATCAAACAGGAACAGCTTCCTGGTTTCCAGCCTAAGCCTGAAGCGTAGTGACAGAGTAGCAAGGAAGAGGCCTGGGCTGCTCTACAGAGAAGTGACTCTTTTTAATAGTGAAACTAAGCCGGGACTTTCTCACCAGCAAAGGAAAAAAGTGAGGTGACATCAGAAGGAAATATGGTCCATCAAAGACAAAAAAGGGATGTTTGTTATATTGTGGGAAACTTCAAAGATAAATATGCTCATTTAACACCAGAGGAAATAGATCTGCTTTCCTTGAGCATATGAAAGCAATGACTTGTTTTTTTGTAAGAAAAGTGAATTGTCTATAGCTGTCCCAGCTGTGTGCTGTGTGGGCATCGTGAGAACACCCAGAGTGCATGCCTGTGAGGTTCCTGTGGCACTCCAGGCGTAAGGAGAACACTCTCTGTGCTGGGTCATTCATTTTGTGTCTCCACAAGATTCCAGTTTACGGCCCAGGACACTGAGGCAAGCAGAGGTTAGGACATTTGCTCTGCTGACCCCTGCCTGTCTAGAGCCCGGCATGAGTGGCCCCCAGCTGTTCTCCCTCCAGCCCTATGGCCCTGGAGGTATTGCTGGTCATGGAGACCGACTGGAGTTTCCTGTGGAGTTTTTTCTGTTGTGGATCTGGTTGTGTGCTTTCGTTATGGGTGCTGTGCTGTGCTTCTTCCCTTTCTCATATGAGAGCAGTGAGTGAGTGGGCGGGAATCTTGGGTGCAAGTGTTGCTCTGACACTATGTGGTTTGAAGGCATTTTGTTGGCTTGATTGGTTGGTTGGTTGTTTTGGCTTTTTGTTTTATTTTGTTTTCCCTTTCCTGCTTTATTTTGAGACAGGATCTTGCTCTGTAACCTAGGCTGACATTGAACTCTTTGATCCTGCCTGCCTCAGCTTCTCTTGTGCTGAGATCCAGGCATGTGTGACTACAACCAGCTCAAGACATGGTTCTCTGTGAAGTAAAGCTGTTGGGTTATAACCAAGGCCACTCCTGTGAGAAGTACACTCCTTTCCTTCTCTTCCTCCTTGGCCCTTCCTGGTCCTTCATTATATACAGTGGGCATGCAGAGGCAGTGCTAAGTGGCTGAGGGGATGTGTACATGGAACACAGGCCAGTCTGGCACATCCCTAGCCCTGTTCTTGTCTGCCTTGTCCTCCTTACCATCCTCACATTGCTCCAGTGCTTCAGACTCCACTTGTACCAAGCCATGCTGACCTCCTCCTCCCTGTTCTCTCACCGTCTCTTCCCTCTGTCCTGCATCCCATTCCTTCTGCTCTCTACTAGCTGTTTAGGAGGCAGTGGATCTGGTCTGCCAAGTGTATTGACCAGGTGTCTTTTCTGAGCGCTGTAATCATTTAACTCATTTAAGACAACATCAAACATTTAAGAAGGCCCTCAATGCAGAGGACCCTGGTTTGATTCCTAGCACCCACAGGATGGTCACAACCATCTTTAACTCCAGTTCTAGGGTAACCTATGCCCTCTTCTGATCTCCACAGGCACCAGGTATGAATACCACATGCACACAAACACTCATACACACAAAATAAAAACTGAAGTAAAGGGTACTAATTGATCTTTCTTAGTAACTCATTGCTTTGAATCTCTATACTGTGGACTTTTCATTACTCATTTTCAAAGAGTCATCAATATAAAATTATTATATAAGTAATTGTTAAACAATATGTCACACTGATTCATTTTTGGAAGGTATGTTGTATTCATTTTAGTAGTTTTATCTAGAGAAAGATAAAAAAGACTTTCAAGATATTACAGTTGTTTAGAGTAAAATTCTTTCATTCCAGCCGCTGCTAAGGGCCCTCTTTGGGTCAAAACGCTTTCTAACTTAAGAATGGTAGTTCCTACTCAACCTTAGGAGCCAATATCAGGTTGGAACTGGGCGACAGGAGTAAGGACAATGCAGAGTTTGTACTTTTATCATTTTTAGGGAATTCTTCTTTAATCATGGAACATAAAATTGTTTGGTCCTGGGGAATATATGATTGTTTAGGTTTTGTTGTTGTTGTTGGCTTTTGGTTTTTGGTTTTTGAGACAGAGGGTTTCTCTTTGTAGCCTTGGCTGTCCTGGAACTCACTCTGTATACCAGGCCTGCCTTGAACTCAGAGATTCGTCTGCCTCCTGAGTGCTGTGATTAAAAGCATCTGCCACCACTACCTGGCGGGATGTCTGGATTTTACTAGACTGGAATATTTTAGGCATGTGAGGAGAGCTGAGACGTGTCAGATCTAAGCTAACCGGGTACAATTGTATAAACCCAGAAGTGACCATAAGCAAACCAACATTCCCCGTGCCATGGTCAGTTATGAACTTAACTGATATTTGTATTGAAGTGTTCCCTAATCTGCTGCTGCCAAACGTGGGAGGAATTTATATGAAGAACTGAAATTCTCTTCCTTTTTAAAGACAGGGTCTCCCAGTGGGCACAGGCTGGCCTTGAAGTGTTCAGCGTCTTGAATGGAATTACAGATGTGAGCCGCCACAGCTGGCTCAGCACACTCTTCACTTCCTCCTCTGGGTTCTCTTCAGTTTTCCACAGTTCTGCGGGACTTTGTGGGCCTTTGTCCCTACAGGAAGAGTACTCCACTGTCCCATAACGTGGTTAGGCACAGGATCAATGTCATTGCTTGGGCCTTGTCCCTATTTTAGGTGGTTGTCATGGTTTACAAAGGCCTTCTTCGCTGTCAGAATGCAAGAATACTGCAGTAGGCAGCAAGGGAGGCACAGGCCATCTGTCCCCAAGGGAAGTGTCTAAAGGAAATAAATAGCCTTCTAGCCACAATGCTTTGCATGTGTCCTGGCTCAAAGCTGAACTCAAGGTTTTGTCCTAGGATGCTAAGCTTCCACACTGAGGTTTAGTCTTTAAGGGAGCCCCCTGAAAAGTGGCTGTGGTGTTTTTCCGTCCTTCCATATCCTATTCATTCTCTGCCTGCTGTCATTCCAAATTGTCCTCACATCCCCACCCCCGCTGCCAGGAAGAGGAGCTTTACCTTTCCTGTGGGGATGGGAAGACTGAGCTCTGGGATGCAGGACTCACAGCAGTTCATGTGTGTCATTTGTAGTTTTCCTCCATGGCTGAGTGAGGGCTTAGGGGAAAGGATGCTCTACCCTGGGTCACTGTGAAATCCTTAGGGCTGCTGAAGTGGACACAGCTTCCGTCTAAATAGACCAGTAGTTTGAAAGGTAGCGCTCCAGTCGGACCCCTGCCCTCTGATTCCCGGGACTCCCACAGCAGTTGAGGGTAGAGCAGTTGGGAGTCAGCTCCCATGTGTCACTCACCTGTTATTCATCAGCACACCTCTTCATCATCTGACAAAGCATGATGCTGCAGACCCAGGAGAGGTGTGTCATAAGGGAGAGGGCACCTGTGGGGAAAGGCAGATGCATTACCCCACAGTGTGCTGAGCTTTCAAGAATTCCCTGATTGTATCCCCTAACACTGTGACTTCATAGCAAGGAACTGGTGTCACCAGGGTGTTTCTGGGCCTCATTGCAGTGGGAAGCCTACCCTGAGAAAACCCCAGTCTTCTGTGGTCTCCACCTGTGAGTAGCAGGGCCAGTCACCCGCATCTGTGTGTGGCAGGTTCCACCACGGGCTGAGCAGTTACAGGAAGGAGCGAGCTCAGCTGTGCCATCTGAATAGCTTGGCAAGCTTCTCCTGTTGGTGCTGGAACAGTTTGAGAGATAACACCATGAGGCTGGGCTCTGCGTCCGTCCGGAAGGAAGACAAAAAGGGATACACATTGATTTTCTTCCTCTGGAGGAGGAGTCTGAGTAGAATTGTCATGTGGAGTCCCTGCTGCATGATGGCTCCTCAGGGCCTTCAGGGTGTCCTCGTCTGCAGCAGCTGTCTGGAGGGTAGCCTTGCCCTTTAACTCTTTCAGCCTAACACTTGTCTCTTTGTTTGTGTGTTTGTTTTTAACCCTAAAGCTTATTTTCCTGTTGCTTTATACTTTTCTTATCCACTAATCATATGCCCTTATCTTAACAAACCCATAAACCCCTTCCCTTTGGGCACCCCAATGAGCTCATCAGTATGCAAGCAAATGATCCACACCCCAAATCATCACCTCAACAAAGACAAAGCAACCATCGGAAGGGGGCAGGCTGGGGGGGGCACTATAAATGATGCGTAGTCTGAAGTAAGCCACACCGGCCTTCTCGGTGGGCGTGAGGGTGTGTATTTGAGCACATTTCCCACCCACAGCTTCAGCACCCGCTCCCTCAGCCGGCAGCAGCATTTTAATGTCAGATGGAAGCACCAGGCCTGTGTTACCATAGCAACCACAGAGTGGCAGAGCTAAAAGCAGCAGCCTTGGCCACGCCACCTCCCTGCAGCCCACCCTCCTCGGAGGCGCAGATTCCCTTTGTCTAGCTCAGGCTCCCCTTGCCATCCTCTCCCTGCCCCCTTCCCTTTGTGGCCCCCACATTACTAAGCTCTGCTGCCCTGCACCTGCAGCACCCAGGCCGGGGCCAAGCACAAAGCCTGTGGGAGTAAGGGAGGGAGAAAGCCCCGCTGCCAGCCCAAGCTCGGGGACTTAATGCCTCACTTGAGACCAGCCTTTTCGAGAAGTAAGGGTTAGAGCCTGGCAGGAACACTCTCCTCTTACCGGTCTCTGGGCACCATGTCTGGCTCATTGGCCATGGCTCTGCTGGCCTAAAGGGATGGGCATGCTGTCTGCCTGTCCCCTCCTTGGGCTGTTCCCATGCTCAAGCAGTTGGAAGTGGAGCTAGACGTGGTCACAACTGCTCATAAAAGCTCCAGAGAGATTGCCTTCAGCTCTCCATGTCCCTTTTGATTTGGTGAGAGGTAGCTGAAGAAGGTGATAACTGAATAGGTGGTCTTCTGCAGATCCAGGGGCCCTGGCAGCAGCCCCCTCCTACCCCTGGCTTGCAGACACAAAGTCACTCATCCTGTCTCTGAGAACTCTATAAAGTAGAATTGTAAATTGTAAGCACTTCCATGGCCTCTGGAGTGTGAACTCTTGGTTGAAAAGGGGAATTGTTTAGAGAGAGTAGATAATATTCTTG